>CM069456.1:54226514-54826514 GCA_035610835.1 Ophiura sarsii
CCCTGCGATGATTGCATGACCATGTGGTGGTGGGACGCATTCATGGGATGTTTTTGTCGGTGACTGCCGGTAGTGCCGAATTCTGCAGATTTATTCCCTATGAAACTAGCCTTCAAATTGAGATAATTGTTAGACCTATTTTTAGCACGTTCACATTTTAGCATGTGCAAATCTTCCTATGATGAGGCTTCAATATCTGTCACTCATTTTTAATTACGAAAATGAATTCAATTCACTATTACATTACAGTGTTTGGTGTCAAACCCTTAGCGTCAATATACTGTAAACATGGACACTTTAGCGCTAAATTAATGTTTTGCGCTTTTCACGCTCCTAGCAGCTACCGCGTAAATAAAAACACACAATATATTTATTTTGTGTATAATTCTATGTAATGGACTTTCAAATAGTGAATTTTAAAACAAGTTAAATGGCTGAAATCAGCAAGCGCGAACATTAAATTGAGCGCAAATTATCACTTTAACAGTAATTGAGCTGTTTTCATTTGTTTAACATGTTGCCAGGAGGACTCCACTAAAATCAAAACGGCTACCCACATACAAGGGTCCAAATTTGAAAATTGCCTTAATTGAATTGAAAAGCATATTTTAAATTTGGACACCATGATGTTATGAAAATATTTTGGGCTGGACATCTTATCAACATAAGTCACAAATATAGTACTGCCATTTCGATATAATCAATCAAAATCTAATCCTTTGATCATGATGTTCATCCCATTCCATAAATATTTCATGCAATGTATAAAATTTAGGATCTAGGCTATATTATTATTTGTATATGATGCTCGGTGACCGGTGGGATTCCCCCTTCCAGAGGCCCTTCATCCACATGGCCTCCGAAGGAATGAGATATCACGATCACATGACAAACCAACCCGTTTTTAACACTTTCCATGCGGCAAGCGTCTGCAGACGACATTCCAAAATGTCCCAACATGTTTCAAAAATGTCAAAATAATTAAATGTCATTACCATATTTGGAATTGCCATGAGAAATGCATTAAAATAAGTACAAACATTCCTAGTGTTGGTTTAGTAATTCTTGAGATAGGCTTTGAAGGTTGGGAAATGCTTCTGAAAAATCTGTTTTGTATTATGGTAAAACTATAGCTGCGTTTAAAATTGTTAAGTTTATTATTATCATTTTGAAGAATTAAAAGTCAACCTTTTAAAACTAGAATGATATTCAAGATATTTTCCCCCGACTCATATCTATATCCTGCTTTGCTAAGGAATCAGGTGTTTCGTGCTATATTCCTTTTCAGTAGTGATGCCAATATAACCACTATAACCCATTTTAATCAGACGTAGTCGTGCACGGGGCACCGTTCAACTCGTTCTACAATTGGAGCACACCCCGAAGCCTTCCGTTTGTAGACAACTTCTGTTTGCAATAATCATTCCGGATAACATGTCACTGAGACACGTAGAGGAGAAGGAAGCGATGTGCATTTCATGGAATCAGTGCTCGTGTGCCCGGGATCCGTCTATTTTTCTCCTTCACCCTTGTGAAAAGATGGCGGCGTTTATTAATAGCAATTTTGTGAAGTGCATGCTTCAATGGGAGAATCATATCATGAAACAGAACAACAGCAATACACAAATTTCAGTTTTATTAATACCGATTACACACTTTGTTTGTGTTTTTCATCAATATTAACACTTTCCACGCGGCTATTGGTTTTGACCATATACAAAACAGATTGTTCAGAAACCATTCCCACTTTCAAGGTCTATCTCAAGGATTACAGAACCAATACAGGCATGTTTGTACTTATTTCAATGCACTTTCTGACGGTGAAATTCAAAAATTGTGACATTTTTGAAACATTTTGAAGTTTTAGGATGTCGTCTGCAGACGCCTGCCGCGTGGAAAGGGTTAAATCCCCTAGAGAAGTTTGAATTTAGTGATTAGACATGTTTGGTTTTGTGAATAGCAACCCTTGAGTCTATTTCTATGTAAGCATTTTAAGAAATCAGAATATCATCTGTAAAAGTGGACATATTCACACAGCATATATTTTCGCGGTTACCGCCAAAATAATAACATGTGAATGTCTTTCTTTTGCGTATATGTAATGAAGCTACAAATCTTGAATTTAAAACACACAAAACAGTTCAAAATGGTATTAAGCTCAAACAATTAATTGCTCAAAAATGACTACTATTAGGCACAAAAAAAGTTGTTTGCTTGTCCATAGAGGGTCCATAGAGGGTCCTCAAAATGTAGGGTCGGTTGGTGTTTTTTTTTGCTAGTGGTTGTTCTGGCCCAGTCCTAGCCAGTACGCCGAATTCTGAACCATGTCAGATCTTTTAGATGACCCATACTTGACCCAAAATAGCTTACAGAATACTATACATGGTATGGGTCACATGAGAGGTCACGTGGGGGGTAAATTAAGGCAATATACGTGACTTTGAAAAAAATGTTTAAACAAAATTAAAAAAAGATTTTAAAAATGTATTTGAAAAAAATAAAATAAAAAGTTACACAGTCGGGGCCAAAGTACATGGTCAGTCGGACGTGGACAAACAAAAAACTTTTTGTTGTCGGCCTTACAGTATAAGAAAACATTGCTTTTATTGTAGTTATCTTCTGATGACAGCTGTATAATGGCTCTCTAAGCTAATTGATTTGTCACAGAATAATATGTACATTTTTAAATCAACATATTGTTTTATTAGCACTTTCCACGCGGCTATTAGTTTTACCACAGAAACCTTTCCCAACTTTTAAAGTCTCAAGACTCAAGCCTCAAGAATTACTGACCAATATTAGGCTTGTTTGTACTTATTGTATCGCATTTATCATGTTGATTCCAAATATGGTATGAAATTTAATAATTTTAACATTTTTGAAACATATTGTGACATTTTGGAGTGTCGTCTGCTGACACCTGCTGCATTGGTATTGAAGAGCACCCTGATTTTGTACAAAATTGCATTTTTGTGCTTTTAACAACATTTTCCTACGTATTAACACTTTCCACCTAACAGGCGTCTGCAGACGACATGCCAAAATGTCACAAAATGTTTCAAAAATGTCAACATTATTGAATATCATACCATATTTGGAATCACCATGAGAAATTCATTGAAATTAGTACAAACATGCTAGTATTGGTTTAGTAATTCATGAGATAAGACTCTGAAAGTATTCTATTGTTTTGAAAGAAAATTTGAAACAAATCCAGACAAAAATTGCTTAAAATCATGGAATGCGAAGTAAAACAAAATTGCCACCATTAAAAGAAGCAAGAAAACTACTTCGTTTTTTGTGTGTGGCTATTCAAAAGCAATAATGTTAATATCATGATCATAAATATTATTAGCTCTATGAAAACTTTATGGTCTGTTGTTAAATTTGAGAGGATCATTATTAGCTAACTGAAAATCAGCAGTAATCGTCTTGGGTTAAATGTACTATTATTGAAGCCAGTACTGAACTGAAAATTGGGATGGATCCTTGTCAATCAAAATATATAATTGGCTTTTTGGCAACATTGAAACTGTTCCAAGAAACATGGGTATTTAAACATGTTTAACCCACTGGACACTACCGGTCTTTCTTACAGTGGTTCTGATTGGTTTATTACAAGATGTACTCATATGAATAGCCAATTCAAATGCAGCTTGTAAAATATTTCACTCCAATCTTTATCAGGGATACAATTATTCTAACACTGTCTCTGATTGGAGCAATAAATGATGTATCTATCTTTCGATGTTGATTGTAGAGTGTTACATGTACTATTTGAGCATTAACAGTCATACCCAAGAAAACCCCATTGCAATAGCTGCTCCGAGTTAGCTCCGTTTGTCTATATAATGTCTCAACAATGTCAGCCATACAAATATAGCACATGGCAGCCAATCACGTCAGGCGGCGCATTCTCACACTTATCGTCGCCTTTAACACTTTCCACGCGGCTATTAGTTTTACCATAATATACCAAAAGGATTTTCAGAAACCTTCCCCAAATTTTGAAGTCTTCTCAAGAATTACTGAACCAATAATAGGCATATTTGTACTTATTTCAAGGCATTTTTCGTGGTGACTGAAAATATGGTAATGAAATTCAATAATGTTGACATTTTTTAATAATTTTGAAATTTTGGAATGTCGTCTGCAGATGCATGCCGCGTGGAAAGTGTTAAGTCGACGGGTGACTTACACTTGTCGAAAATATAAAATGGCGGAGATTGACTTTACACGGCTGATTGGACCTGTTTGTTGATATGTTTGTTAAGCAGTTCAATGGAGCTGTGATGCGCCCTAAGGCTTCCTGTCAAGGTTAAGGGTGGAAGCCAAGGTTAGGGAGCTATAATTTTGGTTTATTTTTATGAAGTTCAATTGAGCAATTAGCCTCTTTATGCATGTGTAATTGAATTGGGTTTAGCTGGAGGGGGGACATTAAGTTGGAAGTGGATTGTTCATATTATTGTAATAGTTAAACAAAATCAACAATAGTTTTTAATTATACAAAGAAAGATTTAAGTTTGTTTGTTGTATCAAGAAGATAGACATCAGCAGCTATGGACATGTGGCCTATATGAGTAGTACTACTACCTGTTGAAACAGTGGGGAAACTCCTGCTAGTTACTGTTGGCTAACTTAATAAAGGTGGCTCCAATCTAAAATTGCTTGCCGTATGTTAATGTAGTATCGGGAAATACTCTGTAACCCTTTGGGCAGCCCAATAAATAGCCCAAAGTGTAGAAACATTGACAATACCTGTTAAAAGATATGTTGTTAAAAGACTGTTGAAACACATGGTCTTTATAAAGTAGAAAGCCATAATATTGCTAGCCTGTTTAATATAGCTTACACAGCAAACAACAAACAAACGGAATCTGCTATCTTCAGTAGATAGCAGTCATTGCACCATATTCTTAACATACATTGAGACTATACACTGCCAACTTTAATATACAGTAGATTGTGACACGGTACCATTTATTATAATTATTAGTTTATCGTCAGTACCTTATAATGCAGGGGGTAAAATGCACATCACACGTCGTGAGAATCTTAACAGGTTTTGCGCAAATGAATTTGGTATATATCTGTAAATCAAAACTAAAGATAGAAGAATCGATTAATATTCTCAACAAAATTGCAGTTCTCTTATTCTCACAAAATTCCAATCCTGTCATGCGCAAATTCTAATCTGGGCTTAGCTATATAGCTTGTTAACAACTATGGGTTTTTAGAGTTCAAGGTAGCGTAAGAAATCTAACAATAAACCCATTTAGGTTGTTATGTCTGGTTACTGGAATCAGCCATATGTGTCCAGTCCTATATTGTGATGTCATTATAGGATCAGTGACACAAAACCTTATTTATTCTCATGCTATATTTGTCCATATTTATGACATAATCTTGATACCAAATAGGTAGACACTCATCTATAAATTCTTTAGAAGTTGTCATTTTCACAGACCCTCAATAATTTATTTGATCTCTGTCAATGGTAAACCATTTTGAATACCCAATGCAGGCTGGCTTACAAGGACAGGGTTTGCATAATTTAAATTTTTGGTCTCATGATCTGGTGTGTGAAAAATTGAAGGTAGTGATTTTAAATGCTAACTTTTCAGTTTTTGCACACCAGAGCGTATATTCCTTTTTACAGAGTAATGTACTTGTTATGTATAGGGCCACAGGTTGTTTTTGTCACAGTCTTGCGTTTTATCCCCACTCTTTTATTTTCTCGTAGGTAGTCGATTGTTTGTTTTCAAAATTATTTTGGTTTACACGGATGTCTGACTGGCGTATTTAATTAGTGAACTTGCAATTTGCCTGATCACACCCCCGTAGCCTTCAGACTTCTCCA
Source organism: Ophiura sarsii (assembly GCA_035610835.1). Lineage (NCBI taxonomy): Eukaryota > Metazoa > Echinodermata > Ophiuroidea > Amphilepidida > Ophiuridae > Ophiura > Ophiura sarsii. The sequence continues at coordinate 54,232,375 of CM069456.1, forward strand.
TACCCCATATACCACGGTATGCAGCCACCCGTGCGTGTAGCGTAACTTAGAACTGAGATTTAAAGTGATTTTGTGAGCCATGACTCTTGGTTATGTAGATATCGCCTTGTTTGTTGTCAATTCAATGTGTAACTAACAAAATAACAACAACAAAAAATAATAAAAAAATCATTAAAAATAAATCAGGTGATTTTGTCAAGCATGTCTCTTTTGATATGTAGATATCGCCATGTTTGTTGTCAATTTCAATGTGTAACTAACAAACAAACAAACAAAATCAAGAAAAATCAGGGTATTTCGGAATTGCCCATCCTTATCCTCCAACGATTATTGCTTCCAGACAGGAAGTGAAGCGATGAATACTGCAACAAACAAAACGGTAAAAATCATCAGCCCGCCCACAGTGAAAAACATTCTGGGAAAAGAGCTAATCGGCAAAACAAATTTGGACATGTTTACCAAAGTGATACGGATGCTGAATTTTCTTTGTATTTTTTGATTTGATTACGTTAAAAAAGGTACAATTTTGTAGCCAGCAGTGCAAGAATTGCAGTGCGAAATAGAAATCAAAATATTCTTGTTGGGGGGGGGGGGGGGATGTTACCCATGATATTTGAATTACGTAGCACCATGTAGAGGGGTCTTGATTTCAAATTAATTTGTCTCTGTTCTGTCAAAACCTTGCATGTTTATCTGGCCCTTCAGCATGTATAAAGTAAAACTGCCCTACGGTTATGCATAGGACGTGACGTATTGCTCTACACATGTTCAGGGGCAAGATTACTTACAAGGTGTTGATGTGTTTTTGGCCCTTCAGCATGTTTAGAGCAGACTGCGCAAAGGTTATACATAGGTAGTATTTACTTTGTACATGCTGAAGGGCCAAAGGAAGATGCGAGGTTTTGAAGGAAAAGCGACGTTATGACCCGTTATGACCCGTTACACTCAATTAAACGCACTGACTTACTGAAAGGGGGACACCTGTTCAGAGGGGGGGGGGGGGGGGCATTATTAAATCATCGAGACAGAGGCAGATATCGGTTCATAACTTTTGTACACAGGGTAATTTTTAAAGATATTCTTTACCATATGCTTCTTTGATACCGAATCCACAGGTGTTTGCGTCAGGAATACAGATTTAAGACGGCAATAAAAGGCTTGGTATGATAAAAACCTGGTCTAAATATGGACGTTATGATCTGAAGCGTGCACAGAAATCGCGATAAGATTTGCGAATAATAAGTAGCGCAAAAATATCAAGGCGAGTAGTAGAGTACGTGAAATTTGCCCGTCCTTGTTGATAGATAGCGAGACCGGAGAAGTCTGGTTTGTTTTGTCACTCGTTGTGCCGCTAGTGATTTCCTTCATTGGGTGCCTATTCTGCGCCTGATTTATACAATTCATTTGGACGTGTGTTAGCTCCTAGGCTGCGAGCTGGCTGTTTGAATTATGTTAGATGTGTATAGAACGTATTTTATCACATACCGATACAAATAGGATCAACTAGTCAACTAGTAATGTCTCCGCGAAAGTGTTTCTTTCAGGTGAATGATTTTAGTAGCCCAATTGGGGCTGCCGTTGATGGTTCTCAATGGTACAGGATCACAATTTTAGATGAATTGGGCTCCTTTTCGGGTACTCTTTGTGTACTGTCTCCCCCCCCCCCCATTCCAGGATCCATAGAGATGTAAATAGTGTCTCTTTGGAGAGTGTTGCAAGCTTGCCATTTTAGAAGCCCAATTGGGCTATTTGAGAACACCCAGGAAACGCTTCATCGTTAACACTTTCCATGCTCCTATATTAGTTCACGACGTACAAAACAGATTTTCAGAAACCTTTCCCAAATTTCAGAGTCTTATCTCAAGAATTACTGAATAAATTCAAGGCATGTTTGTACCTTTTTTAATGCATTTCTTATGGTGATTCCAAATATGGGGATGAAATTCAATAATTCTGACATTTTTAAAACATTTTGTAACATTTTAACAGAACGACGACTGCCACCTGGAAAAAGTGTTCAGGATCAACCTGATGTTGTGAATTTAGGGCTACTTTTTAGGCACTTTGATCGAAGTGCAATTAAATTTAAAATTAGTTCTGGCAGGATTTCACAATGCAATGCATTGGTGTGTCGGTTCAAATAGAATCAGTGCTGATCGTATGAAATGAACAAATGTGTGTGAATCAAATGAAAGCAAACGTTTCGCTACGCGTCCATAATTGTCTACTCTAGAGGGAGGTAGCATCTTGGCATTATATAGGCTTAAGGGACTGAGCCCCTTCTCCGCCTTTCTGTGTTACAATTATAATGAAATCTTTTGAAAATGGAATGTTCATGGGCCAAAAAAATCTGAACAATATATTTTCGCAATGTACAACAGAAATATCGACAACAATATGGCATTTTTCAAAATATGATTTATGACTGGAATTTGTATGAACATGATAGATAGCAAGATGGAAAGCTACTTTAATACCCGTGTCGTTTGTTATTGCATTCTTTGTGTTTATACTTTTATCCCCTATAATTTAACGATCACTTTTGACAGTCATTCTGATTCGAACAAATCCATGATTTTGCTATAACCTAACTGTGATGGATGCTTTGGATATTTTATTTAGGGCTGTTTTTTTTTGGGGGGGGGGGTGGCTGGGAACCCGGAATATACCACGTGTACAATTTGTGAAACTAAAGGTTGGGAACAGAAAGTGAAAAAATTATTGTGTACTACCTTATAGATGCAAAATAGTAATGAGGCCGTGTGGGAAAGTAACATGTGGTTTGCCATTCCTGAATGATGGCTTTACAGAACTGATTGTGTACAGGGTGTTCCAAAAGCACTGATACAACAGCAGTCGGTAACATTAAATTTCATTTGAGATTGGTTAATTGGGAAAGAGTGAGAACGCAACAGGTGTGTTGCCAGTCCTCTGTAATAGCTTCACTGTAGATCAACTATACTAATAGGGTGTTCCAAAGGTACTTATTCCACAGTTGAATCAATGTCGATTAACTTGTTTAAACAAAGATGGGATAATAGGAGTGCAACATGTGGTTTGCCATATACAGGGTGTTCCAAAAGTAACGTTTAACCACACAGCAATCAGTGCAGATTTGTATTTTGATATCTGGGTATTAGAACTAGAATTACCGTGAGAGCCAAACATATGGTTTGCCTTCCTATTCAAAAGCTTTACAGATATTAGTAATTCACTACTGATTGTATATATAGGGTGTTCCAAAATTACTGCAACAATCAATGCAGATAATGGTAGACAATTGAGGTTGTGGGAAAGGAACATATGGTTTGACATGCCTTTCATAGCTTTGCAGAGTTTTCACTACTGATTGTGTATAGGTTGGTCTATCACTTAGCATGCGGCACGCATCTGCAGACAACATTCCAAAATTTCACAAAATGTTTCAAAAATGTCAAAATTGTTAAATTTCATAACCATATTTGGAATCACCATGTGAAATTCATTGGAAGGAGTACAAACATGCCAAGTATTGTTCCAGTAATCCTTTGGTTAGACCTTAAAAAGTTGGGGAAAGTTTCTGTTCTGAAAAATCTGTTTTGTATAATGGTAAAACCAACAGCCAAGTGGAAGTGTTAAGAATACCAGAATGATACGAGTGAGTAACTGTGCGAAATGTTTTGCCCGTCACATTACTAAGCTCAAGTTGTGATGTGTACAAGTTGTGATGTGTACTAGTTGTAGATTTAAGTTTAATCGGTTTGGGGGTATTAGTTGTCATTGAAAATAATTTTATTGGGATCATATGTATTGTTAATGACACATTTTAGGCAAAGCATAGATTTGTAAGAAAACCAAATTGGCTTAAAAACGTTCTTCTACTGTAGGAGTGAGTGCCTGTCAAAGATAGGATGGTAACGGACCAATATTTTGGGGCTTTCTAAATATGATATTGCACCAAAGATTATGGGAACATATTGCACCAAGCATACTTGGTATCTTCCAAGGTGTGATTCACCCCAATGACCTCAAGTCATGGGAACTCGGTTGTTATTTTGATATTGTTTTAGTCAGTTATTTGATAAAAATGGCATGATTGTCACATGTCGTTAGATATGTTTTGTCTATTAAATGGTATGTTTAACAGTTCAGCCAACAGTTGTCTCATGCGCCAGTTCATATAATGGGGAAAACAGTATATGCTTTTGTAGGTCATGTGGTAGTTTGTAGACCTATGTAGGAAATATTATCTATGTGTCACATTTTTCATGAATTACGAAAGGTGCGATAAAGCTACGGTATGGGTTATGAATGAAACCATCCCACCCTTATCACGACACAAATTTCTATTCAAAAGCTTTACCAATTATATTTATTCACTTCTGATTGTATATAGGGTGTGCCAAAAGTACCAATACCACAACAATCAGTGCAGATAATGGAAGAAAATTGACACACATTGTGTGTGGGGGGGGGGGGGGGGGGGTAGGGGGGGACCGCCTGGGTGGGGTGGGGCACCTAAGTTAAACATGAAATGAATGAAGGTGTAAGGCGTGCATTTTCAAACCCTTGGAATTGGGCGAGAAAAACAAAACAAACAAAGTGTCACTGGGTGAGAATGAGGCTGAAAAGGGATATTGTAAAACCACTAACTTTGACAGGGATTTATTTTGTGAATTTCGTGAGGGATGTGGATTCAGGAAATTTAATACACACGAAACTGACAATTTTGCATTGAAAGTAACAATAACATTTCCAAATTTTCCAAAATTAAATGCCCGCTTAAATAGCAGTAATTGTAAATTCGCAAAATAAAGAAGTCGCAAAATTAGTGTTTACAGTATTCAAAGCCTCATATAAAAAACACCCTCTTTGCATGGGAGAAAGACATTACCTTAATCTTCCCCACACAGAGTGTTCACTTCAATTAGGGTTACCTGCATGTAGGTAACTCCATTTGAAATCTTCAATAGGGGGTGTATAGATTTCAATTCCAGGGGGAGTATGGATTCCAAATGGAGTAGCCGGATACTGACTGACATCAGGGGCGGAGCCAGAGATTGCGTTTACCGGGGGGCTGAAAATTATACGGAAAAATCGTGAATTTTGTGGTTGTTGACTATCCAATGCGGTGCGCAGCACCGCCCTCCGAGCTATGCTCGGACAGGGGGGAGTCTGAGGGTGGATGTGCCCCCCTCCGAAGTAGAAAAAATTTCAATTTTCAAACTCATTTGGTGCGATCTGGTGTATACTTTTGACCAAAATGTTATTGAAAAGCCACCTCTTTATTTCCAATAAATATTTTGTTTTTTATCAATGCACAAAAGAAGTAGCGCATAACTGATATATATTCTTGATTTAAATAATATGTACATGGTTTAAAAGCTCCAACAGGGGGGAGTCTGAGGGGGGATGTGTCCCCCTCAGAAGTAGAAAAAAATTCAATTTTCAAACTTATTTGGTGCGATCTGGTGTATACTTTTGACTAAAATTTTATTGAAAAGCCACCTCTTTATTTCCAATAAATATTTTGTTTTTTATCAATGCACGAAAGAAGTAGCGCATAACTGATATTTATATTCTTGATTTAAATATAGGCCTACATGGTTTAAAGCTCCAACAGGGGGGAGTCTGAGGGGAGATGTGCCCCCCTGAGAAGTAGAAAAAAATTCAATTTTCAAACTCATTTGGTGCGATCTGGTGTATACTTTTGACCAAAATTTTATTGAAAAGCCACCTCTTCATTTCCAATAAATATTTTGTTTTTTTATCAATGCACGAAAGAAGCAGCGCATAACTGATATATATTCTTGATTTAAATATACATGGTTTAAAAGGTCCAACAGGGGGGAGTTTGAGGGGGGATGTGTCCCCCTCAGAGTAGAAAAAAAAATCAATTTTCAAACTCATTTGGTGCGATCTGGTGTATATTTTTGACCAAAATGTTATTGAAAAGCCACCTCTTTATTTCCAATAAATATTTTGTTTTTTATCAATGCACAAAAGAAGTAGCGCATAACTGATATATATTCTTGATTTAAATATGTACATGGTTTAAAAGCTCCAACAGGGGGGAGTCTGAGGGGGGGGGGGATGTGTCCCCCTCAGAAGTAGAAAACTATTCAATTTTCAAACTCATTTGGTGCGATCTGGTGTATACTTTTGACTAAAATTTTATTGAAAAGCCACCTCTTTATTTCCAATAAATATTTTGTTTTTTATCAATGCACGAAAGAAGTAGCGCATACCTGATATTTATATTCTTGATTTAAATATAGGCCTACATGGTTTAAAGCTCCAACAGGGGGGAGTCTGAGGGGAGATGTGCCCCCCTGAGAAGTAGAAAAAAATTCAATTTTCAATTGACCAAAATGTTATTGAAAAGCAATCCCTTTCCCCCGTTTCTTCTCTTTTTTTCCTCTTCTTCTTTTTTTCTTTCTTTGCAAAGAAGTGGGGCGGCCATGGCCGCTCGCGAATTTATTAACCGTACTCACTCACTGTATAGATGCATTGCTGTACAATGTACATGTGCTATGCACTTTACTCCGTCAGGTATCAAATGTTGTTTACGGTAATAAAGATCGCTGGCCGCTCGGCCGCCCCGATTACGTCGCGCCTGTATAGGCCTAAATGTGACGTATCACGACGTTACTTTATTCACCAATCAGTCACTCAATTAAAGGCTCTTTCTCCCTTTCTCTCCCCTTCCCCCTTTCCTCTCCCTCTCTCTCTTTCCCTTTTTCCCCCTTTCTCCTCCTCTTTTCCTTTTTTTTTTTTTTGGTTGATTTTTTTACCGGGGGGCGCGCGCCCCCTCCGCCCCCCCCTGGATCCGCGCCTGGACATTAGGTGCAAATCAAGATAACCTAGAATTTTCGTCTGAATTGGCCATGTTTTGAAAACTGATGTTTGCTTATGCTGTTACAGACCCTAGAGGAGCTCTCCAAGCTCTGGCAGGGTTTCTCTTAGCCAAAACACCGGGACTAGGACCTATTCAAAGTTATTCAATGCGGGGAAACCTATTGCCCCCTTCACTATTTCACACAATTTGCTTTGTAGAAGTTTGGCTAGTTGCATTGCAGGGTGTGTTTATATATAAATGTATATGATTGTTCAGCGTTAAAAGTTCGATGAAGAAAGAAAATATGGAGGAAGAGGTGATATACCATATACATGCAGTGCAAAAAAGAAGATTGCTGCACAATCCAGTTGACTGATTTTGTTGCCATGTTTAAAAACCCAAAGATTGTGCTCTCTCCGGAAGGGATTAAAATGTCAGATTTGTTGGTCACTGATGGTATGGCTGCACTATGAAGCATTTCGTTGTTGCAGGGTTTCTTTAATATACACTCGTCAAAAGAAGTTCCTTGACACTCATTAAAGTTCAAATATTTCACATAAATATTTAATATAAATTAAACAATTGCTTGCGCTATTTTTTCAAAAATCTTCTCTATTTGGAACAATTGAAACAATTGAAACATTTGAAACATTTGGACCTCCTTTTGTTTCAATTGTTTCATTTTTTGTTCCAATTTTCCGTCCAATTGTTTCAATTGTTTCAATTGTTTCATTTATTTTATGAAACAATTGAAACAATTGGAACCAAAGGAGAAGTCTAATACAACGTTCGTAAACGCTACCAAATGCTATCGTATCATTGCTATAACAGCGTTAGCGCCACAAACGCATATTCGAGACTAATCGAAAACGAGGCTATTTTGCTTCATGAAAATCAGCTGTTTCTCCAGTGTTTGAGACGCCATTATGGATTCTATACCGATAAGCGAAGTAAAACGATCGTGCAATATTTCGAGCAATTGCAATGATTTTAAGCGACTTTTCGGACGAGTTAATCTAGATTTCATATCGATACCGGTAAACCTACACTTTGGGATGGAAGGAATGTTCACTCATCGCCAAATAATGTAGAAATTTACTGAGCGGAACTCGCGTATTTTGTGGTGGTCGGTCGTATGTAATGCACTGTACTGATTCTGACTACATGTACTATAGTTTGATCAGCTCCAAATTGGCGAAGGACATATTTTAATCCAAACCGGCCTGAAAGAAAAAAGAAGCTTTAGCCAGTGGGGAAGGGGGAGTTTACCCAACATGGGGGAGGGGGAGGGGGGGGGGGGGGGTGAAGGCGTTCCGAAACAAAACCGGTGGGGGGGGGGGGGGTGGGTGGCGCTTAAATATAAAAAAATAACATTGGTTAGGGGCTTAGGATGTTATGTTACCCATTGCTCAAAACGGGGGTAGTGAGGGGGTGGGGCGTTTTCCAAAAATAGGGAGGGGGTGGGGCGTTTTCCGAAAAATAGGGAGCCGGGTGGGGCGTTTTCCGAATAAAGGGAGGGGGTGGGGCGTTTTCCGAAAACGGGGTAGGGAGGGGGTGGGGCGTTTTCCGAAAAATAGGGAGCCAGGGTGGGGCGTTTTCCAAATATAGGGAGGGGGTGGGGCGTTTTCCGAAAACGGGGTAGGAAGGGGAGGGGCGGTTTCCGGAAACGGGTGGAGGTAGGGGGAGGCGTTTAACAAAAAAGTACTTTGGTTAGGTGAGGGGGCGGGGGGGGGGGGTTACATATTTTAATACAAACCACACGAAAAATGATTTAGCCAATGGGGAAGGGTACGTTTACTAAAAACGGGGGTGGGGGGGGGGGCGGCGTTCCGAAAAAACATGGTGGGGGCGTTTTACAAAAAAAAGGTATATTGGTTAGGGGGGTTAGGACAAAAACGGGGGTAGTAAGGGGGTGGGGCGTTTTCCGAAAACGGGGGTTGGGAGGGGGCCGTTTTCCGAAAACGGGGGGAGGGCGGGGTTTACAAAAAAAAGGTACATTGGTTAGCTGGGGGATTTGAAATGTTTTAATCCAAACTGCCCGAAAAAAAATGCGTTAGCCAATGGGGAAGGGGGTGTTTACCAAAAAACGGGGGTGGGGGGGGGGGGGGGCGTTCCGAAAAAACATGGTGGGGGCGTTTTACAAAAAAAAGGTATATTGGTTAGGGGGGTTAGGACAAAAACGGGGGTAGTAAGGGGGTGGGGCGTTTTCCGAAAACGGGGGTTGGGAGGGGGCCGTTTTCCGAAAACGGGGTTTACAAAAAAAGGTACATTGGTTAGCTGGGGGATTTGAAATGTTTTAATCCAAACTGCCCGAAAAAAATGCGTAGCTAATGGGGAAGGGGGTGTTTACCAAAAACGGGGGTGGGGGGCGTTCCGAAAAAAATATGGTGGGGGCGTTTTACAAAAAAAGGTATATTGGTTAGGGGGGTTAGGACAAAAACGGGGGTAGTAAGGGGGTGGGGCATTTTCCGGAAACGGGGGTTGGGAGAGGGCCGTTTTCCGAAAACGGGGTGAGGGCGGGGTTTACAAAAAAAGGTACATTGGTTAGCTGGGGGATTTGAAATGTTTTAATCCAAACTGCCCGAAAAAAATGCGTTAGCCAATGGGGAAGGGGGTGTTTACCAAAAACGGGGGCGGCTGGGACGTTCCAAAAAAAAGAGGAGGGCGTTTGAAGAAAAAAAAGTATATTGGTTAGGTGGGGGATTGGACATATTTGATTCCAAACCGCCCGAAAAGATGCTTTAGCCAATGGGGAAGGGCGTTTAGGCGGGTGGGGCGTTCCGAAAAAACCCAGGGTAGGGGTGGGGGGGGGGGGGGGGGTGTTTCACATAAAAAGGTAATTGGTTAGGGGGGGTTCGTATATATTTTACCCATATTTTATCAAAAACGGAGGTAGTGAGGGGATGGGGCGTTTTCCGAAAAGGGGGGGGGGGGGGCGTTTAGCAAAAAAAAGTACATTGGTTAGGTTAGGGGGGTTACATATTTTAATACAAACCGCACGAAAAATGATTTAGCCAATGGGGAAGGGTACGTTTACAAAAACGGGGGTAGGGAGTGGTCAGTGGGGGGCGGGGGCATTCCGAAGGGGCGTTTTCCGAAAATAGGGAGTAGGTGGGGCGTTTTCCGAAAACGGGGGGGGGGGGGGGGGGGGAGGGGAGGATTTTAAACAAAAAAGGTTAAGTGGGGAGATTGGACATATTTTTTTCATCCAAACCGCCGGGAAAAATACTTTAGCCAAAGGGGAAGGGGAGTTTACTAAAACGGGGGTAGGAAGGGGGTACTCCAAAAAAAACAGGGTAGGGGGGGGGGGGATTTTTCAAAGAAAGTACATTGATTAAAGGGGTTAGTATATATTTTACCCATCTTTTACCAAAAACGGGGGTAGTGAGGGGGTGGGCATTTCCCGAAAACGGGGGTAAGGGGGGGAGCGTTTTCCGAAAACGGGGGAGGGAGGGGTTTACTAAATGCCTCGTATGTTAAATCTTTAACATGATAGTAACTTTATGAGTTTTCCTAAAGCTCCTTAGTTCTTATGAAAATCAAATATGACTTTTGCAGGGTTTTCTAAAGAAGGGTAAACTTTATGGTTGCCTTGATCTGCTTCTGGTTAATCAGAGGGCATACTTTTCCTTCGATATCAGTTATCTGTATATGGGGGATTAGGGCCGGGACGTACACATTGCTGATGTGACGTCCCGGGTACAGTCCCGGCCACCCTACCCAGGACAAAGTGTACGCCCCGGCTATATAGTCCGCGAATCGCTTAATTTCTTTCTGCAACATAACGGGATGCATTCATTGTGTTCCCTTTGTGTTTATTAGGCCTAGGCTTATTCGGTCAAGCGCATCGCATCTCTAACTTATTTATGGTTAACTCTCATGAAAACAGTGCAAATGAACTTTTTGATGTCTTTGGTCCAATACCGTTTTATACAATGGTTTCTTGCTTGAAAAACTTACTTTCTGGATAGATCTCAATGTTTTCTATTTGGACATATATATAATATACTTTGCTATACTTCTGATCGTGTTTTCACTCAAAAAAATGCGCTCATATACCCCAAATTAGCGAAATGTCCATGTCCGCAGCATAAAAGTAAATGTTGCCTTTATGAAGGGAACAGTTCCATTGTACGTGATAAAAATTGCGAGAATGTTCCGGGCCCCAATGAGTTTTTTATCAGGCCCCGATGAGATTTTTGTTAAAAACCTATTTTATACATACACATAGACTCTGTGGTTACTTGGAGCACTCGCTAGCTCTTTCCAGATCGTCTACATGGTACTGTGTACGAAAAACGTTTACTACGTTATCGTTTATTACGATATCAAATAAATCGATAAAGAGACAGCCACACTCTACGACTCGACTGTATTAAGCAAAGACATGTGGCAGGCCCTTTTCGCAATCATACATTGGGAATACTTGTTGAAAATACAGTGCGAAAAAAACACGACGAATGGTAAGAATTCATTATTTTGTTCTTGTTAGTATTATGAAAATTAAGCTGAATGAAAGTTGAAGTCATATAGATCTCTAGTAACATTGCAAATGGACCTATGATATCGAAATGGGGTTTATAATGTGAAGAAATGCAGTAGGTATCGCTAACGTGTACATTGATTGCGTTGTATATATGATATAAGCTAGCATTTGGCACTGTTGCTGTCGCCAATACGTAATAAACAGGATAACGTAACCAACCTCATTGTCTATTCTCATGTTAATGTTGGCATCAATTCAGTAACTTTCATGATTGATGTACTTGAGTATCATACATTGTATCCAATGTTTTAATTTTAATATGTGGACTATTCTATGTGAGGACTGAAACCACCTTATAATGGACAACGTAATAAACTTTTCATCATTTGATAAATATAATTGCACCCTGTTTATAGTGATTCAACATTTATTATGCGTTTATGAATGTTAACTTAGTGTACATACATATTGTCTCACATACTGACACAATCTCATTTGTTTGCATTCTTCAATGATGCATAGTTCTATGGCTATTGGATAACGTAATAAACCAATTCGTATAATTGTGTGAATAAATACGGTATACCTAGCTGAAACAGCTGCAATATTTGTCATCAACTTTGTTTTGTTTTTGTTATCATTATTATACAGAAATATGTGCCACACAGTGCAAAAAACCAACGGCGATACCGGCAGAACCAAATGCAGTGGAAACAAAAACGGTCATCAGAGTACAGTCTTATTAACAGTTCTACTACCATCATTTTAAATAAAACAAATCAATATCTTACTAATTTTAAGAGATAAAAGGCTATTCAATATTTAGTGCTATTAAAATTTACATAAAGGTAATAATGTCATGGTCTTACAACATATCTGTAAAGTGCCATGTTACATCTGTCAATTTAGTGATCATGTTTATTACGTTATTCACCATATTTACCCTAAATCAAAAGAGCAAGTCGACAATATTATATAGAACTGTCTTTCAGTGGACTTTGGGCAATTTAACTTACTAAAATACCGTTTACAAGATATGTTTGTGTACAAAATAAACTGACTTGGTCGATGTTGAATATATTTGTTTACATGTGTTTGTATATGTTTATTACGTTACCCTAATTTAGTCCTTCCGGCAAAATGGTTCGATTTGTGTGACATTTCATGAATTTAGTAGGGGAGAGTGGGGAGTGTACACCCTAAGGGCAGGTTCGACCAACCTGGTTCTCATCACTGGTTGAATTTGACGAACACGCACAAATTGTTCCGCTGTTTGTTGCGATCTTCCCATGGTAACATGGCTGATCACCGTATGTTTGTCAAATTATCATCAAAAAACAGTTTTACATCACAAAAGTGGATTTTCTTCTATATATTTTTTATATTGATTTTTTTCTAAAGATATTCCTACAGAAGATTTTAATGTAAATCATCATTAGTTAGGTATGGGAAAAGGTTATGGATCTGATGCAGTTATAAACCATTGTATGTGGGACATGCATGGTAATCGGGTCAATGTTCTTATTGTGCTATGGGGCACATTCGCTCTTTTATGATGAGACGTGTTCGCCAATGGGGATTTACATGATTAAAATGTTGTAAAAATTCAAAATTGTAATTCACCTCCTATAGCCTATTTGTAATTATAAATGTAGTAAGAGTAGCACCCTTAAATTGTAGACGCTCTTAATGTTATTTTGGAAGAAAATCACATTGCATAATAAATGTGTATATCTATTTGATACATACTATTTTATGAAGCCTAAATGACACCGGGGTCGGGGCAAGTTCACCATTTTTGACACCTGTTTTTATCCTTTACTCATTCCTGTACAGTAAGGCCTCCCAGCGCGCGCGCGGGCACTCAACCATATTTCAACGTTGAATCAACGTTGAAATGTGGTTACATCTTTTCAACTACATTTTGTGCTTTGTTGAAGTAACGTTGAATATTGACGTTGGTTCAACGTTGTTGAATGGCCTCATGTTTCAAAAAAATCTGCTGGAGCTAATTTGCATATTTTACTTGGCCTTATATTAGCCGAGTAAATTGTGCAAATTGCTCATTAGCATAATTGCAATAGTACAAAAGTTAGCACCAGTGCTCGTTAGTAAGTACCCTTTCAATTATACTAATGAGCTACTTTGCACCGTTTTATTTATTTTAACCTATTACTTTATTGAATTAAGTCGATGCATTAATTTAACACCATGGAATGTACATTGATATACACCGATTGATATCCACCGTTGTGCATGCATATTTTCGCACTGGTTTTAAGAAAGGTGATTGCTCACAAAATAAATGCATAAACATTGTGCAAGAACATAAACATCCAAGAGTCAATGCCCCTGCAGCGCCCTCCACCATCATCCCCCTAGTTGCCAAGCGATGCAAAAGCTCCACAAAGTACATTTTTAGGAAGAAATCAAAATGACGTTGTAACAACGTTAAAGTTGTATCAACGTTGAAATATGACTTGAATCAGCATTGAAATCTATGGTTGGTCCAAACTTTCAAATCTAACTGTTAATTCAAACGATATTTCAACGTTGATAAATCAACGATGATACAACGTTATTACAACATGCTGGGAGGGTACGAAATTGTGGTCGTATGTAGCCAAGATATCAATCATTCATGTAATGTCAATAGGTCCAATCTTTAAAATTGACGTCTCTAGGTCATTTCAAATGAAAATTGGGCAAACACTCCCCGCTCTCCCCTACTTTCTGGCAAAATAGTTCAGTTTGTGTGACAATTCAGGAATTTAGTCCATTCTGGCAAAATGGTTCGGTTTGTGTGACAATTCATAAATAAAACCCTCGGTATTTGAACCACATACCTCTGCCTTTTGCGGGTGGATTCTGCCACACGCCCGGGCACACGCCACTGGTGTCAGACTACCAAATAAATTGCCTGGGTCCAATGTTTTATCAAAAACGTCCATGCGGCGCTTTATACACAAACAGGCTACGTCGTGGTATTTTGTTATTATACAAAATATTGTACCTTTACCTGAAATTGACATCGTTTTTTAAAGGAAGTTTTGTTTAAGAATGAGGGGGCAAAAAACCACGTGACTAGAAAACTTGAGCTATAGGGGTAAGAACGGGGTAAGAAGTCACATGATTACATGGTCACATGGTGGGTTTAGTCACATGATTTGGTTGATTTTCACTGAAAAGCATGCCAGTTTTTTTAAAATAATTCTTGTTTAAGTCAAGTTTTTGCCCCTTCTCTTCCCCCTCTTTTACCCCTTCTTTCCCCTTTTCCCCCTTTGACAGAGAACTTCTTGCCCCATTTTTTGCGCAAATAAGCAGACAATAATTCTCTATCATGTCTGTATGAAATTAAGATGTACGCATTCATGCATGGCTGAGCACATTCATTAAGCAATGGTAAGGTGCGTAAAAGGAAATTGCAAGAAATGAGCATTTACAGTCATGTGAATGGAGGGATTATCCAATTTTTTGCAATCTTCTTGCCATTGTCAAGTGAATGGGATCTGCCATGCATGAGTGATCATGTCTAAATTCCATGTTAAGCTGTTAGAGGATTACTTTCTGCTTATTTTGATATACAATTATATATATATAATCATATATATAATTATATATATTCTATTAAATATTAATTTAATATAAGTGTCCAAGAACTTCTTTTGCCGAGTGTATATAGAGGCTAAGAGGAACTTCTTGGTATCTTCAAAAGTTCAAACTGGTTCTGGGGCCCTTGGTGTCTCTCTATATTTTCAATTTTGTTTCCGAGTGGTTGTGAGCATTAACCGTGTAGGGTAGATGGTGGGACAGTACATGGTTTTAGAATAGTTCTGGCATTCTAATATCTTACCTGGGGCATCATCGCACGTGACACAGTCCCATAGCCAATGTTGTCAACATTATAAGACTGAATTCATTGGCTATAAGACACTAGGCCAAGGTGGTTGCAGGCGGGGTCTCCGATGGTATATAAAACGTAAACAATAAAATATACATTATCTATAGCCTATCTATACTGGTATATTATGCAGACACTGCGCTTCGGGCATGATTTTGTTGTTGATCCATGACATTTTTACCACGGATAACCTGTTTATCTTTGCCGAGGGGCAGCTAGCCCTGTGTTAAACTTGCTGGGACAGCACAGCACGCTAGTTTCTGGTATCTTCGACATTCAATATCGTGGCATAGAACTTTGATAGAATTTCACTGGTGCGAGAAAATACTTGTCAGCATTTCCCCAGACTAAATGAGACAAAAAAATGTTGGCCTATTTCTACTTTTTCTTCTTTCTTCATCATACTTCATTGTAAGATGGTCGGAACTTATTAACCACCATGTTGAACTGTACAGTGCAGTAAAGCAATTCAATCCCAATTTATTAACACTTTCCGCGTGGCAGACGACATTCCAAAATTTCATAAAATGTTTCAAAAATATCAAAATTATTCAATTTCGTTACCATATTTGGAATCACCACGAGAAATGCATTGAAATAAGTACAAACATGCCTAGTATTGGATCAGTAATCCTTGAGATAGACCTTGAAAGTCGCGTTCATACTCCCGTTGTTATGCATCGACCAACGTCAACGGATATCAGCGCACGAGTGGAAGCAATGTGAACTTTTATCCATCGACGTTAGACGTTGTGCAACGACGGGTGTCTGAACCTGGGCTGGAACTTCCAGATATTTTTTCAACCAGCCAGTTGGCCAGGTAACTCACCAAAAATACCTGCCCAACAGAAATTTCACCAGCAAGTGCATCACACCATGAAAGTAACAGACCTTACTTTCATGATCACACTTACACTGTGAGTCCGATTTGTTTTACCTGCCAGTTAGGTGGGCAGGTGGGCGGGTGCTATTTCTAGGCCTGGTCTGAACGCGCCATAACCCTAACCGCACTGAATCTCACTAAATCTCACTGCCAGAAACTATCTCCAGGCACGTGCTGCTGCATTGCCGCGATGACGTCACCTACCGCAGGCATATGTGGCCACGGAGTTTGTGGCCGCATATGACCTAGGGAGTTAGCTCAGTTGGTAGAGGGACAGACTTGGGTGCGGATGGTCCGGCGATCGAATCCCGGGGGGTGCTGGGTGATTTTTCGGGTCAAAAAAATAGCACTTTTTCCCCCCTCCCCCCGATAGGCACAAAAAACTAGCTTTACTGGTTAGGGTTAAAAATGCTATACTGAGTGCTACAAATTACTATGCTTTCCCGTCTCGTGGCGCGATCAGATGGGCTATCACATATGCGGACGAAAATCTTAAGATTTTCCAAGCCGATTTCTTGGCTCATTTAGGTTGGGATGGGACTCCCATGCAGGCGACCCAGGAATTCTAGCAGAGCTGGTCTTCCCCCTCTTTTTACCCATTTTTCTCCCACTGATAGTTGAATTCCCAAAAGAACTGCCATTTTATCAAAATAGGGACTTATATTATAACTGAATTATGTATAACAGTTACATGGCATGTACAAATATAACTCATTTACTTGAACTTAATTTATTTTACTTGCTATTTGTATAGTATTCATCATTGAGCGTCATCTCGTAATTATACTGTAAAACCATTTAATTTTGTGAGGAATTTAATTTGACGAATTTGTAAGGGATGTGGATTCGCGAAATAACTGAATACCAGCAAAACTGACAATTTTGCATTGATTGAAAGTAACAGTAACATTTCTAGATTCACGAAATTAAATGCCCGTTAAAATAGCAATGATTTTAAATTCGCAAAAATAAAGTATGCGCAAAATGATAGTGTTTTACAGTATGCAACCAGAGCCAATGTTTCCCCTAGCTCTCCCCACTCTCATTCTCAGATTGAAATCCTATTCAGGTGGTTCGCTGCTCCAGCTCCTATACGCAATGCAATCAACTTCTCCTCGTGAGTCCTAGCGATAGGGTCATCGAACCCGTCCATTGCTTGTATTTGTACAGCGTCATAGACTAAATTGGCGAAAACTATTCATGTTATTGTGATAGCTAAGGTAAAGCAAGCACAGCTATTTTGGCCAATGTGAGGCAATTTTTCGCGGACTAATTTTTTTGGCAAGATGACGGTTTGGTAACCATTTTTAAGTTTGTTTTATAAATCCGCATTTTACAATTGTGTTTGAATTTCTATTTGTAGGGAGATATTTTGGTGCATGAAAATTTAACAAGAAACATGAAAATATCCTTTAATAATTAAACCATACTTTGAAACGCACTTGGAATGGATAGCCTTTTTTGGCTGTAACCAATTTGGTTATATCAAATTACTTAAATTGAGTACAATGTCTTGAGTATATTGACAGTTGGACAAAAGCATATTATTCGAGCTGTACGTAGGGGAAATACTTCTTAGTAGTAACTTGTGTAGTGTCCTAAACACTTTCCATACGGCTATTGGTTTTACCAAATACAAAACAAAAAATTTCAGAAACCTTTCCCAAATTTCAAAGTCTATCACAATACTACATGTAGGCATGTTTGTAATTATTTTAATGCATTTCTCATGGTGATTCCAAATATGGTAATTAAATTCAATAATTTTGACATTTTTTAAATGCCTGCCGCATAGAAAGTGTTAAGTGGCAAGTACATGAGGCACTGTTTAATTATTGGTTAACATTGCTGTCAATGGATGGTGGCTTAATTCTAAAAAGAAAGTAATAAGTGTGAAAAATTAAGCTTTTAATTAGGCCAAATAAAAACATAGTAGTTTCTTGTCCTCGCGCGCATTCCGTTTTGGCTGCCTCATCAATAAAAGGTGGGTTTTTTTGTGTTTTTTTAATTTGTTTTTTTAAATTCTATTTTGTCATTGTCTTTTTCAAGAAATTTTCGAAAATCCGAGTCTATGCACAGGTGGAGTAAATACTACCTATGACGCTATTATACATTCTGTGATAAGTCTATCCAAATGCATCAAATCCTCCGCCATCTTGGATCTGCCATTTTGAAGAGAAAAAAAAAACAGGACAAAAAAAGTGCCTCTTTTTTTCAAAAAGTTCAGACAAGAAACTAGTTTTTTTTTACTTGGCCTTTAGTCTTCCATTTATCCGTAATGTTGCGATAACTTTTACATACATGTACAGGTGAAAGTTCGTCCATACCATGCAAACATAAAGCACATGGTACTCTTTTGAATCTCAAAATTCTTATACCATCTTTAAGATGTCTCAAGTTGTTTTTGACTTTGTTGTTCTATCAATGCCTTTAGGCTTTCATAAAATAATTCAAATTTCTGATATGATGACTTTATAACAGATATATCGATCTAGCTTTATTACGGCTATTGAAATCATCGCCTATGTGTCATACTATGATATGAAAGGGCATAACACTATTATAAAGCTGAAGGTATTGATCGATATTGATAAGTATTGATCGGTAGGTACATTGGTGTATAGTCTGTATTTACTTGGGGGTTCAACATTATCAATTATTCATGTAATTTTCTTAACCCTTCCATAAACGTGACATACTTGAGTTATAGATTGGGTGAGGTTGAAAACAGTTTCTTGTGCTTACAATTTTTTCCATAAACGTGACATACTTGAGTTATAGATTGGGTGAGGTTGAAAACAGTTTCTTGTGCTTACAATTTTTTTTAGAAAGAGGAGGGTGTTTTGGACTGTTGGTGTTCAATGTAAATTACCATTTCAAATCGAATAGTGCTCCATAAATATGAAAAGTTAACATTTCTCTGAAAAATTAGGACAGCTTTGTTCCCGGGCTATGTGAGCAAACTATTTGTGTACTTTTACTTGGTTTGAAGTTGGATAGCGTGGTACCCTTCCTGGGCTCATCAAACTTGTTGATAAAAGGTTGTTGATGCAAGAATAAGTTGGTGTATGGTGGGTGGTGGGGTGGGGGGGGGGGGGGGGGGGTGGGGGGATGCTATCAGGGGAGACTTGCTGAAAGCATTTATAGTTATTTCTTTATACCCTAAACCACTGCATGTCTTGAATGGTGATTTTGAAAAGAAAGACCCATACATTTACACAGTGAGGTAAACGAACGACTGGTATCTTACTCCAACTGTTCTCTATAGGCCTGGATACTAAAGTCTAAAGAACTTTAACCGTATCTTCCAACTATCTTCCAACAGGTTCTTGTATTAACACTTTCCAATGGTTTTTAAATATACAATACAGATTTTTCGAACCTTTCCCACTTTTCAAAGTCTATCTCAAGGATTACTGAACTAATAATAGGCATGTTTGTACTTATTTCAATACATTTCTCATGGTGATTCCAAATATGGTAATGAAGTTCAATAATTATGACATTTTTGAAGCATTTTGTGAAATTTTGGAATGTCGTCTGCAGATGCCTGCCGCATGGAAAGTGTAGCATCTAGCCTATGGTACTGAACTGTCTCAGCTGGCAACTTTAGCATACAGTTCAAAAGAATTTTAATCTTCATAAAAGAGTTTACGCTTGACTGCCATTGAAATTAGATTGTGAAGGATTTGATGATGTAGAGAAACTACCCAGGGGTGTTTTACATTCATAAGAGGATATTTCACTACATAGATCCTTTATAAGAATATAAAATATAGACACATTTATTCAAGATTAGATGGATTAGACACAGATAATCTCTCTGAGCTGCCATAGAATCCATGGATTGTGGGATTAGGGCTTTGGTTTTAGGATTATTGTTACATCGTTACAAAGTAGGAGCCCATTGAATATTTAGTCTAATCTGGTTTCTTTTGTGTGTTTTATTATAAAGGACAGAAAAAGAGGACCATCTCTCGTGGTATTATTAATTTACATAAAACCATAATTTATAAGCCCAATATGTTATACATACCCACATAAATTTAAGATCACTCTTGCCAGTCTGCCTTTAATCCATACTGTAAAAGTGGCAATTTTCGCGCATGTAATTTTTTGCGCTCTGCACATTTTGAACAATTTTTGCTTGTTTTTATTTTCGCGATTTTGAGCTTCCTTACATAGACCTACGTACAAATTGAATATATTCCCGCATTTTTATTTGCGCTTGATGATTTTAGCGCGAAAAAGGGAGAAAATAAATGTAGTGCGAAAAATGTCCACTTTTACAATAGGCACAGAATAATCAGGCATTTTTAACACAGATCAGACAAACAATCATCACTGTACACCATTTGCATTTAAATATCATCAGGGCTTAAAAATTGAGCAACAAATTTCTTTGTGCCCAGGTGACTATAATTTGTATATTTGTGAAGGCCAGACAAAAGCAGGAAATGATGTTACATCAATTATCCTCTCCCTATTTATCTCACGATATCATTCGTATAATTTCAGAACAGAGCAGGGAAAAATATCCATGTTACATTTTTCAGTGACATGGCGATTTGTGATTGGTTGATACCCGTGCATTATAGCGTAATTAGCCAGATAATATTAATAAGCACCAAACTGCAACATAATTATTGTAATATTGTAATTATGTCCAGCTGGCTGTCTTTGTAAATATTTTTAAAATAGATTTGCTTTTTACATGCTGATGTAAACAATCAACATGCAATTTAATTTGTTGCTGTTTGAATACATGACACGCAGGAGGTGTGATAATTTTTCCCCTCCTGACAATTTAAATAAATTGACATAATTATGAGAGAAACCACATTACTCTCAGCTATATGCCATGTTTTCTCCATGAGCTGAGTGATCATTGTTCAGGGATCGTCAGAATTTTAAATATTTGAGCAGCGTTTATAAGTCTGATTATTTAGCAGCAGTCTCCAGTATACTGTTAAAGTAAAAAATGTGTACATTTTGAACAAGTTTGCTTGTTTTTATTTTCGCGATTTTGAGCTTCCTTACATTGACCAATATATGAAAATGAATACATTCGCACATTTTTATTTTCGCGCTTGCTTATTTTATTGCGAAAATAAATGTACCTCAAAAATTTCAACTTTTACAGTATTTTGGTCATGAACTTTGTAGGCCTACTTTCCAGCTTTTTTTTCTCCAAGGAGGATATTTCCTTTTCCAGAGAGGATGGTGCCTTTCTCTAACATTGAGATAACTTACTAAAAATCACTCGAAATACAAACAAATTTGGACTTTCAAACAAACCTCTCTTCTCATGCCCATTTACACTTTCCACACAACTATTGGTCTTATCTCAAGGATTACTGAACAAATACTAGGCATGCTTGTACTTATTTCAATGCATTTCTCATGGTAGTGCCAAGTATGGTACTGAAATTCAACAGTTTTGACATTTTTGAAACATTTTGTAATTTCGGAATGTCGTCTGCAGCCGCATGCCGCATGGAAAGTGTTCATTTATTCAATATTTCAAGCTAAGGTAGACAGGCCTAATCTTTTAACCAAGGGCTCTGTCTATAGTTAGTTTTGTCCTGTCAATGCAAATTGCAGTTTTCATGAAACAAAAAGTCTTCTAAGTTACAAAGTTAAATCATTGTTTTGCAGTTTACATCAAATGTTATTAAATTAAACTAAAACAAATTAGTGAATATATGTTATGCAAAATCTCTTACACAATGACTTATTTTTGTTGAAAGCGAGTATTTATCAATAGTATAATCAAAAGTCAAAGAAGATTTTAAGGTCTTCCAATATTGCATTGCGCAAACGTCGGCCAACTAAAGCTTTTTTTCACACGATGCATTTGTTGTTTCTTAAGTTTTAGAAATAAGAAAAAAGGAACACTGATAACTGATTTATTCATTGATGTAAACTAGACCCTTAAGAGCTCCAACGATGAACGCGCTATGAAGCCAAGATTGTGTGCACATGTCTATGGGAACTGACACAAAATTAGAGCAGAATTAGGGCATTTTTGCAAAAATGCAATGCATTGTGGTAGTGTCTTTAAAATCTTCTTTGATCAAAAGTATTATCCACCCCAAATGTTCAATTGTCAATTGTGTCCTGTTTCCTCGCGACGTTAAAAGTTTTCCTTATTTAGAGATTTGTTAGGTTACATGATTACTGGAATCTGCTACATTTGCTAGCAATCTTGAGTGATTACAAAAACATGCATGTATCTGTCTCCATTCATAGAGTGCCCTTATGTGACGGGGTACAATACATCCATGTTGTCATATCGTATTATACCCATATATGTCAGGAGGATCATTATTTGGTGTTGCCGTAAGAAATGTCAAGTAATCCGATTTGCGTCAAATTGTAGCGATACCCAGTAGTGTTGAAGAAAAGAACATTTAATAAAATTTGCTTCAAATTTCAAGATAACATTAATTTAATAATGGTCTTTTTTGCTGTTGCCACTCACAAAAATCACGAAAGCAAACTTATAATCTATGTGGTTATTTTGGGTAAATAACTCCCTGTGCCAGCACACCAGGACTGGAATATCCCTAAAATGGACCCATGCTCCCCAGCTATTAGTGTGAAATGCTATCATAGCCTATAGGAAAGAATATTTGAATCAATGTTTTGTTGTGGTTGAGTGGTGGTGTTGTTGTTGTTGAATTGGTTATTTGATGTGTGGGTATGTATATTGTTCATCTATTGAAACATTCCTCAAAGTCATAACCCTATGCTTTGTTGTGTTATAGGGTTCGTAGTCCCAACAGTATTTGACAGTTTTTGGATGTTCAGTACCGACACTAAATACATTGAATTCTGGGATATTAAATTTAACCATTTTTGAAAACTAACTCAATAAATAATCTATAGCAAGCACCAGGGCATTTTTTTTGGTGAATAAATCAAAAGGATTGGAGTTGAATTGGCGCAATCAGGCTATCAAATTGGGGTAACGGCAACACTTGGCTTATTGTTTGCTACTATGTACGAGCCAGAACTCTTAACACTTTCCACACGGCAGGCGTCAGCAGACGGCACTCCAAAATTTCACAAAATGTTTAAAAAATGTCAAAATAATTGAATTTCATTGCCATATTTGGAATTATCATGAGAAATGCATTAAAATAAGTACAAACGTGCCTAGTATTGGTTCTGTAATCCTTGAGATGGACTTAGGAAGTTGGGAAAGGTTCCTGAAAAATTCATGTTTTGTATAATGGTAAACCAATAGCCGCGTGGAAAGTGTTAAGTAATTCATAAATGTGTAAAGCATCATCTTATCGACGCTCCTCGCTCGCTCCTCGCAAAGAAAATGCCCAGAAGCAGAAATCATCTTGATGTAGCCTTATTTGGCACTGCAAATCTATAGGGGGTTTTCGTAACGGAGTAGAGTGGGATCTATCTAGTGGCTGCATCGAAACAGATGAGGTTCATG
Source organism: Ophiura sarsii (assembly GCA_035610835.1). NCBI lineage: Eukaryota > Metazoa > Echinodermata > Ophiuroidea > Amphilepidida > Ophiuridae > Ophiura > Ophiura sarsii. The sequence goes on from CM069456.1 coordinate 54,255,918, forward strand.
TAGCTTCTAAGGGAATGCAAGTATTATAGAGAACATTTCGTATGGATGGCAGAGTGGAAACGGCTAAATAACTATCGATCAATCAGCCTCAATTTCTTGAATTAACTAGGAATAGTGGATATTTAATTTTAAGCATATTTGAAAAGCTATAATTATCTAAAAGTGTATGCAATGTTGCTTCACACTATAGGGTATGATGAATCTTTAATCCTACTGCACACGTCTCGGTCTAGTTATTGGGATTTGTCACAGGCGAGCTATAATTGCGGAACTAAATTGTGGAATAAAAATCCTAACCAGTAGCGTTACTTGCTCTTCGTGTTCTCTGCAAAGTTGTTTTTCTTCAGACCAATGTTGTAAACAAAAAAAGATACACAATTATTGGTGTACACTGAAATTAATTTGAAAAGGGATATCATTGTTATACTAATATTTTGATTTCCTGGGGAGGGGGGGGGGGGGGGGGGGTTTGGGGGGAAACACTCGATTTGTTTTGGACGGGTATGTGCACAGCCAAATTTTGATTTTTGGTATGGTGAACAACAGGGTTGTCACCAGCTGAAATTTAGTGCAGGACAATTTACTAATGGCAAGCAGAGGGAGTGGAGTGACCACAATGCAGCTGAGAGGGAGGAGGGAGGAGGGGGGGGGGGTCGGCAGGGTCATGGGTCATGGGTGTTTTAGGGGTAAAATGCCAAATTGTACTGGTTTTTTTCTTCTTCATGCAAGTAGTAATAATAATAATAATAATAATGTATTTATATAGCGCCCAAAACATTGGTCCCTGGGCGCTTTACAAGCAAAAAGGCCCCATCCAAAAGATAAAAATACATTAAAAATAATAATAAAGTAAATGAAGAGTTACTGTAATAGCTTGTATTTGTGTATGAAATTACTGACTTTGGCCAGAACAATTTGAGGCTGAACTTGAGGACATAGTAAGTGAAGGTATCGCCTGCCATCAGCTGAGGTTTTTTGGGTGTGAACATAAACCCAGAGAACTGAAAAGAGGTTCCCAAAGGGAATCTCTAGCACCGTATGGACTTTCTCAATGTAAATGCGTCGCCTCCCCGGGCTTCAAGTCAAATGGTTCCATTTAAACACACATCAACCGTGCCCACAACATTGCCAAGTCATCATTCATACATCATTTATAGCAAAACATAAGGCGAACCTCGAGCAAACTGTCATGGCAAGATAAATGATGAAATATGCAACGAGATGGGACTTCGCAACATAATCGCTTCAGGGGGGCGGGGAGGGAGGGGGGGGGGGGGTACTCACATTATTTACTGACGGGATGTGCCAAATTAACGGATGTGCGGCTGTGCCAAATCAAACGTCATAAATTGCTAATTTGTTTGTTTGACTTGTGATATTCGTGGAACAGGACTCGTGTTTAGTTATTTTCCAGCATAAAGTCTTACCACATGGTTAGGGCTTTCTTGCAAAAAAGTGACCTATCCAGGGGGCACATCCCTGTATTACATACTGAAAAAGTGGAAATGCTCTCGCCTGAACCAGCTTCCACGAAAATAATAACACACATATTTTTCACATATGTCTATGTGGTGAAGCTACTAAATCGTGAATTTAAAAACATGCAAAAACAGTTGAAAATCTGAAAAGCGCGAAAATTTAATCACACAAAAATGACCATTTTTACATTAAATGCGAGTATCCCTCAGAAATGGTTTGACCTTATCTCTGATTATTTGATATATAGCTTACAGAAGATGACAGACTATCACACAAACAGACACGCTATTAAAAATACACTGACAATAATATTAATAAGATGTTTTGTTCAACGATCTAAGATGACTGATTTATAGTCGGCGAGCATCACATTAGAATAGAGGCCGTCGGTTTCATCATAACCGCCATCTTTCAAGGAAATTATAAGCAGTGTCGAGGCATCAACATTATTGAAATCGCCATCAGTTCTTGGCTATATTAGGCACCGAAAATATGCTGAAATCAAATTAAATGGAGGTGAATACAGAAATGTTAAACACTCTATTTACAGCGAATAAAATTCTGACAGCCTCAGTACACTGACAATATTAACGCTTTCCATGCGGCAGACAGCTTGCAGACGACATTCCAAATGTTGACAAAAAGTTTTAAAAATGTCAAAATTATTGAATTTCATTACCGTATTTGGATTCACCATGAGAAATGCATTAAAATAAGTACAAACATGCCTAGTATTGGTTTCCGTAATTGTTAAGGTAGACCTTGAAAATTGGGAAAGGTTTCTGAAAACTCTGTTTTGTATAATTATGGTAAAATTAATAGCCGCATGGAAAGTGTTAATATATGGTTGCAGACATTTTATTGCTGTTTAATATCTTAGTACACTGCACACGTCAAAGCATCAATATACAATGTTTTGAGGAAAGAATGATCAAATTGAATTCATTTTCTGACTTTGTCGTCGTTAGTAATGCCTCGGTGAATTCGCCTATAGTTTGATCAGTTCCAAATTGGCGAAGCCTCCTTAAAGCATCGAATGAATACAGAAGGGTGAAGGCAACAAGCGCACTGCATTACATGCGCGACGTGTTCGTGCGGCCAAAACCGTGTGCGTCTGGCCATAATCGCGCGAGTACGCTTGGATTACTTTTGCGCACGGAGAGATGAAAACAAATATTTTTCGCCAATTTGGAACTGATCAAACTATAGAGATAATACTATATATAGTCAAATCTGATGTATTATTTCGATTGAGATATAATTTGGTGCTATTCATCGCTTTGAGGTTTGGCTTTTGCTAAAATGTTTAGCAAACATTTTAGTAAAAATGAAAAGAAAGTAATGAATGCCTGCTTGGGATGACAAATATGCTACAAGGCGGCTTCCCCAGCTACTGATAGATTTTGATGTCCTGTTTCTTTAACACTTTCCATGCAGCTATAGTTATCAAATACAAAACATATTTTTCCAGAAACATTTCCCAACTTTCAAGGTCTATTTCAAGGATTACTGAATCAATACTAGGTATGTTTGTACTCGTTTCAATGCATTTTTCATGGTGATTCCAAATATGGAAATGAAATTCAATTATTTTGACATTTTTGAAACATTTTGTGAAATTTTCGAATGTCGTCTGCAGATGACTGACGTGTGTAAAGTGTTAAATAAGGCTGATATTGAGGTATTTTCTCTCCTACATAATGTGTGGAAATGGAAGCCAAAATTTACATTGGTATTTTTTACGTCTTTGCATAACTGGATGTATTTTCTTCCCCGTGCAGTGGGAATTATCAAAATGGTTGATTATCATCGTTAAATCGATTGGGACTAAATTTTACAATTATGATTTTGTTCAATGTTCTGTAAGCCTTTATCAGTCACTTGTGCGGCAGCTTGCCACCGAATGTAAAGGAAATGTGACTTATCACGCTTAATTGTATGTGGTGAGATGGATTAGGCTTGTTACCGAAATTGAATGTGACAAATTACTTCCCTTTGTAATTTTGGCAGTTAACTCTACAAGATCGGCAGCTTTTCAGGGTTCTCAAGTTAATTGAGTGCAAAATATGGTCGTTTTGAGTGGAATATATTAAAGGTCTTTTAGCAACCATGTACTAAATTCACAGTTGCACTAAATTCACATTTGCGCACGATTTGAAGAATTTTTGTAAGTTTCCACAAGGCAGGTGTCTGCAGACGACATTCTAAAATTTCACAAAATGTTTCAAAAATGTCAAAATTATTGAATTTAATTACCATATTTGGAATCACAATGAGAAATGCATCAGAATAAGTACAAACATGCCTAGTATTGGTTCAATAATCCTTGAGATAGACCGTAAAAGTTGGAATAGGTTTCTGACAAATCTGTTTTGTATTTGGTAAAAACAATAATCGGGTGGAAAGTGTTAAAGATGAAAATGCAATCATCACATTCATAAGCCAAACTTTCAACATCAACAAACATAAAATGTGCCCCGGCCCCCTACAAATTAAAATAATCAATGTTTCCAAATGAAAACTGATATTTTCATATGTAACCTATGCATTGCCCCCCTGTACATGTCCCACACTGATATATAACACCCCTTACTGATAAGAAGCACCGACACTGGTGACCCTATCCTTGATCATGTTGATGCGATATGAAAAAAACCCTGCAATTGTGAATAATTCATGAACGCAATATTTCAGGGAGTCTTCGGGGATTTATTTTTTGCCACCGTTACCATGCTAAACTAGTATCAGTTTTGACAAGCCCGATCGGTTTCGTCCCTGTGCGTATCATGATCATTCAGTCAGTCACTCATCCACCGTGTGCTGTTGTGACTCCCAAGTACAATAATGCGATTACAATTTTGAAATTTAAAAATTTGTGGTGAAAAAATTGCATTATGATGATCATGATTAAACCATGATAATGTCTCCTATGCATTGAATGTAATGATGCGAATCTGTTACTGGGGATCTGGTATAGCTACCTGACTAATTAGAATTTCAAATAGAAGGAGCTGGTGGATCTTGGTTGAAATTTCATCAACAGGTATAAGGCCAAAATGTTTGTTGTTGTGCTGCCCTTATTTAAATCAGGTGTTCCGATTGTTGGCCTGATTTTAAACTTAATGTTTTGTATTTTACACGAAGGGTCATTCTGAAAGTAGTTGTATTCCAAAATGTGAGTTGCATAACTCCAATGGTTCGATCTTATTTTAGAAGCACAAGGTGACATGACATTTGCCCATTAAGTAGTACACAAACTGGCCGGGTGGTTAACCACCTTTGGCATTAATTCACTGCATTATGGCCTATAACGTCTAAATGGAACATATCTTGCACAAAACATTTTACAGAAATAATGAGACACATATGGGGTTTCTTTTGATATCAAAATATGCTGATGGACAAAAAAAGCTAAAGTGATCGGAACATCCACTTCTAATGCCAAAAATCTTAAGGTAGGGTCGGTAGGTCCATTTATTTATTTTGCTGGAAAATATTACCGACAGACCGTGGCTGTCATGGTACTTGCCAAGACAAAATTGGTAAATGACAATTTGAATAATGTTCAGGTATGATAGATATTAATATTTTGACAACTGGGTCCAATTTAAATCTTTAAACCATTAAAAAAACCATTGAGATGTTAGGGTCGGTCGCTTAGGGCAACACAATAATTTATTTTGTGACATTATATTGTACATTTGTCTATAATATAGGTGAGAATAAGAAACTACAAAGTAGTCAAGTGTTGATTTAAAGTGTTTTAAAGATGCACCTTGTCTATAATAATATGATCAGTGATCACAAAATTTATCTCTTCCTTTAAATATTAATATGGTGAAGGACATTATCACTTGTATGACTGAGACGCTGATCAAATTTTAGCATTATTCTGATTTGGAATAATGCAAGAAAAATGATTACAATCAATATATCGGGAGTATAAGGAAATAATCTGTAATAAAAGATGAAAATATAATTATGTTGGAGAGATCAATAGCTGGCATGCATTCATCCGTGGTCGATTGTCTGAATCCATTCAAGATCGCGGTCTAATGGTCCTCTGTGTGGAGATCTTGTAACGATCTGTTGTACCATTTTCAAGGTTTTATTGATATAAGGCCAACAAAATAAAATGTTGCGTTGCCCTCAAGAGCTAAAAAAAAATTTTAAAAAAAAAATAAAAAAAAAAATAAAAAAAATAAAAAAATAAAAAAAAATAAAAATAAAAAAATCGCTTTTTCCTTTCCTTTTTTCCCCCTACTGGAAGACCATGGTTTGACTAATGTTTCTAGTGTGATAATAGTTTTAAAAGCAATATATTTAAGCAACTAAACAATTTCAAGCAGAAATAGTAACATTTTGACAAATTGGGTAACATTTAAATCTTAAAGAATAGAATAAGTTTGAAACAAAATTGCAACCCTGATTTTTGACATTTTAGGGTTGGATGCCGAGGGCAACACAATTTTTTTTGGTCTAATAGCAACATTTTATTGTGTGTAGTTTGGAGAAGATACTACAAATGTAGGAGAGGGGAGGGATGTATGGGTATAAAATATTCAGAATTCTGGCGAAAAAGTCTTAGTGAATTCACGCATGAGTTAGCAGAGGCAGGAAATCAATCCGACGGATTATATGCGAGGATACGCCAGACGCTTCCCTGATAAGGCTAATTGTAATAATATGGGGTTTTTGTGTTTACAGGTTATTATAAGTGATTCGAAAGTGAGTGGTTTTTGAGAGGAAAAATTAATTCTGTTGGATGGAAATTCACTTTTTGACTCTGGGAGATTGTTATAGGCCGCTTTATATAATGGCGTGTGTGTAATATATACATGAATGATTAAGGAAGCGACTAAGATAATGCCGTCTTGTTCAGTTGGCGGGGGTGGGATGAGGGTAATAAATGTGTTATTTTTACTTCATGGTAGATGCAATAATTGTGTCTGTTGTTGTTGTAATCCATCATAAGGGTTATTATCTGCCCCCTCCCCTCCACAACAAACCGGTGTTGGATTATGTATAGCATTAGCAAGAGAATTGTTTTTAATTCGTTTAAAACCACCATCCCTTTTTGTATTTTGTAAACGCGACAACCCAACGCACATATAAAATGCAACATGGCATCTTTTTGTTATATTTTGTCATTTTTTGGACTGCACAGAACATTGTCAAAATGCAGTTTGTGCCTCCTCGTGTGGTTCAAAATAACCCGGTGGGGGAGGGGGGTCCTTTTTGTTTGTTTTTGGTATAGGTCGCCAAGGGTTTTGAACTGTGTCCTAATTAAAACATTTACCACGTAATGTTATCGTTTTGCCACCCATATACTTACCACTGATGATCTTTTTTTACTACTATCGACCTTTTAATGAATAATGAACCCATAAATTTACCCGAAAATAAGACAAATATGGGGTCATCCGTTTACCAGACCTGAATAAAGGCGACCCTATTTGGCGGCATATCCCCGTAACCACAGATTCACGTAGTATACCCCCTCTCCCCAGAAAAAATAACAACGGACAATGCGTTGCTTTGAACGATGTATTTCTTTGAACGCTAAATTAACCCTATTTACAAAAGCAATATTTTGGGACAATTTTTTTCTCTTTCTATGTCGGGCGAGCGATATTTGCAATATTTGTGCATCCTAATTGGTTGCGCGTTTCCCCCCCGAATGTGACAACAAAACGGCATGTCTATTTGCGTTTCCTGTCGTGCTAGCCCATGATGAATATAGATCTACTATACATAATGTCTTTAGTGGCTCGATGCTTTCATCGAAAATAGGGCGCTAGCTTGTTACCTCTTAAATCGGTTAGTTGCCGTGCCAGGCGAGAGCGAGGAGTAGCGTGAGTGAGCGAGCTCATCGCCGGGCAAATTGGAATTCGATTGTGATGGTGTTGTGGTCGGCCATCTTTTCTTCCTGATTTGGAAAATGAAAAGAAAACAAGTCAAGGTCAAGGTGTGTGTGACGGGCGGCAGGTAGTCTCTGTTGAAGTCTTGATGAATAATCAGGGGGGGGGTGTCTTAATCAGGGGTGTCTTATTTCTTATGTGACAGAGGGAAGAAACCCTGTTCCTGACTGACCGACACTTAAAAGAACATCAGGGGTGAAAAGTTTCACATTGAAATGATGATTGTCTGAAATATTAGATTTTATTTCTCTAGTTCAAAAATGTCCATTTTTTACAGATTTTTATGATTTTATGATTTTGAAATAAAAGCATAGAAAAGTAAAAAGCCTGTCGGACGGATCCATCATGAAAGGACTGTCTGCATTTTGAATATCCCCCCCCCCCCTCGCCCATTGCCTTTTGGAATAAAATGCTGGAAATGCAAGAATTTTACAGCAAAATCTTGGTTTGTTTTGAAAAGAAAACAAATCCTGACCATAATTTGTGTGCTGCGATGAAGACTACCCTATACATTGAGGTCCTGCCTGATACAATAGAATTCATCGACCTTCTGCGAACGTATCTGTCATTTCATAGGGATCAATTGTATTCGGCAGTTTGCTTATGAAGAAACAAAGTTATTTCAGTATGTAACATAACGTCATTGGAGTGAAAATGATAAATATGAAATGATAATTCAGTCATTGACATGAGCAGAAAGCCGAATCGATTATAGTCTATTTGTGACCCGTCACGTCAAAATGGACATGTTTGTGGTATGAGTCATTTCTGAGTTGGTGTCATGACTTAAAAGAACACATTTCAAGCTTGAAAATGATACCATGTTGAAGGTGATCAGACTTTTTAATCACTATATATGAGTTAGAAGCATATTTTTTCCATTATTTTCTTTATATTTCACCAAATTTATTGGCCTCTCTCTTAAAACTGTGTTTGCCGACAACATGTCCTTTTTGACGTGACTGGTCACATTTTGCCTTCCATGAGACAGTGATGTCACTGCATCATTTACTGATTGCAGTCACAGTACATGCACGAAGGAAGACACGTCACAACCCCCTTTTTTTGGTTCACTTTGAATATTTACCCCCACCCCCCACCCATATGAAAAAACAACGTAAACACACATGGGTAGAAGGAAGATACATGCGCAAGCATACATTTACGCCTGTAAAGTTGTGTTGACATTGGCAAATTTGAATACAAATTATAAATAAAGAAATGAAATGTCCCTGGCAATAGTTGTAAACGAATTGAGGAGATATTCAGAATAGGAATTAAGCTTGATCATCCATAATATTTATATATCTAGTCCCTGGATATAATTATTGTATTATTTTCGGTGCACAAGGCGAACACCATCTCTGCAGCAGAACCTAAAACACTTTGCACACATTTTAATTTATTTAAGTTATCGGTTATTACGGACAAAATGTGTGTTTTTATTCCTCACTGAAGCAGAAATAATAACGACAATTGATTTGAAGTATTGAGGTCACCTGATTTATAAAGAGCTGACATTTGTTTCAGCAATTCGGACAAGATGTTGAGTAACAGCTTTCAGTTAATTGTCTTTTCTTTACTGAAAACCCTGGGACGAGTGTTTTCAAAGAGACCCTTGACTAGATTTCAAAACGCATTTAGGTAATTGGGTGAACTGCGACAATGGTTTAAGAAATTAGTCTGCCTCGCTTGATTTAAAAGTAAATACATTGCATTGTGGGTAAGTGAACACATTGCATTGTGGGTATCAAACAAACAGACCATGATGCTCAATTACCCTCCCCTCCCCCTACAAATATTGCTAACTGATATGGGTGGTTTCTCAGAAATCCCACGGTAGGGAAAGTTGTTCTGTGTTTAATGCTGTTTCACTACCCCATGGGTAGCTTCATCAGACTGTTAGCTTTTTGTCTGCTGATCACTGATATTTATGGCTTCTGGATAGATGGTTTGTGCAAGATGATTCGGGCATAGATGGTGCAACCTGTCGGCCTTCATCTCTGAATTAGTGGGTTTTTTCACCCCTACCGCCTGATCTAGATAGCCGAATATCAAGCATTTTACTTGAAACAAATCAATTGGAATTTGGAACCATTCCGTATCTATTGGCTATGAAAGAAAACTATTAGTGATGCGTGTGTCTTGTTCAATGTATGACCTCTATTGGATTATCACACTCGATCAAACATTACTCTAACCATTTAATTTTGAATCGGACCAAACAGCGATGCATGCAATGCCATTACTCAAACACTCCTCAAGTCAGAAATACATATCTTCTAGTTGGATGGGCCAGTAACGTGGATCGATTCCTTCGGGATATTGTCAATGAAGTGCATTGGGGTCATTCACAGTGTTTTCACGCCATCATGTCAATTAATTATGCTAATATTAATAAAAAGATATTTGACAAATCCATTACATGAACTATTTTTCTCCTATCTTTTTATTTGCTTATTTATTTAGGGAAAAAAGGCAATTTGGGTGGGAAGCTAATTGCGCAGAAATTAAGTTCAGAAAATAAAGAAGTGCATTAGGGTCATTCACAGTGTTTTCACACCATCAAGTCAATTAATTATGCTAATATTAATAAAAATATATTTGACAAATTCATTACATGAACTATTTTTTCTCCTGTCTTTTTATTTGCTTATTTATTTAGGGAAAAAAGGCAATTTGGGTGGGAAGCTAATTGCGCAGAAATTTAGTTCAGAAAATAAAGAAATGCATGACTGCAATTTGGATAGAATTGTCTTTTTAACCCTAACACTCGAAGTACTATGATGCGGTGTGCTTGTGTCACCGGGCTCGGCCGTTTTTCGATGAAATAATGGCCCCAGGGTACATACAGGGACACTCCGCCATGTATGGTCCCCCCCCCTCCGTGGCCTAGCGGTAGATCGTCTGCCTCTGAACACAGAGGTCCAGGGTTCAAGCCCCAGTGGAGCGCGGGCACTTTTTCCCCTCGCTATTTGCTCCCCAAAAAAATCTTTGGAAAAGGTGCCTCTGGGGTTAGGGTTATTAGGAGGGGGAAATATGCATTTTTCCAGCCTTGTATGAGCTTACATTGTATAAATTACACACATTTTATGTGACAGTAATGGTAAAATATTAGATTCTGAATTAAAAAAGATGTATTTCCCCCTTGAATTTTGAAACCATCATGAGCGAGTGGTCAATTTGTTAGCCATATCGGATTATTACTGCTTCAAGGGGCACTTGATGAGTATTTTTGCTCATATTTTCTCATCTCTTATGTAGTGAAATTGATTCTCTCGTCACACAGATTCTCATCGACTCTCTGATTCTGTTCATTAAAAACTGGCTTTCCATTCGAGCTCATAACGTTCAGATTTTCCGCGCCGGTTCAAGGTTGATTGTGGGAATGAACTCGAGCGCACACACATTATTTCTCGTATCGAACACCTTTTGTTAATGTCTAATTTAAACGCTTTCCAATAATAAATTTAAGAAATATTTTATGGCGGCAGGCAGATTGATATTATTATGAAAGCACTAACGTAAATTATGCGCTTTTCGCTTAGCGTTAACGCCACATTTTTTTTATCTCATCATAAAGTTGTGTGTTTTGATAGGAAACAACTCACAATTACATATCGTGTCTTGTATTTTGTTTATGTAAAATAATGATGGAAGCAAACCGATTAAACCGATTAAAAGATTGAAAAGCAATTTGCAAAATAAACTTTGATGTTTACTCTCTTGGTCATCACCAAAAATGCCATTTAAATTTTAAAAAATGTTGTTTTAAAAGTCACTTTGCTGTTTTTATACCATAACAAATTATGGGGAGAAATATATGATTGTTATTTCAAATTCAGTAAGTAAATATTGTAGTCATAGTGGTCTCTTTGGTTATCTGTAAGAATTGTTGTAATTAGTGGGCAATCTCCTATTGGTGCATTGTCTTCAGCCATGACCTGTGTCTGTATTTCTTTGGATGTAAGGCAAACAACAAAAAAATCATGTTTAGCGTCCCTGCCCGCTTCCTTTTTAGGGGCCGCTTTTTTTTTTTTTGTAATTAAAAAAAAAAAATCTTATTTTTTTAAACTTTAGCACACCTTGTTATAAAAGCTGTATGCCCCATGAAATAAACTGGTTCTCTACATCTCTGAACTTGGGACAAGACATAATTTTGGTCTCATTTTCTGTTTCATCTTGCCATAAGAAGCCAATATGTAATTTCTTGAGTTTAAGTGGCGGTCATTTTGAAAAAAGCAGGCAACTATCTTGAAAAATAGCCCGGCCAGCTATCTGGACAAAATGTGTTGGGCGGCCATTTTGGGAAAAAAGAGGGAAAAAAGGCAGGATGCTAAACATGTTTTATTTTTTATTTTGCCTAAGCGAGCATGAACTTGAATTTAATTCAGCCAGTCTCATTACCTCAATTTAATTATCCACCCTATCTATCGAACCTTAAATTGCGGCACAGTGCAGGTTTATAGGGAACAAATTATTCTGAAAAACTACCGATGATTTTGGCAATTTCTGTCTGTTGATTATTTCAAATGCAAAAGTAGCAGTAAAATCGTGTGTGCATGCAATGCAACCTTGTAGCATGGAATCACCTAGGGACGGGCGATGTAATCGTGAAGAAGTGCTACTCACACAATACAAGCGAGTGTCTGGCATCCGCAACACGCAAGTCTCGCGGGATGGATTCTGCATGATACGCGATGCCCTCGTCACGTGATGAACGAGTATTCAAATGTTTTGAAATGGAAATGCCACCGATTTTCGAGTTCCGAATCAAATTGATCGGCGCCATTTGTAATTTGGCGGAGAATCTCGCTACTTGAGTCGCTCGGTTTGTAATAATCGCGGATATAGTTGCCTTTGTTGCACGCGATGCGAGGCTTACTATATCCGAGTGTAGCTCCCCAGTGATGGGGAATCCTGACGAATAAATTGGGTTATGTCCTAGTTATAGGTAACACGCCGCTTAGCGACTGTTGGTTGATTGGCTGGTCTAAATTGGCGACTTTATAGTAACACGAGTGGCAAATTTATTGAGAAATATTCATTCGGATGTTAGTTCCAATTCACATAAATTTGTTGAACATGATGGTGTGGGCCATAATTATGATATAGAATAAAATATTTGGTGGGAGGGATCCTCTAACAAAGTGTATATCTTGTCTACATTTTTAACACTTTACACATGGCTATTAGTTTTACCATTATACAAACAAGATTTTTCAGAAAACTGTCCATACTTTCAAAGTCTATCACAATAATTACTGAACCAATACTATTATACTAAGCATGTTTGTACTTATGATAATGCATTTCTCATGTTGATTCCAAATATGAGGTTGAAATTCAATCGTTTTGAAATTTTTGAAACATTTTGTGAAATTTTTGAATGTCGTCTGCAGATGCCTGCCGCGTGGAAAGTGTTAAAATATGAGATTTTGACAAATTTGGACGGTATATTATAAAGATTTCACCCCCCCCCCCCCAAATGCTTTTGAATATAAGGACAAGAATGTATTTCAAAATGAGCCTGACACAATATAAATGTACCATTTGAGGTCATGTTTCAAATTCAATTTGACATAGTCTATGAAAATATAGTTAACATGTTTACCCAACGAATCGCTAAATGACACAATGTAATTAAACCATAACAAATCTAATTTGATTCATATAGACCCGACAGGTTTTAATTCTGTAACTGATCACCATCTTTTTTTCTTCTTTTCCGTCTCATCTTTTCTTCTACTTAGGTGCGGACATTATTTGTGAGTGGACTTCCCATGGATGCTAAACCCAGGGAACTTTATCTTCTGTTTAGAGCATATCAGGTAAGTACATAGACCGTGAGATTCGAACACCCCGAAGCGTACTTGTATTTATTTTAACCCTTAAGAAATGAGCAGAATGGCTGGGGAAAGGGAGGAGGGGTATGACCCAACCGGCAGTGGGACTTGTATTTATTTAACCCTCAAGAAAATGGGCAGAATGGCAGGGGGGATGACCCAACCGGCACTGGGATTCGAACCCAGAAGAGGTATACTTGTATTTATTTTGGCGGCGGAGGTGAGGGGTGACCCAATCTGCAGTTGGATCCGGGTACTTCCATTTATTTTAACCTTCAGAAATGGGCAGAATGGGGGAGGGGGATGACCCAAACGCCAGTGGGATTCGTACCTGGAAGAATGGTAGGGGAGGGGAGCTGGGGGGTTGAAAGATCCAAACGGCAGTGGGATTCAAACCCCTTGTAATCGAGGATTAAACTACCAGTGGGAAGAAATTGGTGGAATGCGAGGGGAGAAATGACCCCACCAGCAGTGGGATTCGAACCCGGGTCCACTGGCATGGGAGTCCTTGCCTTAATCCTCTACGCAAGGTAGTCATGCTCCCAAAAAGAACTTGTGACCTCCTCAGGTGATACGCAGATAGACATGGGATTTTTTGTTTCTTCAGGCTTTAAGGGGACAAAAAGGATGGTGATGGAAAAAACCCTGTTCTTCTTCAAAAGAATGAATCATACACATTATGCAAAAGAGTAAGGTATTCTCTGAAGTAGTTTTTTTGATGATATTACATTTTTGCATAGCAAATCAACCAATAATTATTTAGAAAATCCATAAGAACTCTTCAATTCAAAATCCGTTTTGAAAGTCACAGTATTGGTGTGACTGCATAAAACATTTATTTTAAAGTCATTGTATCGGTGTTAAAATTTACAAAGTCATGCTATTGTTGTAAACGCATAAATCATTTTCAAAGTCACTGTATTGGTGTAAATGCATAAATCATACTAATATTATACGCTATGTGATCTGGTCTGTCAACACTCGACATACGCAGGAGCCTCTTAGTACTGTCGCGTTTGTATATCTACGGATAGTCGCATGTACAGTCGATATCTAAGCACTGTTTTAATAACTGCTTTTGGCATGTATGTAACAAGCTCATTAAACTTGTTTCCATATTTACCGAGGTTGTTAACATACCGGCACTCGATCGCAAAGCCCTAGAGCAAATAAACGCGAACTAAGTGACGAGTGTGTTTTCTTTTCTATTCTTCTAAGAGGCAATTCACAGATGATCAAATCAGTATGTTAACAACAGCGACGGCTAGCTCAGATGGTGTACGGTAGGGGGTTGGTTGGTTTCTGGTGGAATCATAGTGTTTTAATTATATTGGCATTGTACCGTGCATGGGGGATGTTACATTGAAACGATAGCCTTCAAGAGTTGGTTATATAAAGTTAACATAATCGAAAGATGATTGTTGAACCATTAACAGATATTGTATTTGATAAACTGTTTACCAAAGATATCAGGTAGTATCAGCAGTCTACGGAGGATAGCAAACCATGTTAGATGTCTACTGAAGATAGCAAACCATGTAAGCTGTCTACTGAAGATAGCATACCATGTTAGATATCTACTGAAGATAGCATACCATGTTAGCTATCTACTGAAGATAGCAAACCATGTTAGATGTCTACTGAAGATAGCATACCATGTTAGCTATCTACTGAAGATAGCAAACCATGTTAGCTATCTAAGGAAGATAGCATACCATGTTAGCTATCTACTGAAGATAGCAAACCATGTTAGATGTCTACTGAAGATAGCATACCATGTTAGCTATCTACTGAAGATAGCATACCATGTTAGCTATCTACTGAAGATAGCATACCATGTTAGCTATGTACTGAAGATAGCATACCATGTTAGCTATCTACTGAAGATAGCATACCATGTTAGCTATCTACTGAAGATAGCATACCATGTTAGCTATCTACTGAAGATAGCATACCATGTTTGCTATCTACTGAAGATAGCATACCATGTTAGCTATCTACTGAAGATAGCAAACCATTTAGCTTTCTATTGAAGATAGCAAACCATGTTAGATATCTTTGAGATTTACTGAAGATGTCAAACCATGTTAGCCATCTACTGAAGATATCAAACCATATTATCTATCTGCTGAAGATTGCATACCATGTTAGGCATCTACTGAAGATAACAATATAAAGCTAACATGGTTTGCTATCTAGAGAGTCTAATGAAGAGAGCTTACAAAACAAACAATGTAAACAATGTTTGCTATCTACAGAAGATAGCAAACATTGACAGCAAAGATGTCAGCAATGTTCTTTGTATACTGATGGGCCAAACAAAGAAGAAGGTCTGTCTCAGAAACATTGTGCAAATAAGCCAAGTGCTGTGCTTTTTTTTTAGAAAATAGGCTATGAGGTATGCGATTTTTTTTTTTTTTTGCTATTTTTTTGTTGTTGTTGCTTATCCAAGCTTAACGGAGAACCTTTTTAAACTTTTTTTTTTTAAATCAACAAAAAAAAAAAAAAAAAATCAACAAAAAAAAAAATCAACAAAAACATTTTTTTAGCCCCCAGCGCATAGACCTACGCGCCGTAGCTCATTTCACATACCAATGCGGGCAGGCTTCTGAGACAGACCTTCTTTGTTTGGCCTGATGATACCAAAAAATATTCATCTGTCTACAGAAGATAGCAATTGATTTGTTCTTGCATCTAAAGTTAGTAAACATTGTTGGCTGACATCCAAAGGTAATATTTCCCATCTTGCCGTGCAACTCCTTGAGTAGATCACCTCTATAAATAAAAGTATTGGTTGTAGAGCTGTGTCACTTCCAAGCAGGGCTTGAATTAATCGAAGGCATCGAAGGCAATTGCCTTCGATGCCCCACCTAGTAGCCTTGATGCCCTCAATTTCTGGCTGTTTTACTCCATTCAAAAGTACATAATGGCCTTGGATAAAAAAGTTGGTGCCCCTTTTAAATTGCCTTAAATTGCCTGCCCTTTTCATTTCTTATTTCAAGGCCTGCTTCTAAGAGGTTTCGGGGATAATATAAATTGTCATTATTTTACATCTCATTTAACACCATGGACAGTTTCATTTCCTAATTCAAATGGTCAATCATTGTTGCCACCAGTTATTTCGAGCCACATTTGTATAACTACTTAAGGTTAGGTGGTTGACCTACAAGATAGGTGGGTGGGGGTGTGTGTATCTTTATAATGACGTTTTTGGAATTGTGCTCGTTAAAATAATGATTGACGCACAGAATTTCTCAATTCTTGATACTGGAAAATAATTAGCTCTCCATGCATTTGTACATGGTGGAAGCAGATTCTATGGATAGACGGATCTTTCATATAGGGTTGGTCTGTAAACTGGGTCCCCATGTCCCTCTATACGGTCATCTTTAAAAATGGCCGACGAAATTGAGCAACTGGGGAAGCATCATGGCTAAACATAGCTGTGTAAATGAAGGGTTCAGTCTAGTGTTGGTCGGTGGATTGGGGTTTCCCCTCTCACATAAACTAGCATCAATTTTCAACGGAAAATGAACAAAATGTCTCATCTTATCAAAGAAATTTTGAGGAAAGGGGAAAAAACCCTCAAATTTGCAATTTATAGATTTTCATTTATTAAAATATGGACAAAACTAAATGTCACATTTTACGTACCAAAGATATTGTCTGCATCTTGATTATTGAGAGAAAATATCTTTAAGCTTTCTTTTTATGTCTGCATTTAAAATAAAATGGCCGAAACCCAGCCAGCCACCGCACCTAGTCATTCAGCGTTACCCGGCACCAAAAATACGAACATTACCCAATAAGACCAATAAGTAATGGATATGAGCTGGGAAAAAATGCAATAGTATAGGATAGCAGTATTTATAGCTGTGCTTGTGAGAGCCGAATGGCAGTGATTTATCCATTGTGTGTTTTCATTTAAACACCCCTCGAAGCAAAGCTCTTCAGCTCGCTTGCGACTTGGGTCCACTTTACTTTTTTCCTTCCTTTTTTCTATCATTATTCAACAGCAAGAACCTACCCTGGCATGGCAAATTAATCGCAAGCCGAGAATATATTTATCTGAAGAAATTTTCATTTCATCGCAATTTCCTGCAGGGCCACAATTGATATTAGTGACAAAATTAGTTCTGTCGCGCCCGAGGCGCGAACGGAATATGTGTGATTTCTTGCACAGTCATGCGGAGACATTTCAAGGTGTGCGTATTCAGTCCGTTTGTCCTCTGCGCAATCATGTTGTTTTTGTTGTTGTGCTATTGCGTGCATTTTTGTGTACTATCTCTCTGTACGGACGACATTGACCCGTGTTAATTGTCACTTTTATAAGCTGGTTATTGCTTGCTGTTGTAATTACCCAAGTGCTGTACCAATTGTTAAGGATTTATCGTGAAATTGTGCACTTTTCGGTCGGTTGGATAACACTTGGTTTTAATTCCATCTATGTATTCTTGTTCTCACAGCAGTGTCAGCTGGGCACTCACTTCTCACGTGTTTAACACTTTCCAAGCGGCTATTGGTTTTACCGTATACAAAACCGATTTGTCAGAAACCTTTCTCAACTGTCAAGGTTTACCTCAAGGATTACTGAACCAATACTAGGCATGTTGTACTTATTTCAATGCATTTCTCACGGTGATTCCAAATATGGTAATGACATTTTTGACATTTTTGAAACATTTTGTGAACATTTTGTGAACATTTGGAATGTTGTCTGCAGCCGCCTGCCACATGGGAAGCATTAAAGATGTGTGAAGAAATAGGGTAGTTTTGGTTGAGAGGATGGGTACTTCTTTGTTATAACTCCCTGGTAACTGGATCACGCACTTTTATGGATGCTAGCCATCCCATTGACTTAATGTGACAATCATTTCGATCAGCGTTCATCAGGACTTGAAAAGCGTGATCCAGTTAATATAGAAGTGATTATCGGTTAACATGTTACACTTGGATACTGAATTGTTTGTCATCTTTATTATAGAGCTCTATAATAATACCTCTAATGGACATCTAATATTGTCTTCGGTAGACAGCTTACATAATTTGCTGTCTTCAGTAGACAGCAGCTCAAATTCTTTGCCATCTTCGGTAGACACAAATTACTACTTGCTCTTGTCTGTGCATAGCTTATTTTTGTTTGCTATCTTGCGAAAAAAAACCATTGTTGGACATCTCCAATATACGGCTAACATTATTTGTTGTCTCCAGTAAATAACTATTATTGTTTTTCTATTTTCAGTAGATAGCTTGTTTGCTATCTTCCATAGATAGCTTGTTTGCTGTTTGCTATCTTCAGAAGATGGCCTGTTTGCTATCTTCAGTAGATAGTTGATAGCTGACATGGTTATCCTCAGTAGACAGCTAGTGCTGTATAGTTTGATATATTCAGTTAAAACTTGTTGCGGTTGTCTCATATTTCCACTTTGCACAAGATCCATTTTTTTACATTATAAAAACAATTGTATAATTAGCCAACAATTGTTATATTACAAGGGAATTTCTAAATTGAAATAGTTCAATTACCTCTGAAACGTGATAAGAAACAACAGCAAAGTAGCATATATATCATTGTTGATCCCGAATTTGAATGAGATCAAATTAATTTCATCATGCATCAGCATGACTTTCAAAAGTACATTAACTGACTAGCCGAGTGATCAGGCCAGATTGCGTGTGAGAGAACCATTGTCCCGTAATTGTCTGTAGTGAATATGTACAAGTCTACACGGTGTGGTCAGACCATGTCTCAATGCCCGAAGGTCTGATCTCAAACCAAGCATCCATAATTGATGTGTACTTGGCTCCTTAATGAGACTTATTAATAGCTCTGTCCGGGTACAAGTCTTGTGCATATGTTTAATTACGTATTCAAACTTGTGATTTGACTGACGACTGCAAGAGTGATACTTTTTTGCGTGTTTAATATTTCGCTCTTGGCCGATTTTGAATCGGTATGCTTGTTTTTAAATTTGAGATTTGGAAATTTGTTACATAAAATTACAAAGAAATACATTTTTGCCAATTTCTATTTTGTATGATAGTAGCTGCTTGAAGCATGCACGAAAAGCTCAATTTCACAAAATGTTTAAAAAATATCAACATTATTGAATTTCATCACCATTTTTGGAATCACCATGAGAAATGCATTGGAATAAGTACAAACATGCCTAGTAGTGGTTCAGTAATCCTTGAGATAGACCTTGAAAGTTGGGAAAGATTTCTGAAAGATCTGTTTTGAATAATGGTAAAATTAGTAGCCGTGTGGAAAGTGTTAACCATGGACGATGCATTAGTTTTGTGTCACGTCTCCAAACATTTCATTCCCTATAAATAATACAACTAAATAATTATTGTCTCCAACATGAGCCATGGCCCCAGAGATGGTCATGGCCGCTATACAAGCGACAAGGGTAGGAATCATACTATCATACTATCTGTATACAGACCAGTTCTGGTCCAGTAATGATAAATTAAGATAAAGGAAAAACGGAAGAATCAAAAATACAAAAATTACAAAATGATGAATGAAAATAGAATGTTAACATGATAACAATGTATACCGTATATAAATGAAGGATAATAAATATATAACAGATTTTTAAAATGTCATATTTTGGGTAGCCGCTACACAAGACCTGCTTTTTCAATCAAACATTGGACATCCCAATATTATGCACATCACTCAGTCAGCTCTTAGCAAGGGCTTTTAGTATGTCAGTGAGTAATTGTTTGACTCCCGGGAGGCCATTTAGAAGTGGCGTTCACTGTTTTGCATTGATTTGTAGCATTATTGAAATAATATTGTTCCTAATAAGAAGAAGAGAGCAAATGTGAGCGATAAAAGCGGCTCTTTGTATTGGACAAGGGCAAATATTGATCAGATATTCTATAAACGGGCAGACATGCTTTATTTAGTCTTAGTATTTTTATTTTTATTTCGGGAAGATTTTAGAGGACGAATGCTTGCATGCAGACAGCATGCTTTCTGTGCGAGCTTCCAAATTGTGTGCTCAAAGACCTTAACATGTTGTTATCTTCAGTAGATAGATTACACGGTTTGCAATCTTCATTTGGTGGAAAAACCTAGTATTGGCTTGCTATCATCAATAAATAATTTGCTGCTGTTTGATATCTTTATTAGACAGAAAACATAGCTTGCTATATTCAATAGAAAATTGCTATCTTCAGCAGATAGCATACATTGGTTTGCTATCTTTAGTAGATAGCATATATTGTTTGCTATCTTCAGTAGATATCATACATTGGTTTGCTATTGTCAGAAGATAGCATATATTGTTTGCTATCTTCAGCAGATAGCATATAGTGTTTGCTATCTTCAGGAGATAGCATACATTGTTTTCTATCTTCAGTAGATAGCATACATTGCTTGTTATCTTCAGTAGAGAGCTATCTTTAGTAGGTAGAACAAATTGTTTTCTATCTTCAGTAAACAACCAGCATTGCATGCTATCGTCAGTACATGTAGATAGCCAAAGTTGTTTGCCATTTTCAATAGACAAGAAAACTTTGTTTGCCTTCTTCATCCCAGTACACATAGAATAATGTTCATTTTCTGTAGAATGATCAAGAACATTATTTTGTTCCTATATCAGTCATAGTTATTTGTTATCTCCAATACACACTGATAGTCGAGTCTTATTTATGAAATATTATACCCTCAGAAATCTCTTGGGATAAACCCATGGGAGACATGGACATGAAAATTATATTTTCTATTGATGAAAAATACCATGGCCATGATGATAAATACACAAACGGCTAAATATAAAACAACCTTGGCTCGATACACAACTGCATGAATTGGGCAAGATGTTCACCATTGACTACTGTGTATTGTCAATGTCATAATGCTATGGACGAAATTAAAGCTATTTCATGCGAGCTTGTTTTTTGTTGTTGTTGTTGATGCGTGAATGTGAGTGACTATTTCACAATTGACCAACAGGGACACGCGGTCAGTTTGGAAAGTTTCGGGTACGCATTTCGGGGTTCATATATTATATATGCGCATGCATTGTTAGAATTATGTCCATGCAGCATTATGATGCGGACTATAGTTGTTGAAAATAAATCTTAACCTCCATATGTCGTCGCATCATCCAAGACGTAGAGAGGAAGAGGGGAGGAAGCTGGGGAGGACAGAAGTGATATTACTAGATGTCTATCATCCAAGACGTAGAGAGGAAGAGGGGAGGAAGAGGGGAGGACAGAAGTGATATTACTAGATGTGTATCGGCTCAATCTTATTTACACAATCATCTTCACTATCTCCCTATAGATTCAACTCACCTCATCTAATGCAATTATTTACAAACTATACACACTGTGTTTTTGTGTGTGAGAAGCAGCCATTAACACGGTCGTCATGGTAACCGTTTGTCATGTATGTATGCATGCATGCAAGCAACGGCGGAGATCCGTCCGTCCGTCCGTCCGTGTATCAAGGCTGTGCAATACCCGAACGACAACAAGGCCGATAAGCCTGCGCTGTGACGGCTAGCTTATTGTACACATTTAAAACATGTGCGGTGTGGTCGGACCCAAGAGTTTTTGCCTTTGGGCTAGAACAGGGGTTAACAAAAGGGGTATGTTTTCCCAGTTTAATTGTGACTGGTTTTCCCCTGCCTTTCCCCTCGTCTTTGAAACTAATCACCAAATCAGTGTAGCAAGGTATGCAGGGCCATGATTCATATGTCACTACTTCAATGGGTGAGGATCCCGCCATGTACCACTCAGATAAATCTTATGATTATTGTTTTTCTCTTATTTGTTCAATTTTGATATTTGTTCAAGATGCATGTACAATTTGCCTATTACGCATCGTCTAACTACACATAAGGAGCATTTTGCTCGTCAATTCCATTTTCATTTATTTTGCTAAGACGATGCTGGTTCAGCGACATCTCATCATCTCGCTTGCGATTCTCTGCTGCGTGCGTAACTTTTTATTTGTTGGCGTTCATTTGAGCGTATACAACCGCTTAGGTGGAAACAAATCTAACTATGGAGCAGCAAATTATAATAGAGCTATAATTTGAAAAATATGACAAATGAATTTGTGTATTTTCTCCGTTGTCGTCGTCGACCTTCATGGAAAGAGTAATCAAAACACTTGATAGGAGAAAGCAATAGCTGCCGCATGATTTGTATCAAGAACTTTTAAGTTACAATATAATAGACTATAACAAAGATGAAGCTCGTGGCAGCTATTTTGTTTCCAGTGTTCTTGCAATTAATCTTCGTCGCAGTTTATTGCTCTAACAGAAATCAATATAGCTGCTCTTAGATTTTTTTTTATTAAACGTACCCAACCACAGGGTTTCATCTGGGCACAATGTTAGTTGGGCTCATGTTCTTGCGTAACTCACCGATACCTGTGAAGTCAATTTATTGAGGGTTTAGTTTGTGCCCCAATGGTAGATCTGTTCCGTGATTGGTGCCATAAGTTGTATTACATTATCTTGTAAGTGGGTAGGCCTACACAGTAGATAAAGGCTCAGAGGAGTTTAACAGTATCAGGAGCCCTTAAAAGTTGATTTGTGATATACATTGATTGCTGCTTCTTCAATAAAACTCAACAGAGGGGTATCATCACCTCCCCTTACGGGCTAGTACCGGTTAACAGACTAAACAAAATAGGCTTGGTTTTTGATATACATTGATAATAGCTGCTACCGCAATAAACTCAATACAAGAGTACCAGACCCCTTAACACTTGCCATGTGGTTATTGGTTTTACCAAAAACAAATCAGATTTTTCATAAAACTTTCCCAACTTTCAAGCTCAATGTTAATGATTACTGAACCAATACTGGGCATGTTAATACTGATTTTAATGCATTTCTCATGGTGATTCCAAATATGGTAATTAAATTCAATGATTTTAACATTTTTAAGACATTTTGTGAAATTTTTGGATGTCGTCTGCAGACGCCTCCTGCCGCGTGGGAAGTGTTAAGGGCTAGACATACCAGTAACAGACTAACAAAATATAACACACGCAGGGCAGCCATCCTAGGTTTTCTCGCATTCAAAACCCCCACAATGAACGAACGGCCCTATCTAACAGACAAGAGCGAATTACACATGCATGGCACTACCACGAAGATGGAAGAGATGAGGCACTATGGATTGATGAGATGGTTAGAAATCTCTCACAATACGCTTTTAATTCTTATATCACTCGCAGCGGATCAATAAAACAGTAGTTTTGAAAGCTCATCAGATAGTCAAATGACATAAGGAGGATTTTATAAACTCATTACTGTCGGGTGGAAGTTGTGTGGGACTTGCATACAAATATGATGGTATCATGGAAAGGAATGGGGGTGTTTTGTTGTATGAGGGTATTTTGTCTCGTACTTTTTTCTTGGCGTTCATCGAACAATATTTCTTCCCCGGACCCCTCGCGTTTGTTTCCCCCACATCAACATATTAATAATATGTGTGTATTGTGTAATGTGTGTACTGTCATGGCAAAATGGTGCAGTTGTCGGTGAACCACATTTTGAGATATTAATGAAATGAGGCATGAAAAAGCAAAAGAAAATGAAGATGATTTTACAGTAGTGTTCCTTCATAAAATCAGTAAGCAGTATCCAATGTTAACTACGAAGGCATCATTTTGAAGCATTCACAAAGCTCCTTTTGTTGGTACTAAGATCTCAACTTTCTCTAGAGCGACAACTGCACCCTTTTGCTGAGGGAGGGGGAAAGGTTTGTACAAAGCTGTGTGTCCTTCGAAGGGGTCTCCCTTTCCTATAGTCAATCACACTCACAAATATCATCAGAGGTCCACCTAGGCAGTCTTCAAATCTTTAATTCAAAAAATGACCCTTTGTTTTAGTTTGTGGATATCAGTTGCTTAACACTTTCCACGCGACTATTAGTTTTACCATTATATACAAAACAGATTTTTCAGAAACCTTTCCCAACTTTCAAAGTCTATCTCAACAATTACTGAACCAATACTAGGCATGTTTGTACATATTTTAATGCATTTATCATGATGATTCTAAATATGGTGATGAGATTTAACAATTTTTATCATTTTTAAACATTTTGTGAAATCTTTGAACGGTCTGTCGTCTGCAGACAACCGATGCATGGAAAGTGAATAATATTAATACTGTATGTAGTACCCTTGACCCCTAAATGGGCTATTTCAGTTTTAATCCATGCACCCCCCCCCCCCCCCCCCCCCAAAAAGACATGACCTTAATCTTCCACACAGGAACTGTCAATTTCAAATGGGGATACAACCTGCATGTGTGATTCCATTTGAAATCTACACTCCCTGTGTGGCAGTTTAAGGTCATGCCTTCTACAGGGGGTGTATGGATTTCAAATGGAATAGCACATAGATGGGTAGCTATATCCCCCAACAGTACACCAACCAATTATGCATAGCACCCTTCCGTGGCTGGCGCATATTTATGATTGCAATACAAACCCAGGCCAATATTATTCTGTACGAGCTCCTGGTTTGTAATTCAACATGCGATACGCGAGGGAAACAGATGGAGTATAGGATAGGATGGGTGTTACCAAACCTGGCGATTTCAAGCCCAATTGGGCACTTGTTTGGAGAAAAATGCACTCATTTGCTAACTAAAAATCACACAAAAATGTTAGTATAAAATTTAATTTTGCTTTTCAGTTAGTTCTATATAAGTAGCATGCTCTGAAACGACAGTTTTGAGGGATAATGGCAGATTTCAGGAACATAGATTGTGGCGGCTACTATACACAAAACATTTTTGGTAGGGATTATTTGGAAGCTAAAATTTAAGTCATGAAGGAATACAAATTGACCTGTTCACCTAAGTTTTCTCATTTTTGACAAATTTTTAGAACAATTTCAAAATTCTTGAAATCAGTCCCATTGATTAACCAAATTAGGTCTGACAAACTGGTCCTTTGTCCACCACCCTGAGTACCCTGCCCCCTTCTCAGGACAATATAGAAAAATTGATAAACCAGTGAAAAGGAGTAATCTTTCTGCATACAAAAAACACCGTTTAAAGGCAACCTTGATTTTACTGCAACATCCATGTGTTCCCTTGGTATGCTGGGTGTCACTGTATTTACTCCATTTACTCCATTTACTCAATTTACTCCATCTCACACCCTTTCATATCCTCCAACAGGCTTTCATATCCTCCAACACCCCATCTCACCCCAGCTCAATCCCCACCCCAGCTCAATCCCCACCCCAGCTCCATCCCCACCCCCACCCCAGCTCCATCTCCACCCCCACCCCAGCTCAATCCCCACCCCCACCTCGCATCCTTACCGTCCCACACCCCTCCAGCGAGTTAGCATATAGGCAAGTCTGTTCACCACAAAATGCCTCCCGGCAACACCGCCAATCCGTCAGCTCGACTCACGCATTCATAATTCTAAATAGGTGTCATGTTTCCCAATTACAAATGTCTGTGAATTGATACAATTGCATTCGAGATAACAATCTGAAGAGGAACAGAATAGCAGACTTTGAAATGTATAATTCAATACTGCTTATCCAGGCTTTAGGATATAATGTATACATGAAGAGTCTGAATAATCGCTGGGTAGATGTCGACATGTCTTTGGTTTGTTACGATGGAGACATGTGATAACTTCCTCCCAGTAAGACTATAGTTTAATCAGTTCCAAATTGGCGAGAAATATGCGTTTTTTAATCTTTCCTCGCGTGAAAGTATTTCAAGCGAGGAAAGATTAAAAAACGTATGAAAGTATTTCAAGCGTATGCAAGCTATTTTGGCATACGCAATCATGAGGTTGCGAGTTCTAGCCCCGTCATGGCCAACTTGTTTGTGTCCTTGGGCAGGCAAGATACTTAGTCTCTATTGCCTCGTCAAACCCAAGTGATATTTGGGGAGCTGTTTAAGGGAGTCACAATCTAAGTAGTGCTGATGTAGGGGTAGGAAAATAACGAGATTGCATTTTTTTCTAGCCCTATGTAGTACACAGGGGTAGAAAAAGGATGAGATTGCATTTTTTTCCTAGCCCTACTGCTAGGCTGTGAACTGTTGGCCAGTAGCCGCCTAAGTCTAGCAACGAAAGGGTTTTGTTTCAAAATGGCAGCGATAATAATTGGCCAAACGCGCTTTGGGACTGTGCTTGCATTGTGGAAAGCGCTAAGAACTGATTATTATTATTATTATTATTAACGCTTTCCATGCGGCAGGCGGCTGCAGACGACATTCCAAATGTTCACAAAATGTTTCAAAAATGGCAAAATTATTGAATTTCATTACCATATTTGGAATCATGAGAAATGCATTGAAATAAGTACAAACATGCCTAGTGTTGGTTCAGTAACCGTTGAGATAGACTTTGAAAATCGGGAAAGGTTTATGAAAAATCTGATTTATACATATGGTAAAACCAATAGCCGCGTGGAAAGTGTTAAGCATCACACACATGATTAACAATGCACCATGTTACACCTTGCTAGCGTTTTGCGCCTAGTGCTTTTGCACACCCACACTCTACTGACTTGGGATGTTCACCATTAAAATGTTTACTCAATAGTGAAACAATATTTGAAATGTCATTGTTTGTTTTACTGCCTTTAACAATGGACTTATGTACGCATGACTTTAAGTCGTAATTATTTTATCCAGTGAACAGTGAAATCACTTACATCTCTACTATCTTCAGTAGACAGTAAATGTTGATGAATCAATTTGCGTATTATTGTATCCTTCTGGATAAGAAACCCCTAAACTGCTTGTCGCATTTCCCCCCTAATCCCAATATTTATATAAAGAGTATAGGGGGCCAGGAAAGGGGTCACTAAAATATATTGCCTGTACATGATGACACCAAAGATATATTGAGTAGTGTCTTGTTGGTGTAGATGGGTACATTTTAAGTGATGAAGTCATTAGGGTCGTGGTGTCCGTATAATTGCTTGTAACAGTAAGAGCTTGTTAGATGCGTTATACGCTCCAGCTGATCAGCCTCAGATCAAGTCAGGGTATAGGGAGACTAAAATCCTGTGATTTTTTTACACTGTCCAAATAAGCAAGTGAGCAAATGTCAGATCTATTTTGCCTATAAAGGCTTAAATTTCAAATCATCTTTCGTTTGCGATGGCGATGAATATTATGTTGACAATAATACTCTTGTAGCCTTTTTAAATTTCAGGTTTATTTTCACACTTTCAGTACATTTTGAGTTGCCCAAAGTCAAGTTCTTAAGGGAATAATTGCTCAAACAAACGTACAAACAAACTGGTAAAAAATCAATTGAATCTCAATCTTTGAAATGCCCCTAAATGACCTCATAACAAACACTTACCAGTCACCTGTCTTTAACACTCTCCATGTGGCCATTAGTTTTACCATATACACAACAGATTTTTCAGAAGCCTTTCCCAACTTTCAAAGTCTATCTCCAGAATTAATGAGCCAGTACTAGGCATGTTTGTACTTATTTCAATGTATTTCCCATAGTGATTCCAAATATGGTAATGAAATTCAATAATTTTGAAACATTTTGGGATGTCGTCTGCAGACGTCTGCCGCATGTTAAGTGTTATAAGCATAATATTTGTAATGATTTGTGTCAAAACCACACAATTAAAATCACATTGCATTAGTCACTGTAGGTTTAAAGGCATAGTTTTGTATTAAAATCATGCAGATGGATTTCATTGATATAATTTTGGGATTTTTCTTAAATTGAACTCTGGGAGTGCTTCATCAGTCACATAATTTGAATATATAAATTGAGTATTTGTGAGTATTTGTTACTTCATTATTACTTAAAACTTTATGCTGCCATGCGTTGACAATGATAGCTTTTATGTATAGAAAGAGGGAAGACAAGAGAGCACAGCCTGGGTAAATGAATGACCTCTTTTCAAAGCCATTTTGGTCAAGTGTTATGGGTCTAAAATCCTTAATTTTGCTGTTTTTTTACAGAAATTTTAGCAAAATCTGTCAATACAGGAAAATGATGGGGCTCCGGTAAACGATGGTTCCATTTTCCCCGAAAATTGAGTGTATGCGTCAGTTTTTCATTTTGCTGGTGGCACATCCCTACCAAAAATAATCTGAGTACCCCCTGGGTAGCACAGTCATTCCACCATATGTATATCCACTGATGTCAGTATAGACCAATATTGTTCAAGCATAATTGCACTTGAATGGAACATGTTTTGCTTGCATTGTCACAAAAGCGTGTTCCCCCGCTGGAAGCCAAAGTCAATGTGGTGTAAAGTAAAGGGTGGTCTGACGGAGTTGCAGTTTTTGCTAATAAGAGCTTGCCAAGCTTATGCTATGTGTATAATATCAGGTCAAAATGAGAAATGAGCCTTAGTTTGCCGAAAACCCCCTTTTGTTAACTTTTTTTATTTAAAATATTGTCAAATTCTTTTATTTGATAAAATAGAGACTCAGATTAAAAACGTCTCGTCTCTGAAATCAGAGCAAAAGCGAAGTGTCGTGACAAAGCTGTGAAGCAAATAAAACAAAACAAAAATTATGGGAATGAAAACCAATTTAGTGTTTTGGCCAGTTCATATAGGACAGTTTCATATAGGATTTGGACAGTTTCATATAGGATTGTACATGGACAACCCTGAAATTGACATCTCTTTCGGCCTTATTGCATGCAGCATATTTTGTCAATCAGACTTTTTTGTTACTTTGTTACTTTGAACTCAAAGTTATATGTTCACGAGGTAGAAGTGATGATAAAACATCTTTTATTTGTTATGATTATATCTTTAATTTCTTCATATTTTCTTGATGATTTGGTGTGTGTGCGAATCATTCTGAATTTCATGTAAATGCTGACTTTCTCCCTACAACACACCATACATAGGTCAAACCAGCCTAAGTGCAATTATCATAGGGTTGTAGATATGGCGGCAAGATACTGCTTTGTCTTGAAATTTGATTAAAATTGACGAAACAGTGAATTTTTTTGTTTTCACATAATGTCATATTTTGATTGGTTCTGTTCTGCACGGAGCCACGATACATCGTTTTCATTGTGAGTATCGTGACTAATATCATTTGTCGGAGTGTCATGTATTTTTGACGCGCAATGTGTTGAAAGGGATGAGGGATGGTCGGAGCAATTTGATCATTGTTATTTAAAAACTAAATTTGGACAGTTTCATATTATAGGATTGTATATGGAAAATTCCTAAAATTGACATCTCTTTCAGCCTTGCTGCATGCAGAATATTTTGCCAATCAAACTTTCTTGTTAGTTTGAAATCAAAGTTAGTTTGTTCACGAGATAGAAGTGATGATAATAAATCTTTCCTTTGTGTAGTGCTGGATGGTGGAAATTAATTCCCTTGACTATAGGATTTGAACGCGGGACAGCAAACTCTACCAACTGAGCTATCAAGGAAAATTGGTATCTAGGCATTAGACATTATTTCATGTTTAACTCCACTATCATTTCACCCTCATGCTTGTTTATAATCTGTTTTTAATTGGTGAGAAATATTTGGTTTTATCTCTTTGAGCGCAAAAGTAATCCAAGCGTACTCCTGAGATTGTAGCCACACGCACATGGTATTTGTCGCATATGATGCCTAGTGCGCTAGTTACCTTCATGCGCACCCGCGTCCTTCTGTATTCATTCGCTGTTGTAAGGCTGCTTCGCCAATTTGGAACTGATCAAAATATAGGGACATGGGAGAAATAATTGTGAATCTGAATCTAAAGCCTAAAGATCCATTTCTAATGCTGTGTTACCATTTGTGCTATGTAGATTTGTCCGCCTAGAGTTTGTGAGGTCCCGGGTTCAAATCTCGTTGGAGGAAATGCATTTATATCTGACACCCATGAGGGAAAGATAAAGCATCCTCATTTCTTGCTATTACATCACATAATAATAATACATCAATGAATCTACTCTACTGCTAAATATTGCAGTTCTATTGTGTTTAATCTATAATTTGTGTCTTTTTTCTGTTTGCTTTCAGGGTTATGAAGGTTCATTACTAAAGGTCACAAGTAAACCAGGCAAGAACTCATCGGTAAGTCTTATATCTAATGATCGTTTAGGCCAAAAAAAAACCCAACCCTGTACCCTTGTACCCTGTTCTACGGGCCTGATCGACCTATTTTTAAAATTTTATTTTTGTAATTTGCTTTCAAATTTGTTTGAATTTTTTGTTGAACATTTTGAAAATTGCTAAAATTTCACCAACATTTCCCATTATTTGTTTTGAAAAAACACACATCAAAAAATAAAAAATGCCCGACGGACCCCTGGTTCATTTGCCCATAGAACAGGGTTTTTTAACTTTTTGTCGCCTTATAGCATGATTGTGAGGTTTAGAGCTGGCAATTAGTGGTTAAGGATCTATAGACCTGTACTCCCTATCCCAAAATTGATGTGTGTTATTATTCTAATGATTTGGGGGTGCGTTTTGGTGGTTTTAATCAAATTGCGTGAACGTTTCGTGTCTGAATCAATTCATCATGTTTTCACTTCAGAAACATATTGTTTAAATTTTCATTCATTTACCAAGCCAAAGGAAAAGTGATTGGCAAAACCCATGGAATAGTTAAGCATGAGGGATTTCTTTTTTGCTTAAGTAAAATTAAAATTCAAAGATATTATTGAAATTCCATGTTGTGCGGAAACCAGCTACACCATGACAAAATTGTTTTTTTGTAAATTTATCTCAAATTTGAAATTCTACTATAGTTCAATCAGTTCCAAATTGGCGAGAAATATTCAGTTTTTATCTATCCGCGCGTAATCTAATTGCAAAAGCGCGATTTTGGCATATGCGCAAGCGTCACAAATACAAGGACACCGCGACATTGTGCGCCATATTGCGCCATGCGAGCGTTTCACTACTGTAAACAGGTTTTGCCTATTTGGAACTGACTAGTGCTGTTCTATGCTGGAGTTAAATTCAATACAGATCCTTTCTTTGAATCAAAAATACACCTTGTGTGCTTATAAATTCTTGGCATTCGCAATACGAAGCGCCACCAGCGGTTATTCATGCCAGTTCAACTTTGACCTCTAGAGATGACATTTCCATTCTAGCTACCATTGGATTGTCACGTAAGTGATAATGTGTTGAACACATCTTCACAAAGGATCCCGTATTGACATTTATAAACATGCAATATCATGTTTTCCTGTGTTATATTTGTATTACGCGGGCTATAGATGTCAACTTTTTACCCAGATGCATGCACTGCATATATCTGCCTCCCCCAAGCAACCCTGGCAGCGCATCGTATTGCAAATATCGAGAACTACCAACATATCCAAATATTTAAAAGTGTAGTTGCATCCCCGAGGAATGATCTTTATCTTGCGACAAATTTATTTAATTGTTTCCGCAAATGTGCTTACTATACGACTAGTGCCCATGTGTAAGTACAACTCCGAGAAAATGATACATATATATGCATACATAGCCAACAGCTTCCCCCGTAGTACCTCACCGCGTTCCCACTCGATCATGCATTCGGTTAATCAACGTGACAATGAGCTTTATCGCTTTATGAAATTTCCATTAAATTACCGGAAATGGATTTGTGCAACAGCCTCCTCCGATGTTTCCTGTAAACATGGCACACGGCGGCCATGTTTTAGCAAACTGCATGAAAATGGGGTCTGCACTGAAATTTGAATATTCAACCATTTAAAAATACTGTACTATGATTGGATCTGATTGGATCTGGTTGATACAAACATTGTTATTGTTTCTTTTTTCTCAAATGTTTGACAAATTTAGGGAAAAAACTACAAGGTATATTTGTTTTTATTGTTTCTGAATGCATTCTGCATACAGATTTCGAAAATGGTCACTAAAATTGTACATTATTTGTCACAATTTTTTATCTAATCTAATTTGACATTGCAATTCCATAGCTGCATCAGTGATGTACCATGTAAAGGATTACGTGTGGT
Source organism: Ophiura sarsii (assembly GCA_035610835.1). NCBI lineage: Eukaryota > Metazoa > Echinodermata > Ophiuroidea > Amphilepidida > Ophiuridae > Ophiura > Ophiura sarsii. The sequence goes on from CM069456.1 coordinate 54,288,106, forward strand.
CAACTGGCTTTGGGTTTGCTGAATACAATTCATTGACAATAAATATGTGACATTGACAATATAGCATGGTCATTGCCATGACAACAAAAACCTCTAAAAACACTCTGAATCATTAATTATTAATGAGAGATTCATTTGTCATTTGGTAATGATTCCGGTGAAACGCTGCATTTTGTAAAGAGCTTAATGATGATTACTTGGCTCTGTACATGTATAATTGATCAGGGAAATTGCGTGTGGGCAAAGCAGGGCTTAAAATATTAAATTCAATGGATTGGCATAAAATAGGATTATAAGAAAATGTGTGCGAAGAGTACATTGACAGTGTTGTGTGTTTTGAATCATAATATTTTGGATTTAGTTTTTAATTGACTTTAATTATGGTTCCTGGGTGGGGCGGTTGATTTTGGAAATGTTTTGTACTAATTTAGGGTGTCTGGAAGTGCAAATGAGGTCATTTAATAAACTTGGTCCTACCAAGTATTTAGCTTGATACATGTAAAAGGTCTAAAATTGACAATTTTCCAAGAAAAAATGTACTTTTTCTATGTTTGACTCGTTTTGGGGGTATAATTGGTGATAAGACACACAAAAACATCATTTTATGAGGAATTCTGGCGTAAGAGGAAATATGTGTTTAGGGCCGTCTGGAAAATTGGTGTATCATTGGTGTAAGACATTTACAAGCTCCTTCTGATATACATTATATGCATATTCTGCATTATTAAGTATACGAGCCGTGAGATTGGTTACATTCTGGAGGGGTGGGGTGGTCTCAACAATGCTATGTCAGCTATGATTGTTTTCTATTTCATATTTATTGACATGTGCATTATGTTCTGTTAGCCATTGAAAGCCAGTGGGATTGTCCTTTTGGGAGCAGTGGTAGTCATATCAATGCTGTTAATACTTTGGAATATTTTCTATTGACATGTGCATTATCTTCTGTTTGTTATTGACAGCCTGTAGGATTTGTCACCTTCGAATCGAGGGCAGGAGCGGAAGCAGCTAAACAAGCACTACAGGTAGGGCATCAGATATATCGCTTCAAAAGTTAGTGGTCAGATTTATGAATATTTGAACGCTCTTTTTCGCTTCAACTATTTATTAGAAATCGTACCGACTTTTATAATAATAATAATAATAACGGCATTTATAATGCGCCTTTGCCAAAGGATACAAAGCGCAACGACAAAAACAAAAACAATACAAACAAGGGAAAGAGCAGAACTTAGGAGAAAAGGTGTGTTTTAAGAAGGGATTTGAACCCTGTGACTGTAGGAGCACTACGAATATGAATTGGAATCTTGTTCCATTGAATAGGAGCAGCCACTGAAAAAGCCCTATCCCCGGCACACTTGTAAGTCTTAGGAACCCTAAGGTTCAGGCCGTGGTCCGATCTTGTTGTAACAGAGCCATCACGGGGTCTCTTTACAATGAGGCACTCATCGATATACCGGGGACAGAGCCCATTCAGTGACTTATAGACATAGAGTAAAGTTTTGAATTTGATACGGTCCTTAACACGAAGCCAATGAAGTTTCCGCAACAGAGGGCTGATAGAGGTACGTCTCGGTGTCAGGAAAACAAGGCGAGCACACTTATTTTGGAGCCTTTGTAATCGATCGACGTCCTTTTGCGCAATATTGTTAAACAAAATGTTACAATAATCAAGGCGAGATAAAATCATTGCTCTAACTATGTTAGCGCACGTCTCTTGATCAATATACTTGCGAATCCTGTATAAATTCCGGATTTGCCAGTTGATGTTTTTGCAAAGTTTGGTGATATGCTGGTCCATATTCAATTTGTAGTCAAAGACAAAACCTAAGTTACGTACGGTGGACGATTGGGGAATTATCTCATCGTCAATGTAGAAATTGATATCTTGCAACCTAGTCTTGTGATCAGAAGATGACATAATAAAAAACTCAGTTTTGTCAGGGTTTAACTTAAGTTTGTTCATAATCATCCATGAGTTGATGGCTTTGACACACTGAGATATTTTAAAGATTGCAACCGACACATCACCGGGGATTTTAGGATTTACAGGTACATAGATCTGAAAATCATCCGCGTAAGAGTGATACCTCAAATTGTGATGGCGGATGATACGGCCAACCCCGTGAGTGTACATAACAAACCCAATCGGGCCAATAACCGATCCCTGAGGTAGTCCATGTTTGAGTGAAATATTTTTGGAGAAAGCACCACGTACTGTGACCCGGCAGGATCTATTTTCGAGATAAGAAGAGAGCCATTTTTGTGCAATACTGGTAATTTGATTCCGTGTATAGTCGCTCTTATATCAAATGCTTAGAGCACACAACTGACGGGTAACACTTTGGTGAATTTGGGAATTTGCATAACGTTGGCCCTTGTATGAAAATAAGTACAAACATGCCTAGTATTGGTTCAGTAATCCTTGAGATAAGACTTTGAAAGTTGGGAAAGGTTTCTCAAAAATCTGTTTGACGGTATATGGTAAAACTAAGATCAGTGTGAGCAATGTGTTAAAGTAATAGCTCCTGTCACATGGACAGCTACAAGAGAGCAATCAGAAGTAATGACTACATCGAAGGCCTGTTTTATCTCAGCCCCATGTTCTATTGATTTCATGTTTTATGTTCACCTACGTCTCGTTGATTCGATGGGTCGTGTTGGTAAACAACGCCCTGTAATGTCACCCGTGTTTTCGGGTGCTAATGTTGTTGACATTGACATTGATAGTCCGAGTCATACGAGTCCATGGGGTCAAGTCCAGCAGGTGATAATAGCCTACATAAACCTATCCCTCTATAGGATAACACCGCTCTAGCCGGCCCTGAGAGCCAGCAGCGGGATAGACAGAGGGAAACCCGACCACGTCAACGTTTATGTTTACCAACTAGTGTTACAAACACCTCGTAACGGTTTTTAATGCTAACCGTTGTAGAATTGTGTTTCTGTGGGCCAGGTAATTTTAGATCTGGGAAAATATCAGCAAGCTGGATAAGCGTTGGAACAAGTTCAGAGGTTGCCTGCATTGAATTGTAACCTAATCACTTGGTATATAACAGCGTTCACAATCCCACTAGCTTTAGTGGTCCCATAGTAAAGACTTCAGTTAGGCCAATAAAAAATAAATTGTTTGATTGTCCATAGATCTCTTTCGAAAGTTGGGTCGGTCGGGAATTAGTTTTCTTCTTCTTTCTCCCTTGCCTTTTTTTAAAAACGGGAATGTACTTGTTGTGGTAACCAAAATGGAAACAAGAATCTGTAATATTTTGACAAGTATTTTTATTTTCTAAACACATAAAAAAAAGTAATAATTTTTGATTTTTCGACTAAAATGTGTAAAAAGAATTTTCGGGGGAAAAATACCAAAAAATTCCAGTCAGAAGGATTTAGGACGGTCGGGCGGACGAGGACAATCAAACAATTTATTTGTATTGGCCTTATGGGTGGTATACATGGAGAAACAGTTTGGATAAATAAGATCTCTTCTGTTCAGTTCTATGAGACATGGTCCCATGGCAAAGTCTTTCTTTGCCTTAGAAGCGTTCTACAATTCTTCTTAGCACTTTCCACTCTGCTATTAATTTTACCATATAAAAAATAGGTTTTTCACTGAGAAACAAAAACATTTTTCAAAGTCTAGGCTATCTCAAGGTTTACTGAACCAATACTAGGCATGTTTGTACTTATGTCAATGCATTTCTCATGGTGATTTCAAATATGGTAATGAAATTCAATAATTTTGAAGTTTTTGAAACAGTTTGTAAACTTTTGGAATGTCATCTGCAGACGCCTGCCGCTTGGAAAGTGTTAACTAAATTGGTAACGGAATAAAAAACATTTCAAACAGGATGTACGGTATACACACTTGGGAGTTAACGTAATCTTATAATGCTAGCTTTCAGTAAAGATTTTAATGCAAACGTAAACGATCAAAAGTAACCATATAATCTCAAGCAATTTGCCTTATAAGCACTTTATAAGCACTATTTTGTAGAAATATCACAAATTTGGATATAAAATATGGATAGGCCAATAATGCTTATTGCAATAAATCAGTCTTAGCTTAAGACAGTATTCTGCCAAAGTGGTAATTTTTCGCGTGTTTGTGATTTTGAAGAAAAAAAATTGTGTTTTTTAAATTAGTTTTGACTTTAAAGTTTATTGCATAGATTTAAACACAAATGAAATACATGTATATTTGTGCATTTTTATATTTGCGGTAATTGCTTGAATTGCGGAAGTCAAGAAAACAACCATGTTTGCAGTAGAATAGTATATGCTTGGGATAATAAAAGCACTATTCTTTACACTGACTTTACCCATTTCATTGATTATCATTTTCCTGTGCTTAACTCAATCAAAAAGTACCTGCCGATATCCGTACCCTGAAGAAAAGAAAAAAAGGGTTGAGTGTTCATCCTCGTTCCCTAGGGCGCCCTCCTTCAATCACATCCGGCATTACCAGTGATATGAATATAAAATGATGCTTCTACCCAGATGATGAGAATCACTTACGCAGAGAAAATCTATGAAATCTTTGGTTTTGAAGTGGGTGTCTATTGGGACTCATCACTGGCTGAGTGTAAAGCAACACTTCCCGTGAGATTTCCTTCTTAACAACACTTTCTATGTGAGGCTATTAGTTTTACCATTAGGCCAACAAAAAAAGGTAATGTTGTCCTCCACAATTTTTCATAGAGGAGGGACGGCGGGCGGATTTTTAAATTTTTTTAAATTAAAAAAAAAAAACCATTTTGATTTTTTTCTTCTTATATCAGCTGAAGCTCAAAGTTCAGCAAACAAGAAGTTGAAATCACTCTCAGAGTCGCACATATATGTTATAAACACTTAATTTAATAGTCAATGCCATTTAAACTGTTTTTAAAAAAAATCTGGAAAAAAGAATCTGGAAAAAATCTGAAAAAACAACAACAACCAAAATCGGAGCGGCCCTAAATCTGACGAGCGGGCGGTCGAGGACAACATTACATTTTGTTGTTGTTGTTGGCCTATATACAAAACAAGATTTTTCAGAAACCTTTCCCAACTTTCAAAAGGATTACTAGGATTACTGAACCAATACTTGGCATGTTTGTACTTGATCTCATGATGATTACAAATATGGTGATAAAATTAAATACTTTTGACATTTTTTGTGAAATTTTGGAACTGTCGTCTGCAGATGTCTGCCGCATGGAAAGTGTTTTGGATGCCTTGCACGCAACGGTACTGACAGCAAACTTAAATAGGAGGATGATGATGATGTATTCCATCTTCAGTTTTCTTTTAATCTTCTGATATTGTTTTATGTAAACCATTTTGAATTCAGGTTTTTCATCAATATTGATGCTTTCCCCCATAGATTAATATTGCATAATGTTTGATATTACAGTGTTCAGGCCTAATTAGTATACCATTCCTAAAATCATGTGATGTGGGTTATTTCTACACAAATGACGGCAGATCGATTTTGGGCCAAACAATGAAATAATGAGAAAAATATGGTGTTTCTTCTGATGTCAAAATATTTTGATGGATAAAAAACCCCTAAGTGTTAGGAAAATCTACCTCTAAAGTTAGAGAATTCCCCAAGTTCAAGAATATAACCAAGGGATAAGTTTTGGGTAGATTAACCCAGTCAGAGGGTGTCAAAAATGCATAATTTAGCACATTAAACTATCAGTGAGGGAACTCTGACCCCTGACCCCATCTCCATCTTGATGGGAATCCTCTGAAAATATAAGAAATAGCAACAAAACCCAGGGGGGGGGGGTTACTCACATTTGGTTTGGTCGGGGTGTCCGCTGGAGATTCAATACCCATTTTTAAGGGTGATTTTGGAAAAAATGGTACCCATTTTAAGGATTTTGCTTCATTATACATGTAGACCACATTTTGCACATTTTCGCGAAAAAATAGACCCATTTGTAAAAAGTTACCCCATTATTAGGGCTTTTTTCAGCACAAATCATACCCCATGTTTAGAGATTATTTTGCAAAAAAAGCGAGTGTGATCACAGAACATAAGGCAGTGATCCCGCTGTTCTACACTCCATGCCTCATGCAAGTCATTCGCTGTATTTAAGCAAGCGGGAGCAGACGTAATTATGACATCAATCATCCGATTATTATGTTGTGGTTGTTTCCCTAATAACAGGTACAGGTTATTTTATTTCTGGGGCTGACTGCTGGGTGTCGATTGATACGAGACCCATAGGATTTGGCTCAATTATTATTATCCATAAATCACACGTTGCCAGTTAATTGGCCCAAAATATTAACTCAATATGATCTTTGAGCTGGTTATAACAGCTTATTTTTTGGGCATATTACTTTTTGCATATTACATTTTGTCTGTTCACTGTGATACCATTTATATTTTGGATTTCTTGCCTGCTTATTATTAAAGGCCTTAATTTCAATAATCCTTGTAAGAAAATGCTAGTGTTAAAATAGGTCACTAAACAGCAAAGACACGTTTTAGCAGAATGGGGCCGGGCTAGGGGCAACTCAAAGTACTCCCAATTGTGATAACAATTTATGGTACACAAAATTTCACACAAAACTAAATTTAGTCCTGTTTTTTTGTAAATTTTGAGGTGAGCTGCTTAAAGTTAAAGCAGCCCAATTGCACTCAATCCTGGATGTTTGGCAACACCCAAATCCATCTCTGCTCATCTTTATCACCCACCTGTAGTCTACTGTAACAACATCCCTAGGCTGTTGAAATTAAATCCTCTCCCCCTTAAGATATAGTTACACCTGCGTAGCAATTACGTGCCAGTTGCGTTTTTTTCCGTTTTTTAGGGGTTTTAATCAAAATTGAAGGGAGCTGGTGTGTTGGGAGTTTAATTTTGAGAGGAAGAAGTTTGCAAGATAATTTGAGTATCTGGCATGGGTTTAATTAACAGTAGTAGGAGATAGGGGGAGGGGGCAGGGGTGGGCTTGTGTGTCATGATGTAGACAATTGGCACAAGCATTGGCTTCATTTGGGCATTTAATTTAATTTTTTTAATTAGGGTATACCCTAATTAAAAACTAAAGGTTGTGGGTTCGAGTCCCGCTGTGGTCAACATGTTGTGCTCTTGAGTAAGGCACTTTACCGCAATTACTCCTCTCTACCCAGGTGTATTTAAATGGGTACCGGCATTCTTCAATGCTGGGAAGGTAACAGACTCGCTGTGGAGGAGGTGTAGCGAGCCCCACACAGCAACATTATAAAAAGGAGTGAGTCTGGCCCTATCGCTTTGAAAGAGAGATAGGCACTCCGCTCCTGGTATTACAGGATCGACCGCCTTTACCTACCTTTACTATACCCTAATTAAAAAATATGCATTTAAGCAAAGGGGCTATAACTATCATAACAAAGTCATTGTATAAATCACACATTTCGTTTCCAAAATTTACTTACCAAATATCTAGACTTCAATTTGATCAATATGAAGATACAGGGTGTTTCAAAATATTAAAGTCACTATACCCTTTAGACCTGTTAAATCAGCTATTTGGGTTGCCAGGTTAGAAAGGAATGTGTACAAATCATGATTGCATAACATATAATCAAATATTATGCCACCCTGTATGTTACAAAACCATAACATAACTGAATATGACCAAAATAAAGAAAATATTATGTATAAAACATTAGATGTAAAGAAAAGTAGAAGTAACCTAAACAAAAATTGTTGATATTTGAGCCAAAAGTCTCAACATATCATAGCTGCCATGTGCTGTATGTAAAGTCGTAGTCTGCCTTCAGCATGTATTAAGTATTACTTCCCATGTTTAACCTGTGGTCAGTCTGCTCTAAACATGTTCAAGGGCCAAAGATACCTCTATCTAGAGCTTGTAGTGCTCTTGCCCCTGAACATGTATAAAGCAACACTTCCTATATGCATAACCATTGGTCAGTTTTACTGTATACATGCTGAAGAGCCGGAGAATCAATGAGGATATGCGACATAAGGCAGCTAAAGTATCAGGGGGTTCTTTGCACTACACCATCTATGACTATATGAGTACTTGATGGCAGTGTTTTCATAGCGATGGCAAAGTGGGGTTTTACATGGCTGGGGCTTTTACCAATGAAAACATTCAGCAATGGTGAGGAGTTTGGGTGAGATTATGTTCCAGTAATTGTAGGTTTGAAGAGACGATGATGGGGGAGCAGTGACATATGTATGATTCACGCACAGAGATGCTTCCTTTAAAGGGATCCAATCTGATTATTAAGTGGCCTATTCCATTTGAAATCCATACACCCCCCTCCCCCCTATGGAAGACATTACCTTAATATTCCCCATATAAGGAGTGTGGGCGACTCCATTTAAAATTTACACTCCCTGTGTGGAAGATTAAGGTAATGTCTTCCTTGGGTTGGGGGGGGCGGTTCAAATGGAATAGCCCAATGTAAAATTGTCCTGATGCCATGCTATGTGCACTTTTTTGACCCAGACGATATAAATACTGTACATTTCAACATTTTTGCGCAATTTTAACTGCTGTGCTTCGAACAGACTACAAAAAATAATCACACACAACCATATTTCTTTTGTGTATAAGTCTGTTCAAAAAAGGTAAAAACAGGCAAAATTGTTCAAAATATGCAATGCAAATTAGGTGCACAAAAAAGCCCACTTTTACGGTAGAATTTAACAGGTTAACAAATTTAACAAATTTGAAAAACTTATGTTCTAATTTTTCTTCCTTTCTATTTATAACCATGACAGGGTGTGCGGTTCGATCCTGATCAACCGCAGACGATACGGTTAGAATTTGCCAAATCTAATACCAAAGTGACCAAGCCTAAACAGACGTCACCATTACCGACACAACCCGGTGTGGGTGGACAACAACTAACTCCCAGGGATCCATGTAAGTATACGGGGGCGCCCTCCTATTCGCCTTTTTGCACTAGTCCGCTATTAGCGTGTGGAGAGCCTCGCACCGGTACCACAATGAACGGGACAGGACGATTCAATAACAGTATGTAACCAGTTCGACTCGCTCCGCTCAATATGTTGTCATGCAGTGAGATATTGTAATGTTACGCAACACTCTCATTTCAATCTGATTCCAGTTCGAGGCTGTTCACTAATTTTGTGCCTATATTTGATCTCAGCAGAAGTATAAATGTAAAGTTGGTACGTATCGCGGTGAGAGACGTATTCTTTACTCACAATTGCCGAGTTATTCTTTGATCACATGAGCCAGTGTATCACATGATCACTCACCTGGTAATAGGGTGGTCTTAATGACTACGCTCTGACATCACAATCTTACTTCACGTCAGATGAGATAAAATATATATAGCGGATACAATAGACTCTATTTGTAATTGGCCCCTTCCTGTCATTGAGGGGGTAAACATCAATATTGTGTACCATAAAACGGGGTGAATAGGGACAATGGGGGTGAATAGAGACAAAAATGGGAACAATTTTTTAAATGTCACCCGGCCAGTTTGTGTACCGTAAAACAGGGTGATAGGGGCATGTAATGTGTGGTTGGCCTCTTTGTATAACCTGGCGTTGAAGTTTTTCTGCGAAAAAATGGACCCAGGCTAAATACTTGGCGAAGTATACTGTGCCAAGTAGCCTTGACACCCGTGGTGTAGTGGAGAGCCGTTCAGCCCGTATGCTGGAGGTCCGTGGTAAAAATCCCGGTGTTGGAGGGGGGGTCGGGGTCACTTTCGGGATCACTCTTCTCCGCGGAAAAAAAAATCTGAAAAAAGTGGCTACCTCGAGTTAGGTTAACATAAGTACAAATATGCCTAGTATTGTCTTAGTAATCATAGAGATAGGCTTAGAAAGTTCGGGAAATTTGTCTGAAAAGAACTAATTTCCATATGGAATACAACCAATCGCCGAGGGAAAAGTGTTACGGATAATTCTTATATGAATACCCGACCATTTTGATCGTTCGCATCTCTCTTGATGCATTGTTCTTTAAAATTGTCCCAATTGAAGTCTCGCATAGGATGTACTTAAAGAAATCCATAATTTTGTAATGTAACAAAGCGATTTGTTTGTGTGACGACTGACTGTTGTACTATTGGCATTGTAACCGGTCGGCGGCGTGCGCCGCTCATGTACTTTAGTAGAGGTCTCGATTAGTTTGATCAAAGCATTGATGTGATTATAAGTGCGAACGGTTCGATCTATGAACATGACAAGATACTGCCTTTGTTCAGCTTATTCTCCTTAAAAAAACCCCTCTGCAGTAACAATGGATCTGGCGCACACAAAAAATGCTTTGTTTGCCTCCGACTATCCTAAATTTTTTAAACCAAGATACAGTGTCAATGAATACTAAATCAAATTTTCAAACTGATAAATGTTTCTGTTAGAATTTCCTCATTGTCAATTATTATCAGAGGTTCGGAAAATATAACCACTATTTCCAAAAGATGACTCCCTACCCCAGCCAGTGTTTGTAGGGACAACCAAACTAATTATTTGCCAGACTCCCTATCCCTGCTAGGTTTAGGGCATCTGCAATTGAATTATGGTTTCCTGTTGGAGATTTTAAAATTGGAACCAGGTGAGAATTCATTATTCATTATTTTGTGTCAATTCATTATTGACTCCAATATTTAAGCGGTTTGAATACCAGGATGTACATAAAAAAGGTACGCTTCCTTGCACAAAGCTCGCGCAACGCTTGTTTACATCGATAAAGGTATTACCCCAAGTTACCAAAGTACGATCAAAGGATAAACATTCATTTTCAAGGAGAAAATGCAGTGTATTTACATTAAAATAATTATTAACAAAATAATGAATTATTTGACCCGGCAGCCAATTCCGACCCACCCACCAACAGGGAACTATTAATCAATTGCAGACGGCCTTATAGGGACAACCAAAATAACTATTTTCCAAACATTTCGTCACTTGTCAAGCCATCTATCACATGTTCTGACATGTTTGTCCGTTATTGCGCGAAAGATCACAGAGATTAATTGGACAATTTACCGATACCGATCGTTTTCAACCAAAATGCAGTCTGCTTATAGTACCGTTTCATTGTTTTCTATCGCTAGATAGAGCATGGAGAGGGGGGTGGGGACGTGGGAAGCTCCTTCCTGGAAAATGTTTACAATATTTATAGTTGTGATATAGACCTGTGATCGGAAATGCTTTTTTCAGGGTTTGTCCAGATTCAAAATGCTCAAAAACAAGCTTTAAAACGATATGCAACATGTCATAATTGCTCAATGTTTTCCTCGTCAAATTGAAGTTGCAAAATTCCTTTGTCTTCTATTGATTTTTGGCATGTTTATTGGACCGTATCTCTTAACGCACACTGGCGACTTAAATTTCATTTTGTGGTTACAGGTCTCATATATAATTTGTATTTTAAATGATAACATTAACAAATGTATATCTTTTTTCCCTATACTTCTACATGTACAGATGAATTAGGTACTGTGTTTTTACAATCAGGGCATGGAGCCGACACTTGGGCCCACCACCCGTAAGTACAAATATTTAAAACAAAGATGCTTATGAAATGCTTATTCATATATGTGCACACAACATGCAGGTACCAAGTTTGAATAAAATGCAGCATTTTAAATGCATCCAAAGTGCCGCAAATGTGGATTTTCATGAATATGTGTGGTTTTTTTGTTCACATCAAAAAGGTCAAAATTTGTTAATGGAAAGGGGTATGCCTTTCAAAATCTTTCAAAACATTCATATAAAAAATAACCACACAAAATGAAAATATATATTTACGTGTGCATAGAAAGGCGTTATCCCGTCTCAAAAGAATTAACCACATTTTGATATGCATTTGGTCCTGGTCCGGTGGTCCCAGGGTTAACTCCTGATGTTGGGCCTACAAAAAAAACTAAGCCAAACACTCAACAAATTTGATACTTGATATCTGTGTGGTTGGGCCATGATACTTAACTTGCCTGTTGTGTATTTGCTGTGATCTGTATGCATTTTTTGCTTGGGTTACATACGCTGCTAACTTTGTTCTTTATACTTTAGCTAAAAGTAGTGTTATTTCTGCATAGTTCTACCTGCAGATATACAATGTGTCTCAAAAAAGACCCACCATATACCGAAATAGTAAATAGTTTTGATGACAGAATCAAGTTTTCACATTTCTGATAACACTTTCCACGCGGCAGGGGTCTGCAGACGACATACCAAAATTTCAGAAAATGTTCAAAAATGTCAAAATTATTTAATTTCATTCCCATATTTGGAATCGCCATGAAAAATGCATTGAAATAAGTACAAACATGCCTAGTATTGGTTCATTAATCCTTGAGATAGTTTTTGAAAATTAGGAAAGAATTCTGAAAAACTTTTTGTGGGACACATTATACTATCTGTTGCAGTAGTTTCTTCATGGTAAGGTGATTGACGGTGAATGGAAGCCACCTTCATGCCCCAATGCACTATGGGTTTTATTTAATACATTGTATTTCAATAAGCTTTATTGTCAGTCAGTCATAGCTTAATGTAACCCATCCCTGGAGTCATGAATGTGCAATATCTATGGTATCTTCCGGTTTGAATGAGAAATCCCTATAGGCTTGTAACAATCTATCCGTATCATAAACCTCTTTTGCGAAACCATCTCTTCATATGTCTAAAGCTATTACGTGTCTTTAAAATGCTGTTAAAGGTCAACCAAAATGGTGATTCAAGTATGTTTTATTCACTGGAGGATATTATTGTAAAAAACACCAAAGTACAAAAGAATTAACCTTAAATATTGCCCAGGAAACAAAATCTAGAGTTTCTAAGCATGTATAATTTGTATAAGATATATTGACAATGGCGGGTTACTACCCTGTATACGTCACAGGTGTAATCCAGACTCGCACACAGGACCTCAATAGGTCCATAGCATAAGCATCTATTGATGACTTTTGTTTGTTCAGACCTATCGACCAAGACCCGGACCGATACCGAGTTGGGAGTTACACCTGTGACGTAGTAAAGCGTCATCCTTATACAGTTCATCCCACACAAAAAGAGAAACACTGGCAATTATGATTGGTTTTATATATCTTTTTCCCTGAACGATATGTAATATACTTTTTACATTTTTTTTCTAAACATACTCCATTGAATAAAACATACTTGAATCACCATTTTGGTTGACCTTAAGTCTCTGTGAAGTGCTTCACTGAAAGGCAGCTTACAGCTCATTGATAAACTGCATGTGAATGTTACTCAATTACCCCCCTCCCTCCCTCCCCATCACCACCTCCCCACAATGAAACCCTCAAGACCTATATGTAATCCATATATAGCTTTGCATTTAGCCCACATACTTTCCTCTGTGTCTTGATTCAAGACAAATCTTTGACACAATGTATGTCTTTGTGAAATACTCCACTCAAAGGCACCTCACAAACTCATATTTGTATTGCATGTGTATGCAGTGGCAGCACTACGGAGGGAGGGGGGAAATGTCCCCCAGTAACGACCTTTGCCTACTCCCCCCACTTGCCCCTCAGTCAGCTCAAGCCCCACACTATTTTGTCCCCAAACAATCGTAGGATTTTAATGTCAAAATTAGCTTTAAATTAGTTTGAAATGTCTAATTCAGAACAAAATGAGCTAACTTCAGGCAATTTGTCAATAAAAGCCACATTTTTTGCGTTCGCCGAAAAAATCTTGCCCACCCCACACCCCCAATTTTTTTTGTCCCACCCTAATATGTTTATGCTGGTTGCCGCCACTGTGTTTGTTACTCAATGTAGTCCTTATGACAGGCTTTCTCAACTAGATTTACTGATGCGCCACATTTTAGTAACCAACTTGTTGAAGCTCCACTTGGTCATATTTTTTATAATTTACAATCGCAAAATTCCCTTTAACATTAATTTCAAAATATTTTAACATATATGTAGGCAGCATAATAACTGATATTACTCTTTTGAGGGCATATGCGCGTGTAGCGCGAGAAAAGTTGCTGTATTTATACATCTGACCGTTATAGGCCTATGAAATCTGGCTATATCATGATATGATTACTTTTTTAAAACAAATTTTAACCACTCTCGCGCCACTTAGGATGCCTTGATGCGCCACAAGTGGCGCACGCCACCAGTTGAGAATGCCTGCCATATGACAAACAAACCTGTAAGGCCCAAGATTTTTGAAGTAGCCGCTCATCTAGTCACAAATTCATACTAATTATGCCTACACATTATAATTATCTGGTGCCAACTATCCTATGCTTGTACCAACATCAGATGAGCAACGCAATTTTAATATACCGTCAGGCAATTATAGGCAATGGCCCCTGACCAAATCTAACAAATTCTGAAGTACCATCAATACCAGCAGAAAATTTACTGTGTAATTAATAAAACAATTCCTGTGGTAATTAATTGAAACAATTTCTGAATAAAAACCAATATACAATTTTTGATTGCACTATTGTTCAGTATGGAGATGACCTACATTTTTTTAAATGACTACATTTTGTTCAAATTCCTAATCAGAGAAGAGATTCATCTCAAAATTGAACAAGTGTTCTTGGTTTTTTGTTGTTTTTGTTTTTGGTGTATATAAAAAAGAAATTAACAATGATAATCACATACTATATTAATTTGGAATAGCAGAATTACCAGTTTTGTCCTCTTAGATTTGAAAGGATTTGCAAAACCACACAAATCTTGAAGCAATGTCTATGACCTTCCGATGACCTTTCAACCTCTTCATGACCTCTAACACGCAATTGCAAGAAGCTTTTAAAAGTGGGGGGGGGGGGGGGGGGGGATGGAATCTAGCATCCTTTCAGTGGTGATACATCATAATTTAATACATATGAAGGTATACTAGATGAGCGACAACAATATTAGACTAGCGACAAGCATGACAAACGTATCCCTTATCAACCATCCGCAGTTTTAGCTCTCGCTTTTCATAATAGTTTTTTTTTGTACGTATTACAAACCCCCGTAACATCATTTGCAATCTGTGCTAATTTATTTTTCTTTTCCCCCTTCAATGTTGTGTCTATATCTTCCATATTGTGTATACCACCCATCTCTAGTGGCCCAGTGACACCGTCCTGGGGGACAGCGGGATCCCCAGCGTTACCGTGGCCGCATCCTGCCTTGACACCAACCAGCCTACAACAGGCCAATCACTTGAACCATCAACAAAACCTGTTAAGTGAATTCACTTGGATTAACTAACTATTTAATGCTTTTAATTTCACACCTAACTAACTAAAGCTAACTAGACTAACCAGGGTTATATTCACAACTAACCAGCTAGACTTACTCTGGATTTTCACAAAGGTGTACTGATTTTGATCCACTCAGTGTGTGTTTACAAATGTAAAGGTATTTTTTCGCAATTGCTATCAGGTTTTCAGGTGCTAAAATATGTTACCAGTCCATGGATAGGGCAATTTAACTGGACGCCATTGTAGCAATTTTTGGACTAGACAAAATGCAACTGTTCCCATGGTTTGATAGGGCAGTTTGATTCGTGAATATACACAGTTCAACAAAAATAGGTTCCCCTTCAGATTATGCCTGATATTTTTTAAATGAGTTACTCCATCGAAACGAGTTTTGGCACACATGATGTAGGGGTGCACAGCAACACTAGAGTCGGCCTTTAGCTACGCAGGTGATGTAATGCTTGAATTAGCAAACATTGAATGGAGGAATACCTGAATTTAAAAGTTGCCAAATGATGTATTGAAGGAGGATGGGTAAGCAACTTGAACCAGGGTCTACATTGACTGGAGGAATACCTTATTTCAAAAGGTGAAAAATGCGATGTTTAAGCAAAGACCCTGGTTCAAGACCGAGGTTCATGCTGCTTAACCATCCTGCTTCAATACATAATTTAGCAACTTTTGAATTCGGGTATTCTTCCATTCAATGTGTGCTCATTCAAGCATTACAACACCTGTGTAGTTGTAGCTCTGTTCTAGTGTTGCTATGCACACGCACATTATGTGTGTCAAAACTCGTTTCCATGGAGTAACTCATTTTAAAAATATCAGGCATAATCTAAAGGGAAACTTATTTTTGTTGAACTGTGTACAAGTGTCCACCACACCAATCTGTCTGCCCAGACCTTGCCTATTCTAAATACACCCTTGTGAACAACTCGAGAAAATTCAGGCAACGCAATGTCAAGAGGTAACGGCAACCGGCGTCATGGCATATTTAGTTTCATTTACGAACACTTGACTTGGCCCTTGCTTTGCCTTGCTTGCCCTGACTGGGAGGCACATTAGAGGGGGGGAGTGTCATGTCCACAAACTGCAGCCAAAATGTGACTGGATGAATTGCGATGGAGGTGTGGTGGAGGGGGGGGGGGGGGGGGGGGGGGGGGGGGGACAAAGCAAGTTGTTGTTGGCAGAATAGGAGTTTCAATGTTGAAAAACAGAGATGAGCATCTTTTACCATCTTAAACCTTTTTGGGATATAGATCAGTGCCTTTATTCCAAAATGTTTGCAAATTTGTCCATTTTCATCTCGTCCATTACATTTTGCTAAATTAACAATTACAGCATTGTCAACATTTATTTTACACATCTTCCCATAAAGTTTGACTCTTGGACTTATGATGATAATATGGGTAAATTGACGGGGCCCTTGTTGGTAGTCGCACGATAACTTCACTAACTTTTGCACAGATGCACTAAATAAGTCTCAACCAATAGAATAAGTTCATCTGTTCCCTCTTGGGGGAATCGAGACAATTAAAGCAGTGATGCGATCACGCGAAATAAGTTGCATGTCGGCAGTTTTCAATTTTGAGATTGGTCCATTTGAAATTAGGTGAAAAATGCTACAGTATCATTCAAACCCCACTCAAAATCAAATTCTCTAGATTTTCAAGCAGTTCCTGCTTTTTTGTCACCCACATGTCTGCATTTTAATTTATTTTCAGCCCGTGTTTGGTCTTTTTAGTCCAATTTCACGCTTATTCTCCTACTTTTCCACAAATTTCCTGTTTTTTATTTAAATTCATTCCCATGCCTGGAGTTCAAGTTACAAACAATTTACCAACTGAGAAAACAAAGTAAAACATATGCATTTGTCACTTCTTTTCGCCGTTAATTCAAAATCAATATTCCCGACATCCGACTCATTCCGCTTGAACACGTCACGCCTGATTATGGTTAATATTTGAAATTTTAAAATTGGCAATTTATATCAGTAGGAGGTGAATTCTTGTATAAAATAAAAATATATTCAGTCCGCCGCCCCCTCTTGCTAAGATTTATAATTTTGACCAGTAGAGGGCGCTCTTGCACTTTACTTGCAGCACATACATCACTCACTATGCAACCATAACATCATGAATGCAAACAGCCACTGTATGCCTATATAATGTTCAAAAAGCCAAGTATGTATTTAATAGTGAATCTATGCTCATTGCAGATTTTAAGTTGACAGCCCGGGGGTGGGGGGGGGGGGGCAGTCGGATACAAAGTTGTAAGCATCCGCGTGCATGAATGAAACACAGAATGATGGTGCCGGTATCAAAATCACCCAATTTCCGAGAATATGGGCGTCTTTTTTACCAATATGAATACGTGTTAAGGTTAGATTAAAACACCTAACGAGGGGAATGTATTCATATCCTTTAAAGGCATATTATGTGATCTTTTCCAGATAGCGCCCTCTATTCATTTTTTTTTTTAGAAAGTAGATTTTCTTGCAGATTTACATTTCTGATCATAAATCATACATACATTCCAAGTTACAGAACGATACGATTCCTAATTACCTCAAAATCATGGTTTTAGAGTGAATTTAGAGTAAAAATATAAACTGTCGGAGTTATCCGACAGTTTATTTTCACTCTAAAATCATGATTTTGAAGTAATTAAGAATCGTATCGCCCTGTAACTTGGAATGTATGTACGATTTATGATCAGAAATGTAAATCTGCAAGAAAATCTTCTTTCAATTTTTTTTTCGATGTTGAGGGCGTTCCCTGGAAAGATCACATAATATACCTTTAAAAGCCTTTTAGACAACCATGTCCTTATCCAGGGGCGCACTTAGTACCAATCCTTCCCAAGGGGTGTATTTTGAACTGTCTCAACAGTTTTTGTTAAGGGTGTGATTTGCCAAGTAAAATAAATCTTTGTTATGGGTCACTTTATCACTTGCTTGACAATCCGGGAGTGTATTCACATGGATGCTTACAACTTTTATATATGAGTGGTCCCCCTGGGTCTACTAGCAATTCATTTATAACAGATTCAAGCCATCTCAGCGGCTTTCGCCAGCCCCTACACTGTCAACTCTAAAGGTTCGTTCACACTAGACGTTATTTACTGTGCGTTGCGGTGCGTTATCGCAATGGAGTTTAAAAAGTATTCAACTGCCATTGCGGCAGGTTGCTACGCATTGCGTTAACGCTGACATTCTCCTATTTTGCCACCTGGCGCTGGCTGCCGTCGCATGCGGTGGGTGACCTGCGATGAGCCAGCGTGACCTGCGATGAAAGGCTGCCGCGCCGCATCGCACGGCAAATATAGCGTAGCGTAAACGAACCGTTATCCAGTAAGAGATTGATGATTAGGATCACAAAATTATTCTAAAAAAAATAAAATTGAATTATAGGTTGGCAATGATTACCCAAGATGCATCGCAAACCAAACTAATAACTTTCTATCCCATTATTTGCTTTTGTTTTACAGTTTAGCTGCCTATGCCGACCTTGCCCCACACGGATTACATCATCCAATGCTAGCCACACACCCAGCCTTGCACGCCGCTCAGGTGCCACAAGCGGACGGAGGTAGATTCACATATGTCCTGGTAGGTTTTTCTCAAGCGAAGTATCTTGTATCTTTGACAATAATCAGCGGATGCGATATCGCTGTTCTATTATTAGACTAACATTTTATAACGTCCTGGTAGGTGTGTAGTATAAACAGCGCCACCTACTACCGCACAACACACTAAAGTGTGTATCTCATGATGCAAAATAACACCCCGAAAGGCTCATCCGATGTGTAGTGCGTCCATTTTGTCCCTAAAGCTTATTTGGATGTTGACTCAGCTAACAAATCTGCAATTATTTCATCTGTTATAATCTGCTAGCATATTTTCCAATGGTAGTGTTTCTAGAATATTAGAAACATCCCGTTATTATTTGCACATAACTTTACTGCTCTTTACTTACTTATTCTCTATAGCTGTGCAATTCATAGTGTTTCTAGACAAATTTCAACTCATTAAAGGTGTTGTTGCACATCAATATTTAAACACTGCTATACATTTTTTTTGTACTCATTCATCTAACACTTTCCACGCGGCAGTCGTCTGCAGACGACAGTTCCAAAATTTCAAAAAAATTCAAAAATCATTAAATCTCATCACCATATTTGGAATCGGCATGAGAAATGCATTACAATAAGTACAAACATGCCTAGCATTGGTTCAATAATTCTTGAGATAAGACTTTGAAAGTCAGGAAAGGTTTTCTGACAAATCTGTTTTTGTATAACATATGCATGGTAAAACTAATAGCCGCGTGGAAAGTGTTAACAACGTCTAATTTCATAAAGTTCTATATTCTTTACCTATCTATACTTTAATACTTTGATTTTCTGTACACAAGTGTGTGTGGACTATAGTTTGATCAGCTCCAAATTGGCGAGGCCTCCTTTCGCAGCGAATCAATACAGAAGGACGCAGACGTGCATGAAAGCAACACACGCACTGTGCATTAAATGCGTGATGTGTACAGACGACCAAAACCATGTTGCGTGTGGTCTTGCGTGTACACTTGGGTTACTTTTGCGTGTGGAGAGATTAAAAACACCCAATTCTCGCCAATTTGGAACTGATTCAAATTATAACTGTACATTGATCAGTAAACCTTTAATAACATACAATACAAATAATATGACAAATTACAAAACGCTGCTGATTTTTACAGACATTAATACATTAAATACAGCATGTGGCGTCATGTTATCTAGCATGTTTGCGTAATAACGGCTGGTTTATAATCACGTAGAGTCCTTCTGGTTTGCAAAACAAGCATGTGAATTTTCCATCTGGCTTGTCTAGTTTTAATCTACAATTAACATACAGGCACTTAACAAATTAATATGTAGAACCAGGATATATCATTTATTATTTTACAAAAGGAGCGACATTGTTTCATTAATACTCCCGAGGATGGAACACCCAAAATATTAATTTAATATTTTAAAGTTAAACAATTACCCCTCTTATAACCATCAATTTGCAACTCTGCACAAAGGAGGCTGATGAGTGCACAGTTCGTACTCTGTATTCTAGCCTATCGTTGTACACTATTACAAAATTACACCTCTATTATGGGGAAATCAGCTCCCTTGTTACGTCAAATTATCAATTTTTAAAGGAATTTTCTGGTCAAATTTGATCAATTTTGGTGTTCACAAAGCGTAAATAATATTAGACCCAATTCAAATAATTTATTTCAATACATTATTGAGATATCTGGTGCATAATTTCCTATAACAGCAGTTTGCATTCAGCATTTACATTATACATCTTTTTTAGGATCATACTCTGTCCATACTTACCGGTAGAGGGCAGTATTATACATTGCCCATACTTAACCGGTAGAGGGCAGTATTTAAATACATGGACAGTCAGTAAACCTCAGGGGGAGTAGGTGGCTGGGTGGGTGTTCTGCTGTATGTGATTGATGGTTTGGCTTGATAGCTGATAGTGACAATGGCATGTGTAACTGTCTTGTTGTTTTCATTCATTCTATTGTGTAACTCCCTCTCTCTTTCTCTTTCTTTAATACTATAAACCAAAGCAGTAATTTTTCAAGCTCTACTTTATTTATCATAACAATGCGTGGTTATAGTGTAACAAAACCCTGTCTTTTTGCTAATTTTTGGTTTTAGTTATTAGGGAAGACTGCTGAGTAACATAACAATTATATACTCTTTTTCTGGGGGTGGGGGGCATCCAAAATAGATTAATTTCAATAAAAGGTAAATTTGTAAAAATCTTGTTAAAAATAAAAAACAGTGCCCTGAGAATCCCGACTCTTGTTTTGTTTTACATCATCAATCAATACCTTTCACTCTTAAAAACATCAAAAGAGAAATGATGTAATATATTCATATTTGGTTACACTCTTGGTGCTAAATTCGTTTATGGGGTATCTAGAAAATTCTTACAACACCCCACCCCCACCCCTGGATTCTTGCAGCGATTGCAGATGGGGCCTTCTTACAACACAAAGATACCCGTGCGCAATAGCTGTATGGAGTTATTTTCCATCTATACAACAGTTTAGTGTACAGATTAGGAATGGTTTAATATGTGGCAGCAATTGAATACACGGCAATTTTCTCATGCCTGGCATCTTTTTTACTCGGATGTCGGTACCTGTACAGGTAATGTATGCTTTAAGTACCTGTGTGGGAGTTGTACAGTACTTGTATCGCTACTTTCGTGGGACCACACTAGGTGCTTTTACAGCTTGGTAAACAGTACCCATACAGGTACCGCAGCAGTGTAACCATCATACCAGGTATGAAAAAATGGCTGTGTACATGGGCTTTCTGTGCTATCCACTCTTTATTCTTTCTAATTTGCTGCCTAATCCAAACAATAAAAGTGGCATTTACAAAGGAGAAATATTGTATTCTAAAATGGAAGAACTATTCCATTTTGTAGGGCAGACGGGGGTGAGTGGAAACATGAGGTTAGCTGAAACACTGAGATTTCTTTTAGGCATATAATTAATTTTATAAAGTACAACCACCCAAGTGAGTGTACACATTAGCTGCCATCCATCAATGGCAGCAGCTAATGCAATTTTATGACACTTATTGGTCAAAATTTAAAAACTAAACATTTTTATGAAGAAAAAACCAAACCGATCTTAGAGAAGTGACTTTAGATGATTTTGATGCAATTTCGGCATTTTTTACAAAAAAATAGTTTTTGTTACATTGTTTGAACAATTTTGAGCCCAAAAAAGTGATTCTTTGGTCAAAATAAAAAAAATTCTGAATTATCAGTGAAATTGGATTCCAAAATTGAATTCTCTGACTCATATCCTCTTTAATAGTGTATACTTTTATATCCATCACATTAATAGTTCAAAAGTTACAGCGCTTGATAAACTTTGTGTAAAAAGGGTTAACACACACCCCTTAAAGAGTGTACTTGTTATATGCTGAAAGAAATTGCAATGTTCCAACTAACCTTGCCCTTCCAAGTTATCCCCATCTCCCCCCTTCACGACCTGTAAAGAATATGTGCAGATACAGAACTGTTATCTTTATAAATATTCCTTTGGTGTTTAGGGAGGGAGTAGCAACTTTAAACGGAATAGCGAGCTAATTGGTTAATGCGGGGAAGTTATTTGCCCACGGTTATTTGGCCCGCCAATCTTTCTTTACCACTCACACATGAAAGAAACAAAACCCAAAACAAAAACATCCTTTAAAATGTCTACCGATCTCTTCTAGAGTAGAAAATACTCCCTCTTTGAAGCCACTCTTTTCTCTAGTAATTACAAACCTGATTATCACTGTCACTAATCATTACAAACATGGTTATCACAACAGCCAACACCCACTCACAAACAAGCGTGTCATTGTATTGATAGCTTGATCAAAAGGGACATTCAGCCATTTCTTTTTTATAAGGTTTTTGTTCATGAATATGCTTGATATTGATGTTCATGAACTCCTTAACACTTTCCATGTGGCTATTAGTTTTACCATTTATACAAAACAGATTTTTCAGAAACCTTTCCGAAGTCTTATTTCAAGAATTACTGTACCAATACTAGGCATGTTTGTACTTATTTTAATGCATTTCTCATGGTAATTCCAAATATGGTGATGAAACTCAATAAATATGACATTTTTTAAACAATTCGTGCAATTTTGGAACTGTCGTCTGCAGATGACTGCCGCGTGGAAAGTGTTAAGAAACCTTATAAAATGTGGTGTAATGCCATCTTCAAAACTGAATGACACACAGCATATAGTAGACTTGGATTTATCTCATTCTTTTTGACCAAGCTAGGTTTTTTTGGTCAAGTTTGTCATTTTTGCATTTGACTTCTTATTATTATTTATTTGCCTACATAATGTCGTTTTTCTTCCTTCATTACTGTATCTATAAGTCACAGTTTAACTATGCGTATGCGTAGCTTTTGCAGTCCTGGCCGTATGCTGGCGGACTGTGGCATGTTTTTTACCCCACAGAGTTGGCAATGTCCGACCTCTACTTTTGTATTATAATTAAAAGTTGCCCGAGCCGTGTATGGAACTCGCTAACGCTTTCATCTCCCGATTAATGATATCAAATGCACTTTTAACTATTGCATACATTTTGTACGTGCACTGCAATTTGGGCTAATTCTGTATTATGTTTACCAAGGCCTGAACGTACTAACACGAACTCTATGCACTTAGACATAGAGGGGTCATCACCAAATTGCCTGATCTACTTTTCATTCATCAATTTCTCTCTTACATTTTGGCTGTTTTGGTCGGCGATGTTGACAGATCCACCATATTACTAAGCCAGGCCTGCAGCATGTTTAATTAGTTCTCTCTGCCTCTTGCAACCATCCCCAGCAACAAATACATGTGCTGGCTGATTGACATGCAAAAAACAAATTGGCAGTCATTTTTTTTTTTAGTTTAAAAAAAACCAACACTGATCACACTGAATGTATGTTTCTGGTTTGTTTCACAGCCCCACCCCGCACACCCGGCCGTTGCACATTCCCACCCCCACACACCCTTGCCCCAACCCACTCTGCCTGTCAGTGTGGCTGCGGCCAATGCGGCCGCCATGGTAGCTATGACAGGAACCGCACCGTGCTCCACGCTCTTTATTGCTAATCTGGGAACAAACACCTCAGAGGTAGAACTGCGAGAACTTGCTAGTGGGTGAGTGTCATGTATTGGTTCCTATAGTGAACTCCTACGTACTACAACAAAATGAAAAGAAACAAATGAAACCTCTAATCGATACGAAGCCAGTGAGGTGTAATCCTCTTCACCACAGAGGGCAGTGTTCGAGGAAAGGATTCACTGTAGCTGTCCAGCTTTATAGTCTACTTCAAGAAAATGCCGATTTCAAAGAGAACCGCCCCTATCAATTCCATTTCCACGCACAATTTGAAAGTGATGCTCTTAAATAATTTCTCGTTTTTGTTTTGTAACATTTTTGTGTGTTGTTACAGTTGTAAAACATCATTTGCCGAGGGATCACGTTTGCGTTTGAGATGGGCATTTTTATTTGAATAGACTATAGCTGGCGGGTTGAATGCACCTAATACAATATGCCATCATGTGCCCAATACAAAATACAACTCTAGAGGGCAGTATCACACTCATGTGCACCTTTCTCATATAGCCATACACCCAGATCAGAGCCTGTGTTGGTTTGCTCCTTTGTGCAATTATTATACTCCTGGTATACTAACACAGAAAACTGATACCAGCGGACTCGAGGACACAGAAGATTAATGGTTCCCTCTCCCTTCTTTCAGAAGCTTTCGGACATACATACTCTCTAGACCATTTTCAGACAAACCCTCGATAGCAAGACCATTTTTCACACAATTACCCATGATGCATTGAGAATCGGTCAACTTTTTTTAGGTTATGTGTATAGTACACTTTCTTAAATAAACGTTTACTTTGTGATGCATCATGGGAAGACGTGAAAATGGTCTATGGGGGTAAAGTGTGACGATCGGTCGGTCGATCCCCTTGCACTCGTCGGCAGTCCTCACCTCACGGTGGTAGAGTCTTGACATTATACGCAAAAATGCCGACTATTCTTTTCAATGCACAGTATGTGGTAATTGTATTAGGGTGCAATCAACCGTTGTAGGTTCAATGTATTATTATGTTCTGTACTGTGTACTCGTCTTATCATCATAAAGTTACAAAATAATAAAGCTTGACCGAGTATATATAGCCCGCCCTCCCGCCATTTTGCCGGAAAACCAATATTTTGAACCTATGAAATAGCAGTATATGTGCCGTAACCAAGGTGACGCCAACAGTGCACAGAGTTTTTCTATAAGAGGTTTATACGAACATCATGCACTTTCTTTTATAGCCGAACTGTAGGACCTTGCGTACAGGACTTTGATCAGGGGTCCTAGGGGTGGGAGGTTAGTGGGAATGGGGGGTGTTTAATGTCCATAGGGAGCCAAAATTCACATCATTTTATGCAAGTATGTGTGTGTGTGCGCAAATTTGTTTCTTACTATTTCAAAACAGCGATTGCTACGACCGTTAACAAATTGTACCGATTTTTTTTTTTTTTTTGGCGGGATGGGCCCTGTTCACATCATTTTCTGCAATTTATATGTGTGTGTATGTGATGTGCAGTGAGTGCATTATCTGCAAAATGGGTTTTTATCTGTGGACGTCGTCGTTTTTTGCTACTACATTAACATTCACCCCATATACACCCGTTGATCTTTTCTATCTGCATGGTTTAATTGGGCGTTGACTGGCTCAAAGCACACCATAACATCAAATCTTTCACACAATTTTCTGCCATCTTTATTATTTTGTTATCTGATGAAGTATAGTCGTAATCAATTATAATGTAACATATGTGACCCATAGAAATCGACCGACCAGTCGTCGGCAAGGCTCATCTGCAAATAATAACAACAACAAAAAAGTTGAGAAAAAGTAAAGACGATAAAGAGAATTTTCAACCTCCTGAGTTGCATAAAACCTGCGTTTCATGTTCGATTTTGACAAATTAGGTATCATTTTAAAGCTAACAAATAGTTCTTAATATATGGAGACAACTGGTCTGTTTTGATGTGATGGGTCACATATTGTTTTAAAAAATGAACTGTATAGTTAGTATTAAAAGTTATGTGTCATACTAGCGTGATAATGCAATTGAAACGACAGGTTATAATGCAAGCGAGTTAGAATTTGGGACCACTAATTTCAGGCCAATAATTTCCGGCAAAACAACCGTGTGATGAGAAGCTCTGCATAGCACTTGAAAGGTTAATCACAAAGATGGCAATTCTACTATGTGTGCAGTATTTACTCACATGTTTAGATGTGGCTTTGTATCTGTGGGTGTAATACACCAATATTTCGAGTAGACAATGTGTTAATGACACCCCATTGATTTTCGAGTCGTCCAAGTGCGTACGTCATTGCTAGGCGATTTTTATATGCCAAAGTTTATAGATTATTATTAATATTCAATAGTTTTACTAAAATTTCCCCATTTTTTAATAACATGAGCGATTCTGATTAAGAAATCTATTTCATGACATCTATTCCAATACAAATAAATTTAGAAGGTTCAGGACATCAGAAATTAAGAAGGGACTTGTTCATCTTGAGTTGTATAATGGTGGAAATACAGAAGTAAATTTACATATTATATTGTGTGTGATCGTTACAATTGATGACCGACCATTTAACCTCTGACAATGTGATTCTCTTGTCAAATTCCACAGCCTCCCCGGTTTTAGTCGGCTACGCTGGCACAATAAAGGAGGCTCGCCGTGCTGTTTCGTCGAATTCCAGGTAAGTGTTCGAGTGTATCGTGTCATGGTAGGAATGGCTAGCCTTTGCTTTCCACGGGTGTGTGCGTCATTTATGAATGCGCCATTTGCTTAACCATGTGATGTTGCCATGGAATTTATTAAGGATTATAATATGAAACATTTGCCCAATGTAGATTTAAGATGCAATATAATGGGTTCATTGGAAAAAGCGTACTTTAGGTCCCAGATAATCGCACAATACTGGCACATGAAATTTGTCGGTATCGCTTGATACTGGCACATGAAATTTGTCGGTATCGCTCGATACTGGCATATGAAATTTGTCGGTATCGCTCGATACTGGTACAATATTATTGTTCCACTATCGTCCGATACTGGCACATGAAACTTACCTACATCGCTTGGTACTGGTACAATATTATTAGTATTACTAGTACAGTCCAGAATCTGGGACCTAAAGTACACCTTTCCATTGTTTAAGTTATGAAAGCTTCCCATTGAAGAAGGAAAATTCAAATACAGTTTTTAAAAAGAAATGCTGCTGGCATAATGAGGGACAATGAGTAAAATAGTTTCTTGTCTTCAGGAATATTCACTGCTAATCATGTTGCATTTATTCCTCATAATTGTCAAGTTAATCCAACACTTTTTCCGTACATCCCTTCTTTCCCATCCATCATCCACCTCTTCCACAGAACATAGCCTGTGCCGCCTCGGCCTTGGGACAGCTGCAAGGAGTCATACTGCCGTCTAGCGACAGAGGGGGTCTACGCGTGGAGTTTGCAAAGGCCAACATGGGAGAGGTATGGGTACCGACTAATCACGCAAGTTTACCTGCCCCCCATGTACCATATATGATGTGACAGCCATGCAAGGCAGATAGGCCTATAGGCCATAAGTCTACTGCCTTGGACACGTAAGAACACCATTCTTGACCAAATTTTGACGACAATTTAGTTCTCATCCATCCATCGCATTCTTACGCTCTCCTCTTTTTTGCTTGTCGGAAAACGAACGATCTCTTTTCATCGCTTTCAACTGTTTGGCTTTTTTACTTACCTAGATTTTAAAACATTTACATATAATCACAGTGTAGGTTGTAGTCTTGGGAGGTGGCGTTTCTTTGTTCTTGTTTATTTAATCCTGTTTGTGCGTGCATGGGTTTCTATAGCAACCACAACGACCCAAAATATACAGAGGAGAATGTGCGTGTTCTGTGCAGAATCTTAATGGCGTACTGGCTCAAAAAGTAAATGTTGCCCAGCACTACTTGTACACAGAAGTGAATGTTGCCCAGCATGAGTGCTATCAAATTTTGAGAGCCACGATTAATTAAACCCCTGTGTTTTCCCGCCATTACCGGTGGCTGATTATAGCACTTTGAATGAAATTTGCATGTTAAAAGTAAACATTCAGCGATTAAGAAGTAGCATGATTGCCGGAAATAATTATTTGTGTGCAAATTGAGCAATTGGAATGGTTATAGAATGTTGGTTGTTGGTATGGGGGATCATGTATCCCATCCCCAAACCCTGTTAGTGTGCAGCCTAGTCTTTCCACCCCTACTCCATTCAAATACCTACACCTAAGCATGCCCGTACTGTTTACTCCAGCCTACTATTACAGAGGGGAGTGGCTGTGGTGGGGGGGGGGGGGGGGCGGTACCAAGACCAAGATTTCTCGCAAAACTGGGACCCACCCATGTCGAAGGATTTTTGTCAGAAACATGACTCTCTAGTGCGGCACATTCCCATATGTGATATAGATGCGAACCTCCCCCACCTCCCAGGTCCTACCTAGGTCAACTAATTTGTGAGCTATGCCCACACCCTATGAATATTTACCTGTAACCTTGATCATACCCCACCATAAACCTTTACTAAAACCCAGATCAAATATGACCCATGCAACTTATCCATGATTGATGCCTACTCTCTCTGTTACCCATATACCCCTTTTTTATTAAGAAATTGATGAAATTGTTTAAAATTTGTGAAATATTTCGAAAATTGAATGAAAATGAACCAAAATAAGGATTTCTTTACCACCCATAGACTAAATACCAATCTACCAATCTCAGTCCAGACCCCTAACCTATCCACTCTATAATAGACCCATATGTCGCCACCCATTGCCAATAAACTCTGACATCCTTCCCAATTCTTTTCCAAAGTGGGGGAGGTTGCACTGACATTAAAAGCTGATGGGTATCCATCCCACCCCCTATAATTAAGAGTTATCAAAATCAAAAAATTCCCCTAAACCACAAACCATACTTCTACCACCAATCAATTGCCAATTACCAAAATGTTCAATCTTATTTCCAATGCAACATTCACACGTCATTCTCTCTCTTTCTGTACGCTCACAATCATATTTATGCCACACATTGTTTAAAACTCTCTACTTAATTAATGATATAGTTCATTTTCAAACTTTCACGTCTTTATTTGATAGTCAATTTTAACCTAGTACTCTCTATAATGCCTGCATGGCTGTCACACACTTGCATGTCGCTGCTTCACTCCAGTATCTATAAAGGTGTACAATATATTACACAGCCAGTTTCTTATCCGGCATCATGGTGACTCTGCTGCCGGTACCTGCATGGGTACTGTATGCCCAGTACCTGTATGGGTACTGTTAAAGTACCAGTGATGCACCATCAAAGTAGGTGTACAGTACTTGTTACTCTGCTACTTTGTGTACAGCTACTTGGTTGTACCGCACATTACTGTACAGTTCCCATGTAGGTTCTTGTACAATACCTGCACAGGTTCTGGCAGCCGAGTTACCATGATGTTTGGCGTAAGAAAATAACTGTGTACCATGCATATCCAGTATGGCTGGATGGACAGGATTATTCTCTATTGATGATGTTAAATGTGCATGCCTGCCTACCTCTGTGCAGCGATGTCGGAGCATGTTCCAGTGATCGCATCTGCTTGTCTTATACATGATTTGAATGTTCCTACGCAGTCAAAGATGAATCGTGACACATACAGCAGATGCAGCATATATCATTGGAACATGCTCTTCTATTATATCACAGCATTGAGGTCGATAAATGGGGTTTAAACCTCTTTAAGGTACACATTATTTTTTAAATGTTCTGCCATGTATACCCAGGATTATTGGCAAGGCATACCTATTCGCTACCTATTCGCTCTTTGCATGAACTGCCATTAGTGAGTACAGCCTCGATCTGGAATCAGAATAAATGGAGAGTGTTACATAGTATTACAATGACTCGTGGCATGACCAATCATACTGTGCAGAGAGAGTTGAACCAGCAACATAATGTCATTCCGGTACCAGTTCGAGGCTGTACCTGCCAATGGTGGAACCATGCAACGAGCGTATAGGTATCTTCCATATCTTACTTATGATGTCTAGGCATAAATGTTCAGTATGGCTGGGTAAAGCATATAGGTATCTTACATATGATGTCTAGCTATAAATGTACAGTATGGCTGGGTAAAGCATATACCCTGAATTGACTGTATATTACCCAGTAATACCTGTACAATATAATTGCCGAAAAAGGAAAAAATTGGGGTATTTTATGTAGGGTTCAATAATGTTTGAGCATTGCAATATCATAAGTTGGCAGTTAAACTTTTACCCCTAAGGGTGGTTTGTACATGAAGGATTATCAGGGGGAAAACGTGGGCCAAATAGTGACAGTGTCTGTTGCCCCCGGGGCTTGAACCCCACACACAACTCCATGGTGGGTGCCTAGGCAATCATGCATCACTCTCCACAAAAACAACTTTTCGGATATCATACACACTTAACAAAGGTAGTTAAAAAGGACCCCTTTTCAGGATCAACTATACACCGACCGACTGAAAAAAGGGTTAAATATGACACTTTTCCAGGCATTTCTTGCCCTTTTTTATGTCAAATGACCAAGAAAACGACAAAATAAGAGTAAAAACAACTAGAAAAAGAGTCATATTTAACCCTTTTTTCAGTCGGTGTTGACCCTGAAAAGGGGTCATTTTTAACAACCTATTTTTAAGTGTGTAAACACTTGTCTGTGATTGCACAATGAGACGAGCGCCATGGCACTTCTGGTGGGTTTGGCAGGGTTAGGGTTATAGCATACAATACATAAGACTTTTACACAGTCTAGATATAGTCCCTATGAATCCATTAGTCTACCACTGTGTGGTGACATCAGAGTGTACTGTATGCCTGTGATTTCAGCCTAGTATCTCTCATGTGATTCCATTGCACTGGCGTGAGGAGTACGTATGCGATCAAAGATGAATTCTGGTACTCGCTGAAATGCTGCGCGTCTTGCTGGAATACACTGATGTTGCACCAGAGAAATACATGTATGGATTTATAGCATGTGCTCGCAAAGATAGCAATATAACCCCACAATTTGCCCCATGGATGTAAACCAAACAAAAGCCCGTCATTCAAACATAAATGTTGCGATTCTAATGCTGTCTATGTACCCAACTATTTTACATACAGAGTTATCACAAGACCGGGTTTTATGTAAGTAGCCGACAAAAAAAAGCAACTCAAAATTGGCTTGATCATTTAGCAGCATTGACTCTCAACTGTAGGCTAGCTTATTTAACTCATTCATTAATACGCACATTATGTAGACTACGCAAGAACTTTCTTGCATACAGACTTATATTAGTTACAATGTTATGTCTTTTTAAGTATATAGCTTGCGATATATTCGGCTTGATAAGTTGGCATCGTCCAGTGTAGGCATCTTGCAACTCATTCATTCATTAATATGCACGTTATATTAGGAACTCACACCATAGCATTTGCATTCATAACAGGGTGCTTGCTGCTTAGAGAAAAACGACTGTATGTCGTTTAGGCCAACAACAAAAAATTGTTTGCTTGCCCTCGTCCAACCGACCGTGTATTACAGTCCTGACCGTGTACTTTTTTTCTTTTCTTTTTAGCAAAAAAAAAAGATTTTTTTTTCCTTCAAACAAAACTACCTTTTTTCAACAAAAAAAACAACTTTTTCAAGTCACTTATATGACCTTGATTGACCCCATGACTCATATTGGACATCAGGTCCTGTTTTTTAATTTTTCTTTATTTCTGATATTCAGGTACCTAATTTGGAAAAGCAAAAAACCCAAAAAATCTGACCGACCGACCCTACCTTTTGGAGAGCATCTATGGGCAAGCAAACATTTTTTGTATGGCCTTATGGACTGTGCTAAAAATGGGATTTAACAGGTGCCATAGAGTAGAATTTCAGAATTACAAATCATGCATAATTACATGGAATTTGAGACATGCAATTACTTATAATTCTGTTTTTCTGTCCGATGCTTATATTCTGGAAATAAAGCTTGTTTTAACCATCTGGCAAATTACCTTGTTTAAGCATAGGTATGAAAGCATGGTAGTAATATCAAAAGGGAGGTTTTGTTATTAAGTGAAATTCAAACCAAAGTGCAGAACTTTCATGCCATTATTTCCAAATATGTCAAGTCAATTTTCGTTGATAATTTAGTTCTTCATGCCAAAAAACATAGTTGTTCAAATTTTTCAGTCCCGCACCATCATTTCTATTTAGGTACCCATCTTCCAAAAAGAATGAGTCAGTAGTTAAATTCTGCCACTATAGTTTGATCAGTTCTAAATTGGCGAGCCTCCTTATAGCAGCATAAAATACAGAAGGTATAGGCATACAAGAACACAACAAGTGCATTGTGAATCAAATGTGTGACGTGTGTGTTTGGCCAAAATTGCATAATTACCAAATATTTCTCGCCAATTTGGAACTGATTAAACTATAGTGATAACTTGTCGGAATATGTTCAGGGATGTCGAGGTCACAGACCATCTGAGAACAATTTTGTTTCCACTGAATTGTTTGAATGTTCAAATCAGGACCAGTCCATGAAACATGACTATTATTATTATGCATGTAATATTGGATGATATTATACAGTGTTATAGTTTGATCAGTTCCAAATTGGCGAGTCTCCTTACAGCAGCGAATTAATACAGATGGGTGCAGGTGAACATGATACAACAAGCGTTAGCCTACTGTGTGGCTACTGTGCACCAAATGTGTGACGCTTGTGGTTGGCCAAAATTGCGTGCGTATGGCCAAATTGGTGTACATTCTCTTGGATTACTTTTGCGTGCCGAGAGATAAAACCGCATATTTCTCGCCAATTTTGAACTGATTGAACTATAGTTGCATGCATATTTACAAATCAAAAACTATAGAGAAAATTGAAGGCCCTAACAATATGTGACGTGTTCTACCCAAACCAGACACAATTGGGCAAGATATCAAAATTGAGTTAGTAATTGATTATTAAACTAGAGATCTTTAGCTTTACAGTGGTACCTCCCTTTTTTTAATCGGACGTCCCAAAGCGGAGTGACATAATGTTCAAGTTCGTCTTTTACGATCTTTATGAAAACTCCAAAGTTACTAGAACTAGGCTTTTTACTAGAACTAGGATTGTTTTAAATCACTGAAACATACATTTAGGATAATTTTTTAATCTGAATCTTTCACAATATTGTTATAAACACTCTGAAGATTAATTATTTACCAGAAACTCAAATTCCCCCAAAAATCACCCCCAATTATGTTTTGGGCTATTTCTCAGTTTGGAGCTCTGCCCAATTCCGTCTGGTTTTGGTAGAACACGTCACATATAGAGCGTCTACAGGTTTTTATTGTGGTGGGTGACTCGATTTTGGCCCAATTTTTGTCACATGATGTTTACTATTAAACATGAAGATGCATCATAAATTATACAGTCATACTGTATTTGTGGAAATTTTCGCGCGTGTAATTTTTTCGCGCTTTGCACATTTTGATAATGTTGGCTTGTTTTTATTTTTGCGATTTTGACATAGACCTACGTACAAAATTAATATATTCGCGCGTTTTTATTTTGCGATTGCTGATTGTAGCACGAAAAGAGCGAAAAAAAATGTAGCAACAAAAATTGCCACTTTTACAGTATTCAAAGATTCGTCCCTTCTCTGCCCCTAGTAAAAAGTCCACATTTTGGAGAAAATATCCACTTTTGAAGAAAAAAATTACACCCCCCCACCCAAAAAACTCCTGGTTACTAGCCTGATCTGTTGCAAATATTGAAGTGGATAACCAAAATGGTATTAAACCAATATGCATGCTGGGAAAAAGTGATGAAACTAGGAAGGCACTGCCCGGGGATTGCTGGTACTTGGAGGGAAAGCAGATACAAATTGTAGGAAATTTTACTTCCAAGGAATAATATATTTTTTCTAGCACCGCCTCATCAACCCTATTTTGCCATGTCTCCGCATGGTGTAACATCCAAAAGCAATAATAGCTGAGGTTTCAACTGAACATACTGCTTGCATCCGATTTAATTTAGCACAATAAGTTTTGATTCACAATAATTGGGATATCAGTGAGAAAGAATTGACTTAGCATCAACATTCTTCATGTTTATGCGTCTTTGTGTGCGGGATGATCCCTATTTTTTATGGGGAAAAAGTATTGAAATATTCATCTGTTAGTATAGCTTTAAATATCATACGCAGCAGCACGCAGACACTCACGCGTGTATACCCCACACAAACACCCCGACACAGCACATAGCACGCAAAGTATTCAAATAGCCTTCAGTAGTACATACATATGCAGCACGCACACACACAGCACGCATACACCCCAACACAAATATGTATACACCGCACCATACAAAGTACCGCAGTATATTATATATATATATGCAACATGCATTTCCCCCCACTCAAAAACACACATACCGCAAACAGTGGACCTCTTTTTGGTCAATAACTGCATCCTCACCAACCAAAGGACGCCCATAACAGTCACAATTTGAATGACTTGTGGACTTCTTTTCACAAAATCATGGGTCTTGTGCTATACAGGGTGGTTAATAAATATGTAACCCATTATTTTTGGCAGCCATTTTCAGCTATCTTACTAATAAACGTTTGTAAATTTCTTATTATAAATAAAGTGGCTATTAAGCATTACTGGGATGGAATATGGAAGGTTAAAGATCAAATGTGCAACATTTTTTTGTCCACAGTAGCTTTCTCATTTAAGGTCTGTTTAACTAAAAGCTTCTGAACAAAAATCAAAGACACAAAAAAACCCACTCGGCATGGATGATAGTGTTTGTCTAAGCAAAACAAAGGAGTTGCAATATCCCAAAATCAATTGTGATGTGATTAAGCAATACGAGACGCATGTCGACGGTTTTCAATTTTGATATTTGTTCATCATTTCCAAGCAGGTGGAAAATGCTACAGTATGGTCTAGACCAGGCTTTCTCAATTAGAATTACTGATGCGTCACATTTTAGTAACCAACTTGTTGAAGCTCCACTTGGTCATATTTTTTAGAATTTATAATGGCAAATTCTCTTCACAAAATATTTTAACATATGTATGTAGGCAGCATAATATATAACTAATAATACTCTTTTGAGGGCACATGCGCGCGTAGCGCGCGAAAAATTGCTATCTTATACATCTGATCATCATATTGCCTATGCAATCTGGCTATATCATGATATTATTCTTTTTTTAAACAAATGTTAACCACTCTCGCGCCACTTAGGATGCCTTGATGCGCCACAAGTGGCGCGCGCGCCACCATTTGAGAATGCCTGGTCTAGACCCCATTAAAATTGAACTTCTAGTTTTTAAGTTACAAACACTTTACCAACTGAGAAAACAAAATTAAAACATAAGAATTTGTCACTTCTTTTTACCCTCAAAATCAATATTCCCGACATCTGACCCAACTCGCTCGATCGTGTTACTATTATGTGAGCCAGATATGGGAGGATATGGGAGATATAGGAGGAACTTTGGAGGTATCTATAGACAAGTCAATTTTGCACATAATATCTTTAAACTACCATATTTCATAAACTAAATAATCCAGGTCTTAGATTTTTTGTTTGTCCAGTGATGCTCAATAACAACTGCTTTTATAAAACGTAATGAAATGTATACACATTTTTTTGAACCACCTTGTAATTTGCAGTGAGGACTTTTCTTCAAACAAATATCCATGCTTTACAGAGCCCATGGAACATACTATAGTTTGATCAGTACGAAATTGGCGAGAAACATTGTTTTTTTATCTCTCGGCATGCAAAAGTAATCCAAGCGTGTGCGCATGATTATGAATACACGGATGGATGCACGCACGCGTCACGCATACGATGCACAGTGCAGTTTTTGCCTTCATGCGCCTCTGCGTCCTTCTAACTAAATTCATCCGCTGCTGTAAGGAGGCTTCACCAATTTGGAACTGATCAAACTATAGACAATTGTGGATGTTCACAGATGGCGACATGTCCACATCTCTACATCCACAATACTCTGGTTCAGGTCCGTTGTTGCTGGTATATTCATACACATAGCACATACAAATACACAGCACGCAAAGCAGCAACACAATCCAAGATTACTTAATGTTTGAACACAGCTAGTTTGATAGCAAATTAATGAGCTTAAAAAATTGTGGTTTTCTAGTTGTAAGTGCGCTTGTACCATCATGGGAATCGGTTGCTTACCTCAATATTGGTTTTGGTTATTGGAATTTTTTTTTTCAATCACAAAATGTTCAAATATCTTGGGATATTTCCATACTGTGTTGCATATCAATGAAGAGCTGATGTGTTCATCTTTACAATTATACCACATTTGTAGCAATACATTATTCCAGTGCTCTGCCACTTGCTTGAGAACATGGAGAGGTCTCAATCTGAATGTGCCAAAATCAACACTATTTTATGCTCACAAGTCAAAATCACTCTAGACTGTAGTGGTCAATGTAACACTTCATTGAACAGATGACAAAGATAGTCTTTTGAGTGCAAAATAGTGGGGAATTTGGCACATTTTAAATGCGACCTCCGCACATTCTCAAGCATATGGCTAATCACTGAAACAAGTGATTGCTACAAATGAGGTATTGTTAGAAAGAAGAACACATCAGCTTTACTTTGATGTGATTTACAATATGAATATATCACAAAATATTCAAACAAATGGCGATTGAATACAAATGTCCAAACCTTTTTTTGAGCAGTTTAGAAGAAAGGGGGTGATACTCTGTGTTATTCATTATACAAACTACATGGTTTTAGGGTTTCACCCCGGAAGCCGTCAAGATGTACTGGAATTCAATCCCACAATGCACATAGATCATTTTGCATTACAAAGGTTACGGGTCAAAGGTTAATTCACCGGCTCTGTTGTATGCCACGCTCATTGCATTGTGGGACTGAAGTTCAGTACAACTTGGTTTTGAAATCCTTGAAACCCGTATTTTCATAATTTTGGAAAATTATCTGAATTTTGTAAATTTAGAAACATCAACCATGCTTTAATGCTTTGCATGAAACTTTTCACATAAATATCAACCAAACGACAATACCTGCAATAACAGAAATCGTCATCAATTTGTCGTTCTTCTGTGTCAACATTGGCGATATCTTTCATCTTTCTGTCACAAAAATTTCAATCCCATATTTGAATTTGGTTTCATTGCAGCCAAAGAGAATAGAACTACCCATGCAGATGACTCATAGACTCTCACCAAATTATCCACAGCAGACCATCTTACAGTAAGCTTTCACCTATTCATCGCCAAGACTGGATCAAAGACTAACCCAAATCATCTTACAGCAGCTTGTTACCATGGGAGACGGAACTAGTCTCACACAAAGACCTCGGATCTTGCAGATAACGCAGTACAGCAAGTTTATGATTGAGTCGGAGTTATATAGCTGACACGCAGACTATAAATTTGTATAAGATAGTCAAATTGTTTGGTGGGAGGCTGACGGGCGGCAGTCGGCATGGAAACCAGTCTGCAATTGAGACAGTACAATGATTTTTGGACAACCCTGAAACGACACCGTGAAATATCTGACAAGCAATATGCAGTAGTCTCTACCAATACAGACATAGCCAGTCGCTGATTTGAGTTTCAGATTTTGGCCACAAATTTATCACCTTTTGACCAATTTAAGGGTCAATCTGACCATTTTAATGCAAGTTAATATCAAAAATGGGCCTGGGTGTATTTTTTTAAGCCTAACTCGCACTTTATTGCAGTTGGGGGCTCAGTATTTCAAGCAAATCAGTAAATTCTGACAATGTATTGCCATAGAAACCAACTTGCCAGTCTATTTCTCTGCTGTTTCCGGGTTGCCATATCATTACTAATATTATTAATTTAGAAATTTCTATTTTGAGAAGACTAATGCAATTTTTTGTGATCGTGTAAGTGAAACATGATCGTTTGCCACCACGCTGGCCTTAGGTATAAATAAATACAAAGGTTTAAGTGGTACAAAGCCTTTGATTGTTATATAAATATCGGATATAGATACATATATGTGTTTTTTTTCTGTCATGTGTAATATTTGTGAACAAAAAGGATGTTTAACACGTTTGTTAAGTTTGCCCGAGAAAAGTACGAGTATAAATATCTCCAGTATTACTGGGAATTGTGTATTGTGGGATGGTCAGCTGATCTCAGTCAGAACAACAGTATAGATGATAAAAGAATGGACTACATTCCGATTAATCTGGAATTGTGGCATTTCAAATTAGGTCATTAGCCAGGAATTGTGGCATTTCAAATTTGGTCAATTACGCTGTGAATGAAATTTATTCCAATATTTTTAATAGTGAATGAGGAAATTAAACACATCTATTACTTTAGGAACAAGCTGTATTTAAACAAATTATTTTGTTGATATCAAAATTGAACGAGTTTCAAGTCCATTGCTTTTCGAAAAGTCATGAATACTGCCTTTTGTTGAGTGCATGCTCACCGCAAGAGAGCGCCCTCTCTGTTGATGAGTGGAGTTGGTGGTTAATCATTGGTGTAATGCTGCATGGACTTAGCCTAGCACAAAGTCCTCTAATAAAGGATTATATAAGAATATCAAATTTCATCTGTAATGAAGTCTTTGCAGTAGTCTAATTCATGAATATTTGACACCAATGATTCACATGTAACAGTGTCTGGGCGAATTTGAGGATGACCGGATGAATATAATGTAGTAATTGTGTTATTTAAAAGATAACAAATCTTGTCTGTTTAAATTTTTCAAATATAAAAACAGATCAAAACTTGTGTGTGCATTATACAGCCATTTAGAGGACTGCACATAATAGGTGGCAAAAGGTTGAGTTTAAAAATTAGCCAATGATGTGCCTGCCCACAAATCTCCATGGTAACCATGTGGTTACCATGGACAGGGCCCCTTTCACAATTGTATGCGGGTTCATTTTTATTCTTTGTATTATGATTGGTGTAGCATGAATGCCCTGGCGTGAAAACTAAACTGGAATAAGAAAAAATTGCTGGTGACTGTAAAATGCCTTGTTTTCAAACGTATTTAGCTAGGAATGTGGCTGTGAATGGCTTTTTCAACTCTCCGATGTAATCAGAACTTCACTTATATCTAGATGCTCTTTGATTAATATGAAACCTTAACACTTTGCACACAGCAGGCGTCTGTCTACAGACAGACTACAGTTCCAAAATTTCACAAAAGGTTTCAGAAATATCAACATTATTGAATTTCATCACCATATTTGGAATCAACATGAGAAACGCATTCAGATAAGTACAATCATGCCTAGTATTGGTTCAGTAATTCTTGAGATAAGACTTTGAAAGATTTCCGAAAAATCTGTTTCGTATAATATGGTAAAACTAATAGCTGTGTGGAAAGTATTAATCATCATTTTTATTCGTATTTCTCATTCTAAGAAGGGGAGGTGTGTAACGATATCAACATTTGGAAATTGGTCATAATTTTTGCAAACAGTTGTAGTGTCTTGAACCGAAGTTGCATCGAATTATTAAAAAGCATGCCAAATTGCCCCGAAAACAAATCCAATCATAAATATGATGAATTAAAAAGAAGGGAGGGAAGAAGACATATTTGAAGTCCTGATTATGTTAAATGAGGCTTTGTCGTATTGTAGAAAATGCCATCAAAATATTGTGCTAAAGTATTGCTTAGTACCAGACGATTTAAATTCCACTATTTTAATGAAGCTATCTATTATCAGCATTATGTTTAATATACAATTTAATTGAAATAAGTATATATTTATTGTGATTTTTTTCCAACGAATAGGTTTTTCCTAAAGCGCCGTACCAACATTGTGGAATTGAATACGTCCTGAATATTTAAAAAACACCTGGTGTGTTTGTCATAATTGAATAAAAATTTTTGGGCATTTTATTGTACATTTTTACAGTTACAGTTTGTGATAAAAAAAATCCCAAAAATATTAGGAATTATTCATATTAGGCTCCCGGGCAGTACAATAAAAACTGCAACAAAATTGCACAAGTTAAAGTTTCTGAATGCACACAAATGTAAAACAAATCTTGTGGTTTGTTTTTAAAATTTTTGATGACCATTGCTTGCACTTGTGGTTTAGGTCAGTTTAGTCAAATTCATTTATTTTTATTCAAAAATGTTAAAAATAATATTGCCCATATTTTTGTGGGATACAAGAATATATTGCAAGCTTCATTGCTGTGTCTTTGACATTATGTAATATTTTTCAATTAGTTGTAATATATTTGTGTATCTTACTGAAAGCCATTCAATATTGTATGAATATTCCCAGTGTTTTCCCTCAGATTTGAAAAGCACCCAGAGGTTGAAACATTTGTACAATTTTTTTACCTTACAGTGAAGAAAATAAGGGTAGAGCAACACTTGCTACGGCAATATAACTGATTTATTCAAGGCCTGATCCTTGCCTTTTTAGTCCAACGGAGTGCCTAAATTATTCATGTATGTTATTTATCTACCCCCCTTATCTGTGGTCGGTCTCTTATCGCCCACATGGTGGTTCCCTTTCTTATCGCCCACATATCTTGTGGTTGGTCCCTTTCTTATCGCCCACAAATCTTGTGGTCTGTCCCTTTCTTATTGCCCACATATCTTGTGAGCGGTCGCATTCTTATCGCCCACATATCTTGTGGTCGGTCCCTTTCTTATTGCCCACATATCTTGTGGGCGGTCGCATTCTTATTGCCCACTTATTTGTGAGATGGTCCCTTTCTTGCCCATATCATTCAGCGCTCCCTAAACAGAAGAAGAATCCAAATGGTAATTTTGTATAGTTGAATTATATATCACTTTATAGTTGAGACGTCAAAGCAAATTTAAGGGTATGTTTCAAACTGCTTTGTTCAAAAGATGCTTCACAAGGCAGAACTTAAAAATCAATTTTATTTTTGAATTAAAAAATGGTCTAACGATTGATTGCTCAATTAAAGAAAATGTGCATCGATTTGTAATAATCTTCTTATTCAATAAATTTAAGAACTATCAATTTGGTATGAAAACCACTACCGGATTTTAATTTGCCAGAGGGGACACAATGAACCAAGAAATCGCTGTTCCCAACTGGGAATCGATTCGGGGACCTTCCTCCGCACAATAACCCGCAAACCCGCATAGGATATCAGCTTGACGTTCGCACAGTATACCATGCTCACTATATAGGCTCGGTGGATTGTGTCATTGAAAAGCGTCCTCGCATGCGCTGGGAGGGTTAGGGTTATAGAAAAAAGAAGAACAAGTTTGTCATTATTATTGGCCGTTTCGCTTCTTGGGGCTTTGGTCATATAGGCACTTGGGACTCATAATATGAATGACACAAATGGTACATGAATGTATTTCAAACAAACTTTCAGATCCCTCCATGTATAGATTGTGATGAAGACCCTTAAATAATCGTAATCAATATGCTGTTCTTTAAATACACCATGACCCTATGTTTAAAGACACATAATGTGACCGTCCGCCACCAGTAATTCATGAGATAAGACTTTGAAAGTTGGGAAAGGTTTCTGAAAAATCTGTTTTGTGACATTTCCCGTTTCCGATTATTTGTTGAAATGTTTTATATTTCCCAACAGACATGATGCACTGATTCGTGTGGTGGATGGTCACATGTATTATAGATTTTAACCCCTGCTGGAAAAATGGAATAGCCTTGAAACTAGCTTTTCAGTTTGTATTGTGCACTCCCCAGTGAGAAATGCACAAGCATTCCGCTTGAATATCAGATGTGTTCTCTTACACAGGGGGTAAGGTGTGTAAGCAGAATAGCCCATGTGCTTGTATTTTTTGCTTGTTGAATATTTGGTGCAACAACCACAACAAAGTATTAATTTAAGATTTAAAATCTGTGTCTATATATATAATATATATATATTAGTATTCGATACCAAAGTAGATCAATTAGTTGTCGTTAATTATTTAATTATTATATTTGCTTTTTTTTTTTTAATAACTTCAATCTTCTTGTAATTCGTTTCATGTATGTCGTTTACTTTCTCCGATGAGGAGACGTGTAGATACATTATTATTATTATTATTATTATCATTGTGTAATAGAAAAGAACAAAACTGATATTGTAGTATATTTGGGTAAATGGTTTATTTAAAGAGAGAATCGAGAAATGTAACAAACTACTGCAAAACTTTTAATATTTTTGTTATAATTGATACTATTATTATTATCGTTGTTGTTCATATATAATTGTGTATTGGTAGTTGTATAATGAGATTATGTGCTGCCGGATGTAAAGCTGTTCAAGGCAGCTATTCAATACATTAATTCACGGTGTTCTTTTCAAAGCATAGTGTTGCTAAAACAATGCACTATTGGGCTGCTTCTGAGGACAGAAAGTAATGCATTTGCTTATTTTGTCCCATTGAAAATACAGACGTTGGGCTATCTTTCTTTCAGACATTGTTGCCAAACCGTTGCTTAAGAAGCCCAATAGTAATATGGTTC
Organism: Ophiura sarsii; assembly: GCA_035610835.1. Classification (NCBI taxonomy): domain Eukaryota; kingdom Metazoa; phylum Echinodermata; class Ophiuroidea; order Amphilepidida; family Ophiuridae; genus Ophiura; species Ophiura sarsii. Next base: position 54,330,483 of record CM069456.1, read on the forward strand.
AATCTATGCTCGTGAAAACCAAGGCATTGGGATTTAGTTACACCTTTGTATTAAAAAGTGTTGCCTATATGGCTTATCATCAAGCAGTACCATGTCTTAGCTAGTATTAGGCAAGAATAGTTATTATTAGGAGGACAAACTAGCGATTCGCTTTGCTAGTTTGACCTGGCAAAACAAACTGAGCCTTTAAATATTTATAGGGAAAATTGTTACTATAAAGCTGATTTTTATTTTCTGTTGCTATCATTGCTGTCATTGGGACGTTCCAATTATATCCCTTACACCCTCTGCGGGAAAAATTCCAAGCATGATTGGTTGGTTCTGATTGTGTTTTCAACAGGGGGTGTATGGTGTATACTTAGAATAGCTCAGATGTCACAGGTGTGCTTTACAAACTTTTGAGAAAAAACAGTATAGCGTAACAATGTACGTCCCCTCGTGCCTTATCAAGACAAGAAATGAGCCCTGATTTTGTATTGCCTAGCTAGTTCAGTAGATTAGCTGTGCCTGCAGAGTGCGTGACAATGATGAACAATAGAGGGCATCTTTTTCCGTGCTGCGTGCATATACATACGTTGACCGAATGTGATTTTGTACCATTTGATTTATTGGAGCGTCGCTAAGGTCATTTGACACGACCCAGCCAACAAACGTCTTTTGCATGCTGTACATTTTATTATTTTTTTGAAAGACAAAAAACAAATTCCATTTTAAAAATCTATTTTTTGGCTGGGTTGGTGATGAGTTTAATCGTTGTTAAATGTGGCTATAAATGTCCCCGTTCCTTGCAACCCGACAGTACTGGAGGTGTGGAATCACCAACAAACAAATCACACCTTGGATAAACTATTTATGTATATTGTTATTGTCGTATGCAGTATTAATTAGTTTGAAAAAAAAATCAAAACAAGTTTTTACGATATGTAGAATTTGTCCGGTAACGTTTTAGGCCAGTCTGTTGTATAGTTACTATAAATTGCCATATAACAGGAGAGTACAGTTTATACAGGGTATAAATGTATTATTATTTATAAGTGTACTTTCAAAATTGAACAAATTGAGTGGTTGTGTAAATTTCAAATCTATCAGATTTCATCATAATAGGCCATGACTCAAACAGTGAGCATTTTCATGCTGCTGAGTTTTTTGCACACCGAAATGTTTGGGCACAAATAAAAAAAAAGATGTTGGGTAATGATACTCAAATAAGCCAATTTAGCGAGCGCCGCACAAATTTGATATAAAATTGGATAGATTGAGCCCAAATGTATTGGTCGAGCTATGAGTTTTTAACAATATTTTAAAACTCATAGCGAGACCAATACATATTGGGCGTAAATCATCCAATTTTATCATTATTATGTTTTGGATCCAATATTATCCTTACTTGGACACCTCAAAACATAATAATGGTTCAAAATGGCCGAGTGCAAAAAATGCAAGCACATGGAGACAGTGTCTGTTCCAGTACTGTTGTACTTTTCCATATAAAGGAGCAAAATGAGCGGCGATAAAAAGCAATTTTAATATGGTGTGTGGACTCATATCCCAGGTTTTATAGTATCAGTAAAACATATTGGTGGTATTTCTAGACCTGCTAATTACAGTTTTAGGTCCGAGTGTTATGGACAGTATTTTGGATTCAAATACTCTAATGATTGAACCCGAGGTAGAACAAGTAAGAACATGAGAAAAAAAGATTGGTTTTATATGGTTTTGGGATGAAAAACAAATCATTCCAACTTTTCTTTAAAGACAGATAGGTACAACCAGGGCTCGCAAATTGCAACAGTAAATGTTATGAGGAGGGCAGTGTTTCCTTGACGGGTGCCCACCTGGGGAACGTAGACACAATAAATGGTCACTCATTTTAACACTTTCCACACGGCAGGCGTCTGCAGACGACAGTTCCAAAATTTCACAAGTTTCCAAAATGTCAAAATTATTGGATTTCATCGCTATTTTTGGAATCACCATGTCAAATGCATTGAAATAAGTACCAACATGCCTTGTATTGGTTCAGAAATTCTTGAGATAGACTTTGTAAAAGGTTTCTGAAAAATCTGAATATTTTGTATATATGGTAAAACTAATAGCCGTTTGGAAAGGGTTAACACACGATATCCAAGTTAATGATCGAATATGGAAACTATGTAAGGTGTAGTTTTAAAGCAAATTAGCCAGTGTAGTCTAGATATTATGTAGATATAATGATAGCGTATGCCGCATTGCCATCAGCGTGTGTACACACATAGCAGGGTCTATTGCATTACAGGGCTTATTTGGAAACTGCCTTTTTGATATTATATGAACATATTTGTAGACGTTTAGAACTTGTAAAATTGAAACAATTTGTATCCGATGAATCCGTTTGGATACCCGACTAAACAAAGAGAGCTTATAGTTCAATTGGGAATTATTTTGACTTAATTAATCGTATTTCTGTTGATACTTTTTTTTCCCTGTACCGGTTTGTTCGTCGTGTTTGTTCACAAGGATATTTTCATATTGTAGTTTTGACTTAAGATATTTTTGGGGAGGGATTTCAATAATTGTTATAAACGATGGCTTTTTACGAGCTGTCCATTTTGTGTGTGCTAATAGGTAGCAAAACCGAGACGAGAGCTGCATGATATTAGAAAGACACTTTCTGAAATTGAAATAGTTTGGTAGATATAGGCCCGTTATTCTGGAATGGGATTGGTCATCTGAAATTAAGCGCTGGATGACGGGACACGCGTCCCTGCGACTTATCAAGCACTGGATGACGGAACGCGCGTCCCTGCGACTTATCAAAAATGTATTCAGCCGTAGAACATGTATGACATAATTTAATAATTGATTTATTCAAAACATATTTATTTGTATTCTGGTAACGCTTTCCTTGGTATTTAGACTGAATTCGTCCCGACTACAGCGTGTACAGATATCCCTACAAGAGCGCTGAATGTGAAGATGATGTAGAGGGACTGTCTAACTCGGTCTATTCAATTGTATTCCGGTTACTTCTATCACCGTTGTCCGCACCTAGCTAGTGTCCCATCATCTGAGCTTTTTTTTCAAAATGACCAATATCAAATAATATTTGCTTAGCAACCTAGGTCTGTGACCTAGGCTATGACCTATGACCTTTATGATTGGGTGGTTTCTGTACAACCTTGGTCCGTGACCATGTGGTTCATTTATTATAACCTTAAAATAGTTTTTATATCAAAAAAGAGCTGTAATATATATATTGGTTCCGTGCATGTTTAATTCTGAAAGAAAACATTTCGAACATTGTTATCTGAAGTATTTCGGGCGTAAGTAAATTGTTGTATCGGGTCAACAAGTGTTGGCGGTAAAATTGAGTGACTAAAGTCGCACTCTCATACTCTATGTATTGTTAAATGAATGAAAGCCACACGGAATCGAACAAGTTGTTTGAATAGCAGTCAGTCGTCATTCAGAGAGCTGTATAAAATTCATATATCATTTGAATACTTGTAGACTAGAAATATTTAAGAAAAAAACAAAGAAATACTATTTCGTACTATTTAACTTATTATGAGGATCATGAGTCAATGGCAGCAGGAGACTGGTGGATGTATAAATTTGTTACATAAAACCCTTTGTTGACCAAATAATGAGGCATTTTTGCAAAGAGGGAGAAGATAACTATTATTATTATTATAATTATAATTATTATTGTTGTAAAGTCTTAAAAGAAAAGAAAACTATGCCTTGAGTTTGTAGGTTAGCGACTGTTTTTTGTAGTGATATATTTGGAAGTTTGAAGTACTTGAGGCCCTCAACGAGGGCACCAGTCAATATGGGGGGGTCTATTTAAATTTCTTGAGGTGATGAAGTCAACTAGTTGTTACCATTCATATCATCTTTCTGTTTTTGCACGCGCCCATGAGCGTATGTATAATCTCTCTGGGATACTGTGTGTTATTTAGTACTACAACCATGGTTTGTTTATTTCATGCAGTACTAAATCACTTTGCGCACACAATAAGCTATGCACTTTTAAGTGAGATTATTATACTTATTCTGTTCTGGGCATTGAAGTAGATATTGCCATGGTAACTACACACTGTATCTGTATTCATTAGACATCTTCAAAAATGTTTAATCGCATTTTTCTTTCTTACATTATCGCTAAATGTAGCTAGTAAATTCTGCAACTGTTACATTGGATTTCAAAATCCAATGTAACAGTTGCATTTGAATCCATGTGGATGAAACACTAAAAACAAACTTGAGCAGGAGTGTAAATTTTAAAATCAGGGAACTATATAAATTTTGCCTTTCATTTGGCACACTATGTAACCATTGTGCGTGCTATGGTTCGATGTAACTGTTTTTCGATAATGGTGGACCGTAACTCGGAGGTGAATACAAAATGTTGTACCGTTCGTCATCAATAAGAATCATGTATTGTAAAATTTGATTTTTCTACCACACATTATTTTCATAAGGAGGGTTGTTGAAGGAATTAAAGGCCTACTAAATTTTCTGATTTCAAATAAGGAAACTTTACTTAAGCTTGATCCTGCTTGGAACCTCCCCTCACACTACGGCCTTATTTCAAGCACAGAAACCAAATTTGAATCGGCCAACTTTTGTCAAAAAGATGCAACTGATATCAGATTCCCCGTCTGTGGAAAAGATATGTAACCATTGAATTGATTTTTTATTTCAATTTCAATGTTAAAACCGCAACTTGAATCTACGGTTTCTTCACAAAGATTCACCAGCTATCATGAGATGTGCTCATGCAAAAAGTGATCATCTTCGTTTTAGTTAGGTCAAAAAAGACGTATACTGATGGTGAACAGAACATGAGTTACATCATTTTGCAATGGTTACATTTGAATTTCACGCCCATATTGACTGGTGGGTTAAGTCCGAACTTGGGGTATTATCATAAGGGACTAGACAATTTGTATCGAATACTATATCTTGATTGATACCTCGCTCTCTAAGGAGGCATGTAGGGTTAAGTGACAACTTTGAGGTATTATAAGGGACTAGTCGTAAAAAGTATAATTTTCAAGTGTCACCATATATGGTGATATCATATGAGTCTTTGTTTACTTGTTGGTCTCTTATTACATAACACCCCCATATAATAAGTGTCTAGTCCCTAAAGTAGCATTAATTTGGATTCTATGGTCTTTATTTTAATAAAGTGACAAGCTTGCTACAAATTTTGTGTTGAAAGAGTTTTTCTTATGTAAGTAATATTTGTGGTCATATTATCGTTGCAGTTCTGTCAAAACCTTGTATGTAAAAAGTAAAACTGCCTAACGGTTATGCATAGGAAGTGTTGCTTTGTTACATGTTCAGGGGCAAGAGCACTTGCTAAGGTTATGATAGACATGGTTTTGACCCTTGAACATGTTTAAAGCAGACTGCCCAAAGGTTATACATCGAAGGCATTACTTTATACACGCTGAAGGGCGAGTCCAAATATTCAGGTCCTGATTTCAGTGATCAATTATGAATAAGGTGACAAAAAATCCACCCTGTTTTACTTGGCCAAAAAAAAGAAGTAATGTTGTCCTCCACAGCTTTCATAGAGGCAGGCGGGCGGGTTTTTAATTTTTGTCTTCTTTTTCTTATACCAGCAGAAGCTCAAAGTTCAGCCAACAAGAAGTTGAAATCACACTAAGAGTTGCACATAAACGTTATAAACTCTTAATTTAATATTCAATGCCTGTTAAAAAAGAAAATCTGAAGAAAAATAAATAAATCGAAGAGTGGCCCTAAATCTGACGAGCGGGCGGTCGAGGGCAACATTACCAACAAATATTTTAAATTATTAAACAAGTCGAACCACACGATATATTCCATATCGTCGATTAACCGCGTTACCAGATGGCGCGAAATGATATTACGTGTAAAGCGATTGCTTTGCGTCTGTGGAAGAGTTGCTCAAAATACGACATGTATTAAAAATAAGCAAATAAAATGGCGGATGATTTAAATGCAACCGAGTCGATTCCTGTTACATTCTGAGGCCGAAATATCCTGTAAAAAGGTCTAACCCACGCCAAAAAATAAATGATCTGCATATAACCAGACATGTTTTTCGTGATGATTTTATGGACAGAGGCGATGGCGCAGAGCCTGTTAAAGGGTTGAATTTTACGGAGGTAAGGAAGGGAAGAGAATTCAGCGCCTTGCTCTAACTAGATTTTGACGTTTAGTTTTCCGCGAGTGTTTAAATACAATTTTTATTGGGACTAAACGATAAATTTGTTATCCCCTGCATGTTCACACAATACGGAAAAATAACTATGGTTTGTGCCATATCACATTCGGCCTGCGGCCTCATGTGATATGACATGCCAAACCATAGGTATTTTTCCGTATTGTGTGAACATGCAGGGGATAACTAATAATACAGTTTGCTAGTTTTCTTCATGTGCGCCCGCATGCTTCTGTATTCAATAATTCCGTAATGCGGCTTCACCAATTTGGAACTGATCAAACTATAGCATAGTTTTCAAATGAGATTTCATGGGGTTCAGGCCTGTTTGGGTTATGCATGCAAGTGTTAAAGACATGGGAGTCTAAAGGTGAGGTTCTGATTTGAAACCAACAAAAATGACTACAGTCATCAAAAAAAGTAACTATACAGGTAATAAATGTACTTTTAACTTTAAAAATATATATCCTACCTAGAAAGTTGTTGAGAAATTTATCTTCTATAACCCTAACCCCGGTTTAGGATTTTTGACCGGGATCACAATTTTCGAGGAAAAAACACCAACTAAATCTCCGGGAACCTGCCGGGATTCGATCCGGGGACCCTCCGTTCTCGAGCCCCACCTTCCTAACACTAAGCCACGGCCCTCAGCTACACATTCGTGCAGTATACTGCACTCATTATATAGGCTCGGTTGACTACGTCATCGAAAACCGACGGCGCATGCGTTTGGAGAGGGACTTTGGATTAGCATTTTTTAGCACTCAGGGGGGTTAGGGTTAATAGAACACGAAAAAAAAACTTTTTTTTTTTTACCATAACCCTAACCCCGGTTTAGGATTTTTGACCGGGATCACAATTTTCGAGGAAAAAACACCAACTAAATCTCCGGGAACCTGCCGGGATTCGATCCGGGGACCCTCCGTTCTCGAGCCCCACCTTCCTAACACTAAGCCACGGCCCTCAGCTACACATTCGTGCAGTATACTGCACTCATTATATAGGCTCGGTTGACTACGTCATCGAAAACCGACGGCGCATGCGTTTGGAGAGGGACTTTGGATTAGCATTTTTTAGCACTCAGGGGGGTTAGGGTTAATATGAGATATTGCACGCTAGGATCGGTTGAATATTTAGGAAGCGACAATCCAAAATGTAAGGTAAAGTCACAATTTCAAATTCACATTTTACATTTCAACACGGGGGAGAGAATGACATGTAGCGTGTGTGTGGCGTATTGATCCATCGGAACAATGCGGCCGACTGTCAAACCTGCGCATGCATCCCCCAGTCAATAGTTAGGTCACCCAAGCCCTATATGAAAGCTATGAAGATTGTTAAACGGGGTCAGTCGTTACAAACATGCACAAACACAATAGCCAAAGACCACAGATTTTCAAAACGTGAATTTTCCAACATTTTACAACATAAATTTGGTCACAAAACGTGGTTAATACTATACATTTTATGAACCTCCTCTAAAATTCTACATGATTTTTAACACGTTTCTCAGTTTTTGAGATGCCCAAATAGACCATTTTCCGAAGCTATTTCTAGCAAATATTGCAATCACTGAGACTCCATTGTTTTCTTGAGTATAACAAAATCTGACACGCAGCGTGACCTCCCTGCTGGCTGCCCCCAATTGCACTACCGGTAATCGATACGGTACCCGTAGATTGGCCCGCGTGTAGAAAATAAAAATGTGAAAATGAAAATCGGACTTCTCCTTATATTTTTGAGTGCCACTTCTTTAATAATCACCCGATCCTAGCGTGCAATATCTCATATTAAAGAGGACAAATTTTTCAACAACTTTATAATTTAATATTTTTATGTAGGATATATATTTTAAGAGTTAGAAGCCCATTTATTACCTGTATAGTTACTTTATTATGACTGTAGTCGCATCAAAAGGAGGCTTTTGTCATTCAATATGAAGATCAAGGTTTTTTCTTTAAAGTGATACCTTGCTTGATGCAATAAGTCAATCAATGCATTAAGATTTTATGAGAAAGTGGAAATTTTAGGTGGATTTTGTTTCTTTTTTCATGCTTTCACTTCCTCAATAACTTAAATGCGTACTGTCAACAAAAGTACCCTTTTGATGAAGAAGTAAGATGGGTGCTATGTTACATCGCTGGTTAAATGAAGAAGCAAATAACAGAAGATAAGTTTATATGATTTAAACAATATTGAGGAAAGCTCGCTTCTCTTCAAATCGGATGTTTGTATTGTTAGCCAATCAATTGGCTTTTTACATGCGGAAGTAGTTGGGTTCGACACTTTTAGAGAAGGATGGGTACTTCAACTTGAATGGTTACCTATATTGATTATGACATTCATTGTATGACAGAGGCAGTGCTTCCACACCTCAAAAAAAATTACCTGGAATAGAGTCTCAGATTACCTGGAATTTGATGGGATTACCTGAAATCTTCAAAATTGCTATATCCGTGCAGTTTTTGGCTGTTTAACAAATTTAATGGAGGTCATGAAGAAAAGCAAGAATTAAATGTATTGAGAAACTCCGAATTCCGCATCAAAAAAATAATACCTCGGGAGATGAGTGGTTAAATAATGACTGAATCAATGAATGGTCTACACAGAGGGCGCTCATTTTGTGTTTTGAAAGTAATACAATGGATCAGGGGGTGATTGTCGCTAAGGTTGGCAAAACTGTTTAATATTATTACGTGGAACCAAATATTAATTAAAAAAAGAAAAAGGGTGGATATATTATCACAGTTTTGAAATTTCCGGATTACCCGGAATTACCTGGAATTATTTCATTACCCGAACATTACCTGGAAACAACCAAAATTACCCGAATTCCGGGTAATTACCTGCAATGTGGAAACACTGGACAGAGGGAAGCTTGGGATTAAAAAGGAGCTCTTTCCTCGAACTTTCCTCTATTTGTAAAAGGGCCAGGCCCCTTATTAACCGACGTTTCACCTATCCGGGCTTTGTCAAGAAGACACGGGCGGGCTGGTAGTGGTGGCGCAGAGTGCAAATGTGGCGAAGCGGCGAGAGCAGCGTAATGGAGAGCACATGTATCAAAACAATGACAATCAAAATAAATGAAGCAAACAGATAAGCCAGAAGTGAAATAAGGCCCAAGTCAAACTTTGTATATAATAACATACGTTAGGGCAAAGAATATAATGCGATTTATTCCGTTCTTTGTTTGTTAGGTCGAAATCTATTGTTTAAAATGACGTCAAGGTGACCAAATTTGAAAAGAATTTCACCCTATTCCACTTTTAAAATCATAATAACAATGTTACATGATAAATAAAGAGAACAATGATACGTATGGGGGAGAGGGAATGGGGCAGTGGCGTAGCTAGGATTTTTTTCAGGGGGGGAGCAAGATAGTTAAAATTTTCGTAAAAGGTTGCCCCCAAAAAATTTCTAGTCACTTACCTCGTGAATTTCACGTAAGTGGGGGGGGGGGGTTGTAAGGTCAAAAAAAAAATCGCACAGTAAATGTATTACATATACAATTTTGCCTTCGATTTGGCTAATAACCTTCGATTTTTTTTCTCAATTTTTCTTCTATTTCCTTTTTTTTCACCACTTTTGTTTTTTTTAGGGGGTGGGGGCGGGGGCACAAATGGGTTTTTTTTCGTATGGGGGGGGGGATTTGCCCCCCCCCCCCCCCCCCCCCCCCTGAGCTACGCCACTGGAATGGGGGGGTGGTGGAAAGAGGAAAACAGGATCTTTTGAAGGCATGGAAGTTAATGTTGCAGGGAAGTTAATGTTAGTAACAGGCAGTATCATAATTCGGAACCACTATGCACTATGCACTATGTTCATGTCAACAAATTGAGAGCCATAACATTGTGTGTTAAAATTATGGTCCTGGCCAGAGTCTCAAGAACACATTATACAACAATGTTCTCATTTTAATCCTTTTTTTTATTAAGAACCGTTGATATGCCGACATTACAATATAATGTATATTTGGATAGTTAGTACACACAAAACGAAGCATTGTACACGTCTATGTAACATCACAGTACTAAATTTGACCCATCACCCAACAAAGAATCCAACATTAAATTCAATGTTATATGTACAAACAAAACCGTCATATAGATTGATAGGACAGCGCCATATCTCAATGCATTGTGGGTATTGTGCCCTCTGCATTGTTTACAGGACCCCGATGCATTGTGGGTTATATCCAAAAATGTCGTTGCCCTATCAAATCATCATCAATGCTGCTTCAGAGACGGACAACAAATCTGGACAAAAAATTGAGATGGATAAGTTACATAAATATTCTTCTTTTACGAAAATTTAAAAAACTAACAAAACATTTTAGTCAAGTTTATCTTTAAAAACAATGTTATAAAGATGGTACAACATTGCCAGTGAATTTGGGGTGGGGTGCGTCTACAAAAGAGTGAATCTCAAGATCGCAGTACAATAACTTCCCATCTACTTTAATACTTTTCACGCGGCTATCAGTTTTACCGTACACAAAACAAATCTTTCAGAAACTTTTTCCAACTTTCAAAGTTTGTCTCAAGGTTTGGTGATTCCAAATATGTTGATGAAATTCAATAATTGTGAAATTTTTGAAACATTTTGTGACATTTTTGAATGTCGTCTGCAGACGCCTGCCGCGTGGAAAGTCTGAACAAAGACAAATAAATCCTTCAGACAAAGCGTCCTAATCGTACGATGGTCAGAAATTTTTCCAAAGAGGCATCATACGGAATCATCCACCTGGTATGAGTTCACAGAGAAACGGACGCGTGCAAGATTGGTCAAATGTGACGTAATCAAGCGGAATGAGTCGGATGTCGGGAATACTGATTTTGAGTTGAAAGAAGCGACAAATTTGTATGTGTTATTTGGTAAATTGTTTGTAAATTAAAAACTAGAAGTTGGATTTTAGGGGGGTTTGGACCTGCTTTTATATAGACAAAATATCAAATATCAAAATATCAAAATATCAAATTCAAAACTGCCAAGATGCGACTCATTTCGCTTGATCACGTCACAAATTATGTTCCAGCGATAATGACGGTGACAAATTGCATTGTATGAAATAATGGCAGATTTGTTTGAAAGTTTGACTAGCTAGCTAGATAGAACAGCTTCAATACAGTAATGTGCCAACTATTTCACAAATGCTACGTCACATTTTAAAGGTAAATCGATTTTGTAATACCACCCCTCCCATTAACATAATTATACAGACATCAAAAAAAGTAACTATACAGGTAATAAATAAAATATATATCCTACCTAAAAATAAAGTTGTTGCAAAATTCATCTTCTTTAATATGAGATATTGCACGCTGGGATCGGGTGATTATTGAGGAAATGACACTCCCAAATGTAAGGTGAAGTCCGATTTTCATTTTCAAATTTTTATTTTCTACATGCGGACCCATCTACGAGTACCTTATCGATTACCGGTAGTGCAATTGGGGGATGCATGCGCAGGTTTGACAGTCGGCCGTATTGTTCCTATGGATCAATACGCCACACACACGCTACCTGTCATACTCTCCCCCGTGTTGAAATGTAAAATGTGAAAATGAAATTGTGACTTTACCTTACATTTTGGATTGTCACTTCTTTAATAATCACCCGATCCTAGCATTCAATATTACATATTAAAGAAGAGGAATTTCTCAACAACTAATATTTTTAGGTAGAATATATATTTTTAGAGTTAGAAGCCCATTTATTACCTGTATAGTTACTTGTTTTGATGACTGTATTTTCTGATATGTTAGTAAGCTTTTCATACCAATATAACTAATATATCTATGAAAATATTCTAGAAATGGTTAACTTTTCCCATCAAAGTACACACATAAATTCAATCTCCCAAGATAGCCCCTATGAGCTAACACGGTGGTATTCTTTTGCCGGTTTCCTTCAAAATGTTCCCTACCTTGAACATTGCCAAATAATTATAGACATAAAGCACCCGATATACATCCGATATACATAATAATTAGGTTCATAAGACAACAACAAAAAACCCACCCTCTTCTACTTGCAGATAGACCTTGAAGGATCCGTTATTTGGGTGTTTCTTTATTTGGTTTATACTCTTTACTTGGTTTATACTCTTTTTCCAATATTGTCAAATTTTCCAAAACATTTCACACATTTTCCACCAAAAAAATATCACAATTTTTCGAAAATATTTTTGAAATTTTCAAAAGAAATTCAAAATATTTTCAAAAATTCCAAAAAAAATTCAAAATATTTTCAAAAATTTCAAAAACAATTGTGACATTTTAAAATTTGTTTTAGTTTGTTTATTTTGAAAATGCAGAAGATTTCCGAAGAATAAAACTCTCAAATTTGTTGGGCGCGTAGAAAAGGATGGTTTTTTTCATCCCATTCAACATCAATGAATCAGTTCATCATTCCCAGTACAGTTGGGATCATAAGGTGTGCATAATATCAAAGAAAACTTGTACAAAATACCAATTTATAAATAAAAAAATGTCTACCAGATTGCTCATTTTACATACAATTTTTGAGTTAATACATTAGCACTACTATCATACACGATTCAAGGCCATATCAAAACAAAAATACAGTTTCCCGTACCACCGTTTGCACCTAACATGATTTCAAAATCGATATTTTTGTTTCACCTTCAAAGAGATAGTAGATGGAGTACTACCAAAAAGAAAACCAAGACCATTTCTTCTTAAAATAAAAAAAATTCTAGCAAAAATAATAAAACAATTGCATCAAGAACAATAAATTACACATGAATTAACAAGACACTGTTTTATTTAATTTGTCCTAACATGATTATCACCACTATCCATTTAATGATTAAATAGCCGGGGCGATCAGATTACTTTGCTTAAAATCATTTTGCAATTTCGTCATATACCCGCATGAACGTCAAAGTGGAAACGTTTAGGCTACATTGCCTTTTTACACTGAAACATCCATGCAAAATCAAATCAAATCAAAAACTCGTTTTATTTCTTGAAATATCAAGGTGCATGTAAGTAACCGTGATATCTTTAATTTAACGTGCAAATCACTTGACATTTAATATGCAAATCACTTGAAATTTAACATGCAAATCACTTGAAATTTAATATGCAAATCACTTGATAATAATATGCAAATCACTTAATAATAATATGCACGATTAAACACACGACCACAATCAAGTATACAGTGAACAGATAATTACAAAAAATTGTTATATATAATAATAATAATAATATTAAATAATTTCAAGTGTTTACAGGAACATTATGGCTACAAAATGATAAATGATCAATATTGATGATTATAATTAATTGTAAACTTACTGCGCTTAAAATCAAACACAGAAAAAAAGGAAATATGTACAACTTAAAAAAAAAAAAATTTGCTGGTTGAACTTTGACCTTCTGTTTGGGAATAATCAGATAATACCCTTCACACTCTGTTTTATGGAATAAAGTGTATTCTAATATAGGGTGTGGAGGGTACTACAGAGTTATGCCCCTGTTTGAACATATTGTCCATTCCAACCAACTCAAAAACACTGAAACATAGTAAATATGTCCTGACTATTCATTGGTCATTACAATGCAAGGAGGGGTGGGTATCAAATATATAATTACTATATACCAGAGAAATAAAAGACGAGATAGTCAAAACAGTAGGACTGTGTGAATGGTCCCCGGGAATGGGGAAAGGGTGGTGGGATAGTTAAAACAGTAGGACTGTGGGAATGGTCCCGGGGAATGGGGAAAGGGTGGGATCTGTATACACAGGGACATGCCTCCGAAATAAGTCTTTTTTTGCCAGAGACTTTAGTAAACATTTATCAAATTTTCACACTTGCAACAAAATGTGTTCAAATTTTGACAATATTTGTTTAAAAATTTGACATCACATCACATCACATCGCCTTGTCAGTTTTTGAAAAAAAGGAAGATTTTGATATTTCAATATGAAAATGCTTGATTTTGCAATAACTTTTTGCTCAAATAACTCAAAATATACCTTACCATACATGATACATTGCACATGAATTTTGCAGTCAACAATCAATTTAAAATCAACAAAATATGACATTAATAACTTGCACAGTACAATATAACTGAGATTTACTCAAAATGATCAATTGCAGAAATATTTTGGCTCTAATAGTGTTACAGCAATGGTTACAGTTGTGAACAAATAATTCTACTTTCTATTATCCGTATACAACCTGTCGTTATCTCAAGTATTAGTTTTTAACTAAAACTATCCATAACGTTACCCAATACAGAAAGTTTAACATTTTTGTCTCTTTTGGATGTCCATTGGAGTTACACACAAACGGTGAAATATGTTTGAAGGACTCTGTGTTAACGACAAACAGAAATTAATTTTGTATTCGGTCCATTTGATATTTACTTATACATTCTCATGTAACACCATTATACTGACAAAATATAACAAAATAGTTAATAATAGTTAATATATTCATGTCAAATATTTGTACGACAGAAGCAACGGATGTCAAATTTGTCCCATGATACCGCATGATCATTTCCTTTCTCTTGGGAAAACTCTATTGCCTGACCTTCAATACCGAGAATTGTAATTTGATTCAGTAAGCGTCCTTAATCAGATAGTAGGACTTTGACATCATACCTTAATACAGAAACGAGTCTTAAACTGTGGCTATGTTTAAATCATTATCTGTACAGCCAATTTAAAAATAAAAATGTTTAGAAACAGTTTCTGCCATTCCAACTATATCCATCTTCATTAGTTTGTACAATTCAATAAATCATCTTTGCATGATTGGTTTTATCATGGCACAACGGCAAAAAGAAAATCTACCATAATCAGACAGCATCAGGGATGTATGTAAGAGAGTTCTTCACAGATGGACTGAAAATATCTGAAAAAATCAGATAATTTTGAGTTGTCTATACTTTTGTACAGGGAAAATCAGGATAACAAAGCCTGAAAATGTCTGAAAATGTACAAGAAGGCCTGAAATCAGCAAAAAAGCCTGAAAACTTACATCTCTGCATCATAATCTGTAACTATTTCCCCTATTATCTCGGCCAATACATACACAGTGCTCAAAATGTGCGCATCACATTATAAAAGTAGATTTACTAAATAAATGAATCAGTCTGCCTTCATATGTGCAATGAAGTCAGGGTGTCTTTATCGTGCTTGAGAGGCAGGGTTTGTCTGTAATCACATGCACTGCCTCTACAGTGAGAAGAAGCGAAATTATGCTGTAATCACTTAGGATGACAGATACAAAAATATATCATCATATGTTATCAATTAAATGTTTTGGCTTGTCAATTCCAACTTCGACCAATTGCACCGCGGTTAAGTTGTACAAATGTGGCATACTTATTTCCCATTTTTTCATGTTCCCTCCTAGACGGTATCACACAAACTGTGTTCCAAAATTAGACAATTATAACTAATTAAAACTGGGATTTCCTTCCCCCCATTGCTTAAATTGTTATCATTGATTAGGCAAAGGGCAAAGGAATGAAATACTGAAAAACCAGAAATATTCGCGAGTTTAACATTTTACGAATCAACAATACTGGCCTTAGTCACGGCATGTACATTTCTAGAATGTAAACTATGGAGTTACATTTAAATGTACGCGAATGTACGATTTGGTTTTTCGCATCTTGCACATCATTATCAAACTCAACCTGCGAGTTCTCAATACTTCAAACTCAATAATTATGACACAGACTGCGATTGCCTTTAACATGGCTTCAATTGACAAATTGTAAACACCGAGTGTGTGTTTAAGCAAGGGGAAAGAGTTCTATGTATCATGCATGTCTGGCTGTTATCTAAGCATTGCATATTGGCCAGGCAATACAGGATATTACACAACAACTCGACTCTAACCAGTAACATACTAAAGGCTAGCCAAGTCTATTTGGATATTATTAAGTGGCTTTTTTCGTTTCATAATATAGCATCCAAAATATGGACCAGTGAATGAATGATGATCAAACAAAATGATTTTGAAATTGCAAGATAAGATCATACAAAGGAACACATTTTGTCTTGTTTTTGAAAACATGTCGATTGCTTATATCTTTGGAATTAAGTGTTTAATTTAAAGGTCTTTTCCGCACAAAGTAGCATAACAACTGACCAAAACAAACTGCAAGAAAGCTAAAATTGTGATATGATCGATTTCAGACTCACTTTGCTTAATCGTATCACATATGATTTTCAAACCCATAACAATATCGCCACACTCTGGTTTTACGTATTACACATGTAATGCAGCACATCAAGAGGGTGGACTTTAGCAGGTGAAATCAATTTCTAGTTATTATGTGTGCTCTCGGAGCATCTTCTAAGCTTTAAAAGGACACCAAATGTATCAAAATTTATCAAGGCATTCAGATTTTACAAGTGAAAATGACTCCTAAATTCTTATTATTTTCTCCTTCTTTTTTCTGTCCGTTTTCATCTATATCTTGAAAAACACACTGCCGCAAAGTCCCTCCATTTGTTGTGCTGCATCACATATCTATGGTCTATTCTCTTTTTAAAATATTTGAGTACCCACTAGGAATGGGGGAGGGGGTGGGACTACAGTACAGCATATGGGAACCCATACTATTACATGACTCTACACACAATTCTACTACGACATATCATATGGTTACCATCAATCATTAAACAATTTCCTTATTTTCATGATTTCGACTTTCAAATGTTCGTACAAAAAAAGGCTAGAATATGTACAATAATAACTTTGGACATTACCATCTCATAAGCTCGAGATATATTCAAAGGTTAAACTTACAAAATACCTTTCGGATAAATAATTTATCCTATGGGTAATTATGAAGTTGTGTCACTTTTTTTTCCGTAAGTTTTTTTTTTTATATCTTGCAATCCACCAGCAGATTGGTATTTAGATAATGGTGTACTTGGTGGCCAGCTAAAATAGAACAAAATTGTTGCATCTTATTCTCAGATAGAATTCTTTAACGGTAATAACCCAAATATACATAAATGCTACGGTCGAATTAACAGTCCCATAAAATACACTTGATTCTGTCAAACACTTGATATATGCCAGGGATCTGAGGTGCTCTGTTTTACAGTACGTTGTTGATCCCCTCACAATTTCATTTGCCAAGGGCATTATGGGAAGCATGTTTCTCAGGCATTTTATTCACTCAAGTTACATTTTTGTTTCAGATCCTACTTTCACTGAAAACGAGCCATTGTTCATTTTGATCCCGTTAGATGATGAGGCCATCATCATTGATTGTTCTAATCAAATGACCGTGTAAGAATGATTGAAACAAAGGCATACATATACAGATTAAGGGGTCAATGCTGCAATATACCATAACATCCAACATCAGAAAGCCACAGAGACTATGACTGAATAACAATAAATATCCTTGAGTAACCGATATCAAATTATTAACAATATATTTGCACTAGCAAGAGTCCCACAGCCCTAAGCACCAATTGCCTAGAAAACAACATGAAGAATATACCACAAGGGTTCTTATATGGTGGCCTGAGGGCTAAGTCTGGCCCTTCAAGCGTTGATGACGGGCCCTTGAAAAGTTCTTAAAACAAAGAACAACAAACCAGGGCAATTTGGCCCTGAGAAAGTCTCTTGGAATGTTTGTGGCCCTCAAGATAAAAAGTTTGACGACCCCTGTACTGAATGAAGTAAAGCCTTATTTGATAAATTCTAAATTCTATATAAATAAACCTGTGTCAACATGTTATCTACCTACGCTCGAGGCCGCTGCCAAGTACACCAATATCCAACATGGGTTTTTATTCAAATTATACATTTTACGATATCAATTATCAATTAATTTACTAAATAATCAAATAATTTACTAAATTAATTAAATAAACATTTGCTTTAAAGAATACTTACTGCGGAGTGATCGCATCTTGGTTCATCATGGATTGATCATCGCTTCATATATTCATCAAATCCATTATCAGCTTTGGAATTTAACTGTACAAGTTAAATTCATTACCTGCGAAGTCTGTTTAAACAACTACTGGCTTTGCTGTGAGTTCAAATTCTCACTGGTTGCTTTCTGTTTTATTACCGCTTACTTATGGTTCAATTCATAACTGGTTTAACTAGTAACCAGTATGCATTGAGGTCGGCTCTTAACCGGTTTAGTTGCTTCCCATTTCATAAGCTGTAACTTATGGTTCAAATCATAACTGGTTTAACTAGTAACCAGTATGCATTGAGGTCGGCTCTTAACCGGTTTAGTTGCTTCCCATTTCATAAGCTGTAACTTATGGTTCAAATCATAACTGGTTTAACTAGTAACCAGTATGCATTGAGGTCGGCTCTTAACCGGTTTAGTTGCTTCCCATTTCATAAGCTGTAACTTATGGTTCAATTCATAACTGGTTTAACTAGTAACCAGTATGCATTGAGGTCGGCTCTTAACCGGTTTAGTTGCTTCCCATTTCATAAGCTGTAACTTATGGTTCAAATCATAACTGGTTTAACTAGTAACCAGTATGCATCGAGGTCGGCTCTTAACCGGTTTAGTTGCTTCCCATTTCATAAGCTGTAACTTATGGTTCAAATCATAACTGGTTTAACTAGTAACCAGTATGCATTGAGGTCGGCTCTTAACCGGTTTAGTTGCTTCCCATTTCATAAGCTGTAACTTATGGTTCAAATCATAACTGGTTTAACTAGTAACCAGTATGCATTGAGGTCGGCTCTTAACCGGTTTAGTTGCTTCCCATTTCATAAGCTGTAACTTATGGTTCAATTCATAACTGGTTTAACTAGTAACCAGTATGCATTGAGGTCGGCTCTTAACCGGTTTAGTTGCTTCCCATTTCATAAGCTGTAACTTATGGTTCAATTCATAACTGGTTTAACTAGTAACCAGTATGCATTGAGGTCGGCTCTTAACCGGTTTAGTTGCTTCCCATTTCATGAGCTGTAACTTACGGTTCAAATCATAACTGGTTTAACTAGTAACCAGTATGCATTGAGGTCGGCTCTTAAACCGGTTTACTGCAATTCAGAACCAGAGGTCAATCAATCGGCAGTTAGTGCGACACACTCTTACTTGGACGCCATGTTGAGGTTTAGAGTCACAAGGTCGTATCTGTAATAGCTGCTAGGAGTTCAAATACAAAGCAGTCTTAACTAAACCCCTGTTACATTAAAACTAGAATTAACACAGGGTAGCCGTACAGATAGGACTTGTTGGTCTTATGGATCAATCATATGGCACTTGTATTGCAGCAGTGTAAAAAGGCCCTATCTATAATAGCTGCCATGAGCTATATATTGCTAGCGCTCTATAATAAGCCCTTGAGAGGAAACAAAAATTAGTAGATGGCAGCTTTTACAGTTAGGGCCTTGTAGCACTATATCCTGAATGTGTGTGTGTTTGAGTTGATGCAAAGTAAGTTATTGATTTCAATAACATTTTATACTTGTTTTTATGTTTACATAGGTACAGAGCTGTGACATTGAGGTCACTTAAATAAGGCCACAGAAATAAGTTGTTGTGTTGCCCTCAGCGACCGACCCTAAAATCTCAAAAATCAGGGTCACAATTTTGTAATTATTTTTTTTAAGATCTAAATTTTACCTAATTGGTCAAAATATTACTATTTTCTCATTAGTCAAAATGACATTAACTAATTTTGTCTTGTCATGAACCACGATCTGTCAGTAATATTTGTCAGGAAAAAAAAGGGAAAATTGACCGACCGACCCGACTTCAAAGATTTTTGGCACTTGAGGGAAACGCAACAATTTTATTTGTTTGGCCTAAGGTTATTAAATACATAAATACATGCATGAATAACAATCACTATTTGGTATACAGAAAGAGTATACGCCATTTCACCTGTAGTTTGAATATGACGTGCAGGGCTGCCAACGTTTGCTTCTTACAATCAGGGAAGATTGTACAATATTCAGGAAGATATTTGGGAACTTCATTCAACATAACAGTGAACAAGGCTGGTTCTCGAACGGCGCAAAACTTTCAAGAATCTGGGAGATCTTCGAAAATGAAGAGTTTCTTTTAGTTTCATCAGGAAACTTTTTGCGGAATGAGAAAGAGTTGGCAGCTCTGCAGTCGGTGCATTCTATAGTCAGCTGCAAAGAAAGAAGTTCAGCACTTTTGCCTGCTGCGATCATGACATTCTAATCGTAAACACGGAAGTGCGATTCCTAATAGTGGAATAGAACGACACGACTTTGAGCCGATTAACACCCGATTGGCCTGATTGTATTTACGGCATCGAGAATGTTAGCGCCCACACACTCAACATTTAGAGTGTGCGCATAGAGCATGTGCTTAACTTCTCCACCAGCGACTACAATGACAGACGCAGTATTTAGCCACTGATGCTGGGATTCATCTTTGATCATAATCGAGGGTTAAGAGCCACAAGGTCCTATCTACAATGGCTGCCATGTGCACGTTGCATCTTTACAAAGGTGCACCATTATATAGCACCGGAATGTATAGTATATGGCAGCTATTACAGATAGTGACTTTTCAGATCACTATGTATCTCAACTAAAAGACCATATCTGCAATAGCTGCTCCGAGTTACATTACCAATTGCTCAGCGTATAAAAAAACCATATATACCAACTGGCAGCTATTACAGATAGGGCCTTCTGGCTCTAAGCCTGATTACAGTAACTGGAATATGCACTGATGTCATTTTTGGTACTACAGGTGGAATTGATTTTACAGTACAGCAATATAAAAAACCACACCCATAATTAATATATCATGATTATAACATGAGTAGCGCAAGGTTTAAACGCTATGTTTCGAAAATGAGGCTTCGTCGAAATGCGGATCCCAATCCTCTGAAAGTTTAAAAAATCAAGGGTTATTTTAGATTAAATGCACCAAAATAAAAGAATATATGCTACTAAAAGAGAGCAAGTACCAAAAAACAGACCTTGGCCATAGGCACTTAACTCAATATTCTGGCAGCCTAAAATGAGACCTGTCATCACGAAATGAGAGTTAAGTCGGCAAATTTAATTTTGAGGTTTGTCCAGATTCAGAATGCTCAGAAAACAAGCTTTAAAATGATATGCAACGTGTCATAATTTCTCAATGTTTTCCTGGTCAAACATCAAATTGAAATTGAAAATTCCTTTGTTTTCTATTGATTTTTGACATGTTCATTGGACCATATCTCCTAATGCACACTGGCGACTTAACGCTCATTTTGTGGTGACAGGTCTCAAATGTGATACTTTTGAAGACTGAAAATGCCCCAGAAGCAAGTAGACAATTTGATAAATACTGTCTACTCTGTTTAGGAAACGCCTATTTGCACAGATTTTGCCTGGCAACATCAGATTATCAAAAAGGAGTGTTGCCAAGCCTACAATTTTCAGCCTAACTTTTAAGAAATCAAGAAATGCTATACAATTATAGCTTAGCTGAATTAGGTCACTCTAATAGTCAGTCAATCGGGTGGGTATTACATATACAACTACATCTGAAAAATTCAAATAGGATTTGCAGTTAACGACTGTTTTAGGCTCAAAAATGCGATCTTTTTGTAAAAAGCACATATCCTACAGAGCGGCAATATTCTTTCTTAAGAAGGTGCAAGGTGACTTTATCTTTGTTTTAAATGTTCCAATAATTTTTTTCACATACATGATTACAATCCAAAGTTAAATCTAAATGAAAATACTTCATTTTTTCTTCTTCTAGAAATTAGTAAATGATTATATATCACCCATACTTTCTATCTATCTCCCAACGAAAGTTCCACTTTCTCTCTCTCAAGTTTCGTACAAATTTGTTTAATACAAACAAATGGAATAAAAAGTGTTGCAAAATAATGTGGTTGATTGTGTTTACAGTGCTGGTGATCATTGTTGATTGGGCACTTGATTTGATGAGTTCTGTTCGTGCGGTTGCCTGTGTTTTACGCCATCCCCATTCATCGTCCTTCCAGCTGATGCCGTCGATACTCTATAAGAAGAAGCAACAAGGAAAAAAACCAGGACGTTAGTTAATAAAACAAAGGCATAATTCTCGATCATTTAATGTTTGCCTAGCGGTTTTGGTAAAATTATTTCAGCTCATGAATACACACGATCTAATTCATGCCCCATCACGTTGTTTCACCCGGCAAGGGGCGTAGGACTTACCTTCCACAATGCAGTATTAACATCAGAAAAACACACGGCAGTTTAAATTTGACCACTCATGTAGTTTTCTGTTGTTCTTGGGAACAAATGCGCATGCTCAGTCTTTTCGGCATTCCACGAGCCGCACATTTTGTCCGTGATTTTTCGCGGTTCCTTGATTTGGTTTATAAAGATGGCGTGATTTTGTCTGTCATTTATAAAGATGGCGGCCCATAGAGGGATGCTGGGACTGAGTCTATCGTCCTTGTAGTGTACCTACCCATAGTTGATTCTGTCTTCTTTGCCTCTTCAAATGAGTCCTCTAACCCGGTTTTTGAGACTGCTCTTATCAAGCTCCTCTTATGGATCAACCATATATCCTATATAGAGGGATATGGGGACCCAGTCTATCATTCTTCTAGTGTACCTACCCATTAGTATTAGTGGTTGATTCTTTCCTCTTCTCCTCTTCCTCTTCGTCTAACCCAATTTTTAGACTGCCCTTGTCGAGTTCCTCTCTGGGATCAATCATTTCGCCCGATTCTCCAATCATAATTTTGAACAGAAATACTAATATTAACTGAAAAAACAAAAAGAAAAAGAAATGGGACAAAAAAAGTTAGTACTGATAGGATTTCATTTCCATAGTAAGTAAATGTTTACCATTTCTACTGTCAGGATGTTACAAATCGTTATTGCACAATCTGGCCTTCCTGCATAATTGATCTCCGTTTTTGATGTTTTAGACCGAAAATCTACACCCAATGACTCTCTTTTCCAATCTTAGAAATCTTTAGAATATTTCCATAACTGTGCACTTTACAGGCATTTTGAACACATTTAACGTTTCAATGGTAAATTTAACTTGAAGATTTTTCCTTGATGATGACTGCATATTGTGAGCGATCTTACACTGATTCAACAACTCCACCATACCGTACAGTTAGCAAATTGTTGTGACTTTGTATGACCCTTGCTGTAATGAAAACCAGCACGTCGATCACATCGCACCACATAGGAAATGTGATTACACGCTACATTATTTTATCATGATCAATCAAGCATGCGCTGTTTACATCAACTTTCAAAACAAAAAAGAAATCTAATATTATTTTACTTAGGTCTTAAGGTTTTTGAAATTAATTTTGTTTAATAAACTTGTGAAAGTGAAGTGCAATTAATTTGGTTTCTTATTTGCATTGTATCTACATGTCAATATATGTGACGCGATAAAGCTGAATGAGTTGTATGTCGGGGGAAAATTCTTATGTTTTACTTTGTTTTTTCACTTTTCTAAATTCAAAAATGAGAAATTTAGTGGGGTTTCGACCATACTGTAGCATTTTCATCTGCTTTTAAATGATGGAGAAATATCAAAATTGAAAACTGCCAACATGTGACTAATTGTTTGGACTTTTTTTTTGGGGGGGGGGGGGTGAAGGTGGGGTGGGAAGAACACACTGTTTTGACCAGGCTTGGCACTAACTTTTAAAACAAGGGGTTCTCAAAGCCCCTGAACCCCCCTGAATTTCAAAAATTGGGGGCTCAATCCCAAAACCAGGGGTTCTTGAAAATCTTGTCCTATAAGTGACACACTGACAATCCGTAGTCCTCGTAGGCCTGGCCCGACCGACCTGTACCAAGATTTTGTAGCAAATAATTATGATTCAAGCTAGGGAGTAACTTTAAGGCTAATTATTAGTAAGAAGTAAGGGACACATGTGACATTATTATGATTTATCTTTACTTTAAAAGCCCCTGAACCGAGGGGTAATGATTATTTTGTGCGCTCAGGTGTGAAAACATGCGCTATACGCGCAGAAACACAACTTAGCGCGAAGCCTGGTTTTGACTGTAACACCAGGTAACTTGTCGAGAATTCTTTTGGTTCTTACCGAAAACCAGTAGACATCCATTAACATTAGTAACCAAAGCATGGCATTGAACTCGATGCCAAACGGTAAGTGTCCGCTGTAGTGTACTTTAGCTGTTGACGGCAAGATTGAATAAAGTACCTTCAATGGGAACCAGTACATCCGGCACGTAAACCTACAGAAAACAAACGAGAGAAATATGGGAGTGAATAAAAGATGGCTTTTGCTTATAGATCATAGAAAGTGAAATTTAGAAACTAGATTTGCCGCCATTTTTGCTCTATAGTTCAGTCAGCTCCAAATTGGCGAACCTGCTTACAGCAGCGAATTACTGCAAAGCATGAAATATTCGTGTGCATGAAAAATTTGTGAATTTCGCAAGTGCAGCTAACTCGCAAAATGTTCATGCCAGCGAATGTTTTGGCTTTTTAAAGGCCCGTACTGACTCCTCAACACATTCGCGAAATGTTCGTGCCGTTAAAAAGGCCGAAATTGGTGATTCGCGAAATGTTAATGCCGCGAACATTTCATGCTTTACAGTAATACAGAAGACTGTGGGTATGATGCAACAAGGCGCACCGTGAATCGTATGCGTGACACATGCTTATATGACAAAACCCCCGCATATTTCTCGCCAATTTAGAACTGATTGAACTATAATAGGCATGACTCTGCAGTCTCCAAACATGGTTGGGTACGGTTGCTGGGTTAGTGTATAATAACAATGATATACGCACATGCTGCATATCACTCTATTGTTTGCATTGGCAATGGGCTCACAGAAGCCGCATATCGGCTGTTATGTCCTGGCCCTTCAGCATGCATAAAGTAAAACTGCCCTATAGTTATACATAAGAAGTGCTGCTTTATACATATTCAGGGTTGTGAGAGCACTTACAAGGTTTTGACAGATGTGTTTTGGGGAATAGACTCAACCAAGCGACATATCGGTTGTTCTGTCCCGGCCCTTCAGCATGTATAATGTAAAACTGCCCGATGGTTATACATAAGAGCTGCTGTATACATGTTCAGGGTTGTAGGAGCAATTATAAGGTTTTAACAAATGTGTTTTGGCCCTTGAACATGTTTAAAGCAGACTGCCCAAAGGTTATAGATAGGAAGTATTATTTATACATGCTGAAGGGCTAGAGATACAAGGTTTTGACAAGGTTTTGACAGAACAGCGACGATATCACACCTGCCTTTCAAAGCAAGTTTTTGTTATGTTTTCTGTTCAATTTTGGCGTGATCTTAACACTTTCCACGCAGCAGGCGTCTGCAGACAACATTCCAAAATTCACAAAATGTTTTTAAAATATTTGGAATCACCATTAGAAATGCATTGAAATAAGTACAAACATGCTTAGTATTAGTTCAGTAATCCTTGAGATAGACTTTGAAAACTGCCAAAGGTTTTTGAAAAATCTGTTTTGAATATTGTAAATCTAATAGCCGCATGCAAAGTGTTAAGATGTCACAAAGTATGACGCGGTTAATATAAACATGACGGCACAGGGGAGTCTAATTTCTCAAATTTATTTCTATGAAAAAAATCTTGTTTTGACCGGCTAAGTTAAGGGTTAATCCAAAGTTTGGGATCTTGAAATCTTGATTTGAGTATTATATCTCCTCCCCCGTGGCAAATATTGGAAAGAGTTCAGTTGCCACCGGGAGAATGTGACACATATCCAAATGTTCCCTAAAATAGCGCGACCTACATTTGTATTAATGTTTGCCGATTGGCAGAGTTTACTACAATTTTTTGTTAGATGAACAAAATGTGTTACAACAATCACCGGTATGAATTTAAAGTTTTAGTAAATAAAAACGTTTTTTTAAATTTTAGTAGCGATTTAAAAAACAGAAAACAAATAAGACAACTTTGGTGTTTAACAGTCAGGTAAAAAACAAAACAACACATTCACCATAATCATACAAAAGCCAAATATTATTTACTTGCGTATGGTACCAATGAGGCCATAACCTAACCAAATGAGTATCACATGGTGCTAACACAGGTATCACATGGTGATAACCTAGTTATCACATAGTTATCACATGGGTATCACATAGTTATCAAATGGATATCACATAGTTATCACATGTGCAACTGCTGTGGTGTACGAACTAATACAACCTGTGCAAATACACTGACACACCCTAGTGATTTCTTATGCCTCAATTCACATTTAGCTCAATCAGATAGGGACTACTCAAGGTTGATAAAGTCCGTCAGGATGTGTTGGTCAACATAATATCCTAAATATTCTCACAATTCCAAAAATAATCTTCTATGAATTTTCTTATATTATAGTTTTATATCAATTAAATTATTGTGTACATTAGGTTATAACATGCTTTCAGTGCTTAACCCTAACACTCTTGAGTACTACGAATTACTGCGATGTGGTGTGCTTGTGTCACCCGGCTCGGCAGTTTTTCGATAAAATAATGGCCCCAGGGTATATACATGGCGGAATATACTCCGCGATGTATGGTTCCCCCCCCCCCCCGGCCTAGCGGTAGATCGTCTGCCTCTGAGCCCAGAGGTCCGGGGTTCGAGCCCTGGGGCGTGGGGCACTTTTCCCCTCGTTCTTTGGCCGCAATTATTTTTTCTACATTGGAAAAGGTGCCTCGGGGTTAGGGTTATGAGTTGATGGACAGAACAGCCAATATTACTTTCAATTCAAATTCAAATAACTTTTTTTGTTTATATGATATTGTTCATCAAAACGAAAGTGTATTATTTACGAACTGCCCATACATTTTTAGTGGCACTTCCAGATACAACTGTTGGTTATATGTATGGTCCCGAGTTAATCGCAGAATTGAGGTTAAACGCGGAAAACAACATTTTGATGAAAAGAAGAAAATAAAATGCACAAAAACCGTCCAAAACACAAAATTTATAAATAGTCTTGAATAAAACAATATAAATTTAAAAAAACGATACGTAATAAAACAAAACAAACAGTAATAAGGTAAGCCTAAAAATCTAAAATGATGTGTTTTTCTGTAACGTGTGTTTATTTTGGTTTTATAGATTGTAAATTTTAAGCTATCTTGGGGAAAATTACATCACAGAAAAATGCAAAATTTACAAAGCGGAAAAACTCAGAATTTGCCACAGTTACAAAGCAGAAAATTAGTGAGCTTAGTTATAGGGTTCATACTCCCATGGAGTCAGTTGGCTCTTTGCCATATGCATTCAGGAGATATGATAATGCAGGCCTACTGTAACCAGGATGATTTTTTCTTCTTTTTTTTGGGGGGGGGGGGGGGTTTGTCTAAAGTGGACCTCCCCAAATGTGGACCTTTTTACAGGGAGGGGGAGGGGGAGTGGATCGCTAAAAAATTATTGAAGTTCATTACCATATTTGGAATCACCATGAGAAATGCATTGGAATAAGTGCAAACATGCCCAGTATTTATTCAGTAATCCTTGAGAGAAACTTTGAAAATTGGGAAAGGTTTCTGAAAAATTTGTTTTGTATACATGTACAGTATAACTAATAGCCGCGTGGAAAGTGTTACCCACCAGTGCACTGACCAAGTATAAATTAACCTGACAAAATCACGGGACGTAACCTGGTGACTGAATTCCCATTCAAATCGCTAACAATGGTGTGGCAACAAGCTTACGGATCATTGCACATTGGCAAAAACAAGTTGGCAATAGATTTGTTTGAAAAGTAAAGGTCAGAGTCAGATATATAGAAAGTTATATATATCTGCAATAGAAAAGTAATCAGCTAATGTTGAGGGGGTTTTAATATATTTTTAATTTTTAATTAATTTAGATTGATTTTTTATTACTATTTATTTATTTATTTATTTATTTATCTAATTATATAAGTTAGACCAATGGTCGAAGATTGCTTATTAACCAGTATTTATCTGATTGTATATTAATTTTTTTACTATTTATAAATTTATATATTCGTTTAAAGCTATTTACTTATGCTTCATAATATTTTCATTAAATGTATCAATAAAAATTAAATAATTAATTGGTAAACTGGTAAATCTTCAGCGCAAAATTAAATCCCTCCCGAAATTATGTATTCCAACAAAATATAATCTAAGTGACTCTACCCCCCCCCCCCCCCTAGGCAATTCAATGTCAGTGCCAACCTTCCATTTTGACTACACAGGTGCATATGCCATTATCTTGGAGTTACACACGCGATACGATTACGCCATCGCCAGAATATGCTCTGAAGTTACTTAAGTGTAAGCGAAACGGAGTATTAAAGCATCAATTTCAGAAAAAAAATCTATAAATTTGTATTTTGCAATTTTCAGAGTTTCTTTGCAACACCCTACAGGTTTCAAGGGGGATTCTAGAACGACATACCGGGAAAATTAAATTTGGTGGATAATTATAATTTCTTTTTTTTTATGTCAATTTTTTTAAATATCAAGTCAAGTGCAGTGTTTGCATGGAGTAATTGCATGGTAGTACCGTGACACACCACCATAGAGCAGGGGCTGGATTAAGAACGCCCAAAAGTGTAAATTTTCGCGCTTCGCACATTTTGAACAAGTTTGCTTGTTTTTAATTTTCGCGATTTTCGCTTCCTTACATAGACCTACACACAAAAAGAATATATTCGCACATTTTTATTTTTGCGCTTGCTGATCTTAGCATGAAAAGAGCGAAAATAAATATAGCTCAAAAATGTCCACTTTTACAGTAGTCCAACTGATATACCCCTTTTATGGGCCATACCTCAGGACCACAAAATATGGCTTGTTTTAGGCATTGTTTGACTAATATGGGTTAGGCCAACAAAAAAAATTGTTTGCTTGTCCTCGTCCGACCGACCGTGTGAGGCAGTCCCGACTGGTCAGAAAAAAACCCTTTTTTTGAATTTTTAAAAACATTCATTTGAATGACCTATATTGAACCCTACGTTACTCCTCATGTGAGCCAATATCCTTTTCATGTCACCTCCATGTTAAGGACCAAATAATTCAGAAATGGTACATGATAAAAGTTATACTTTTGAACAGAATAAAACTTAATACTGTAGTAATTAGGATCTAAAGATAAAAGTTTCTAACGCTATGCTGTGGGTCATGGGGTATAAATGTGATGGTTATTTCAAATCAAATGTGGGCTAAACCATGCTAAAATTAACCATTGCCATAAGCCTGTCATTGATAAGGCTCAAAATGGTGCATGCTTGTTTTTGTGTGTGTAGGATAGGGCCAGAACAACCAATGTTAAAAAAAAAATTTAAAAAGAAAAGAAAAGATTTTCCGACCTACCGACCCACGTTTTTTTGACCCATCTATGGACAAGCAAACAATTTTTTTTTTTGGGGGGGGGGGGGGGCCTTACTTCAAGTTGATGCAAGACCTGCTTGGAAATCGTCAAATAAAAGATCATACAGATTTGTACTGCAATGTGGGTTTTTTTATGGCTCACATTTGGATACTTTGTGATACATTCATATTGTGTTGCATGTCAATGGAAAGCTGATAGCATTTTTCTTTCTAATAACTGATCCCCAATCTGTTGCAATTGCCTGCTTCAGTGCTCAGCCACATACAACATGAGAATTCAAGAGGTCTGAATCCGAATGTGCCAAAATGATCACTATTTTATGCTCCAGCTCATCCAAACAGCAAAATTGTTATTTTGAGCACAAAATGATGGCGATTTTGGCACTTTAAGATTGAGACTTTCTGACATTCTCAAGCCTACAAATGTGGTATCCATTGGAACGATATACACACCAGATTTCAATCCATATGTACATATATCTCAATATGCACATACTGCTTAATTCAAAAGATTGGCAATTGAAGAAAAAAATGCATAAACTGAAGATTTTATATCAAGAATATGATATACCAATATGTAGGTCACAAAGTGTTCATCGGTTACCATGGAAATGCAACAATACATGAATATAACAATTATAATGAAGAGCTGCCATACAAAATGTAATTTAAAAATTCAAGCCAAATACACCAAAGATATTAGCAATAATAAATAGTTGGGTGAATGTGAAACGATTTGCAAAAATCAACATTCAATTTCCAGAAATTTGTCACAAACAAAAAGTGCATTGAATTGACCAAGTAGCAATTCCAAAATATTTCAAACATCAATTTCAAGAAGGTAAACTGTTTACTAGTCAACAGAAACAATTTGCAATTATTCTAAAATGTTTTTCTTTCTTCTCTGGTGAAACAAATGATTTTTTGGATCGCATTCTTGTGCACAACACATGACAATTTGTGTAGCAAGATGGGAAAATAGATATAGTCAAAACCTTGTATCGCCCTCCAGCCCTTCAGAATGTATAAAGTGATACTTTCCATGTATAACCTTTGGACAGTCTGCTTTAAGCATGTTCAAGGGTCAAAAATAGATCTGTCAAAACCTTGTAAGTGCTCTTGCTGCCCCATAACATGTCTAAAGCAACACTTCTCAATGCATAACCGTTGGGCAGTTTTGCTTTATACATACTGAGGGGCTGGAAAAACATACAGTGTTTTAAGAGAACTGCAACGATATGATACACAGTGAATCTAATGCCGCAAAGTTCATGCCAGTGCTATATAACCACCATCAGCTTTCGCTCATTGGTATCTGTACTAAATTTTATTTATTTTTATTTTTAAAGTCCAAGCCTTAAATTAAGCAATCATGCCCTGGGAGCAACTTTTTTTGAGGAAACAAATGCTCCTATAATTCATGTCTATTTCACTTCCTATGGACAGTGACATCAATTATACAGGTGCAATAATTTACGCACACATGTGTACCTTCCATCTTTCTGCGTGAGTGAATACTATAGTTCAATCAGATCCAAATTGGCAAAAAAGATTCAATTTTTATCATTCCGCACACAAAAGTAATCCAAGCGTACATGCACGATTATGGCCACATGCACATGGTTTTAGTCGCACGTGTCATGCATATGATGCACAGTGCATGTGTTGTCTTCATGCATGCAAGCGTCCTTCTGTATTCATTTCCCTGCTGTAAGGAAGTATCGCCAATTTTGAACTGATCAAACTATAGCAGCTGTGCATGTTTAGGTTCTACGATCATTGGACGACACGGTGATGTCACTGTACAGTGATGTCACTGTCTCAAGGAAGTGAAATAGACAACTCGCTCTTTACCCGGATCCGCCATTTGCGAGGAGAGCCTCGAACTGGAATCAGATTGAATGAAAGCATTGCATCATTTCCCAATGTCTCACTGCATACCAGTCATAATGTGTGCAGAGAGACTTGAACTTAGTTACATAATGTTATGGAAGATAGTCCCATTCAATGCTGTACCATTTCCAGGCTCTCCTCTGGTTCGGAACAAGAAGCTAAACTCAAAGTTAAATTTAAGCCCTGCTTGCGATACAGCTCATTTAAGTGACAGTGTAAATTAACACCACAGAAATAGCAATCTCCATCATGCAAACACCACAGATTGTATATGTGTAAAACTACTTAGTAAAATGAGTGGGAGAGGAGGTGAATTTTCCAGCAAAGCGGTCATATAACTCCCTGGTTACTGGATCAAGCACATTATTATGAATGATAGGACAGACCATTGCCGTTATGTAGCGATCATTTCAATTGGGGTTCAGCCTTCAGGACTCAAAAGTGTGATCCAGTGACAATCAGAATACATGTAATACTTTGCCGGTGAATAAGTCGTGCAAATATTGAATAAATAATCAATTGATTCATGCAATGTAAGCGATATCTATCATTATGTATTTTATAATACAGAATCTGATATTTCGAGCTAAATCAACACAAATTTGAAATTACATTCTCCAAATGTTGACAACTACATTTTCATCAAGTTCAATCCAATGATCTAATATCAAGTTTTTAACAATGTATAACAAATAAGCATTTCAATTTGTGTTGACCGAAACTTTTCCACTCAGATTTGATGGAGGCAGTAATATTAAAATTCACACGTAATTAATGCGGCGGTACGTTCAAGCTTTAGTGTTTAAAGCAAAGACCTTCTAACGGGTTAACGCAGCTTACTAAATTAGTTTTGATTCAAATTAAAGTTTGTATCCACTGTGGTTAAATTTGCAACTTTCTGCTGTGTAATGCGATCATGCTGGTTATGTTTTCCCTCCCAAGCATCTAATTTTTCCCACTTTGTTCTGCTAACGATATATTCATGGGGGAGGGGGAGGGGAGGGGAGGGGGAGGGGAGGGGAGGGGAGGGGGAGGGGAGGGGAGGGGAATGGGAAGGGGGAGTGGAGTTTTATAAGCACACTATATTATAGGGGAGGCGGAATGGTGTGTTGTATCAGCAGATTTGTAGCTGGCTCTACCAATGGGTACTAAACATAAATTAAAGTCAAGTTTGCCTACTTGAGTCAAGAATCTGTCATAAAATTGAGTCATATTTGAGTCAATAACTAGATTTGGGCAACACTTCAGTCACTGATATAAAATTGAGTCGCAGACTCTTCAGATTGATCATGTACACATTTTTGGGATGCTCGCCCCTCCCCAAGTGAAACTAACTTTGTCATTGACATGTTGCCATGTAACAGAAGGGGGAAGCCATAACATGATGAAGGACAGACCAGCAGTTAACCCCCTTCCCCCCACCCCCAACCCAAAGTGAAACTTACTTTGTCATTTGACATGTTGCCATGTAACACAGAAGGGGGAAGCAAAATCATGAGGATGGACAGACCAGCGGTTTAAGTGAAAATTGTAATGATTCATAATTTCTATCAAAACTACCAGGTTCTGAATACTATAATTTTTGTCATTATTTTGATAAAATTCAATTTGATTGTTTTTCAACACATAAAGCATCTATGGTTCTATTTTTAAGCTCAATACGATTGCAAGCGCAATACGGTTGTTTTTTAGTACTTGAATTTCTCATTTTCATATAATTGACTACCAAAAATACGAAATTGCAATATCGGAGACAAGACAGAATTTGTAGTATCAATTAGATTTATAAACGGTTGTCAACTTGCCATAACAAAAGCTTTTAAGCCAATCCTGAGCATAGTCATTAGCCATAGGAATACCTGTCTAATTGGTATATTCCTATGGCAAATGATCTAGAGAGCAGATAGGGATCAACTGACTCATACTGGACTACTAGTTTTGTGCGATTCATTTTTCTGATTTGCATGTTTTCAAGCTCGCAATTTACAGCTTCATCACATAGACCTATACACTAAGTAAATATATATGTGTGTTGTTATTTTCGCTTTAGCTGGTTCGAGTGCGTAAAGGTCGAAAATAAATGCAGCATCAAAAAATCCACTTTTACTGTATCTGATTGATAACAATGTAATCCATATTTGATGGAGATAGGCTATCTAAAACATTGGGCAACATGGCACACACATGGAAGGCTTACAATAAACACAATCTAGGACCTAGGGGAAATCAATCAGCGTGAGTCAATTGTATTCAGTTCCCTTGGCTTTATGACTATTCCAAACAAAATATCGCAAAAGACCAGTGTGGTGTGACTACTCCAGTCAGTTACTTGACGTTGGCTCGAGTCATTGGAGGCAATAACTTGACTTGGCCTTTTGGACTGACTCGTCTTGATTTGAGGAAAATTGAGAACGATTTGACTTAATGATTTGACTTAACGATTTGACTTAACGATTTGACTTAACGATTTGACTTAACGATTTGACTTAACGATTTGACTTAACGATTTGACTTAACGATTTGACTTGACTTAAGGCATATCTGTCTGTGACTTGATTTGATTTGTGACTTGAGGTTTCGTGACTTGATCTCAACACTGCAAAGGACTGCTGCATTAACATAGCCCCTCGCCCCCATATTTGAGTTGTGTCGGTTGAGATTGGCATTGTCGGTTATCAAGCTAGATTGTTTGCGTCGGTTTGGGGAACACCACAACCCCCAGCTCGCTAGCTTGGTAAGTCTTCCCCCAAGTCTGCCCCCTCCCCCCAATATGAAAGACCTAGCTATGCCACTGCTGCATTGGTTTAGTTTACAGATGAGGTTACTATAAAAGTATGTTTGACAGACTCTAAACTTGGTTCATCTCCCTCTTGCCATCGGGCAGTTCGACTACGACAACTCAATTCAAGTCTTGTGTCAAGACTCATCTTTTTAAAAAACTCGTATAGTGTTTGATTTTAATGTGTTATCTTCCCACTGCGTGTTATGTCTATGGCATGAACTATCATCCAAAAAAGCGCGATCCAGTTACCAGGGAGTCAATCATTTCGCTGGCGAATTTGCGTTACAATCATATGCGCCATGATAATAGAGGTTAACCCCCTGAGAACTACCGGCCGATTGGTTAAAAAGATGGATACATCATTTATTGCACCAATGAGAGGCATTGTTAGAATAATTGTATCCCTGATAAAGATGGGAGTGAAACATTTTACAAGCTGCATTTGAATTGGCTATTCATACGAGTACATCTTGTAATAAACCAATCAGAATCACTGTAAGATAGACAGGTAGACCCCCAGGAGGTTAACTACATAACGGATCAGCTGCCATCTTGTCGGGAATATAAACCGTGTTCACGATTTGCAGAAAGAAGACAACACACCTGTGTCACAATATCGTCAGCCTGCTTCGATAATTGCCTAACTCATTTTTTTCTAGTTCTTAGAAAACAACAAAAATATGAAAAGTGAGTAAGGCAATTATCGAAGCAGGCGTGCGATATGTTGAATAGCACCATGAATAGTGCAGGTGGATTCCAACAGGATCAGTAACTGTTGGATAGAATTAGGTTGAAGATTTCCCTGTAAGTGAAATGTGGCTTGTTATAGGCATAATACAAGTTAATATGACCCATTTTAAACATTTTACATCATTATTACAATCTGCCTAACTCACAAGGCTGACTTAGGCAGAATTGAAATTGTGCATTTATCAACCCTTTTAATTGGTCAATGACTTAGCTTTTATTACAGCATATGCATAATGTAATGAAGTCATGATTTGGGCAAAAAGCTCAATTTCGCTGAAAAGTGAGTTAGGCAATTATCAAAGCAGGCTGACGATATGTAGGCCAATTCCATTAAGGTCATGAATTTGATGTCATACACCGATTCAATTGAATGTAGAATAGGCCGGTTGCAATTCCCCTTTGTAGTCCGTTGCGCATGGCTACATGGATAAACCCACACACAATGATTGAAAAGAGCCCAAAGAGGCTGCTTGCATGACAATAACAACATAAATTCCATCAATAAAACCCAACTACTGTAGTTACGACTAGCCCCACCTTATGAAGCAAGTCTGTTTTCTATGAAATAGGCTTATTATAAAATTGTTAAAATGTGTAGATAGATCCACATAATCCCACAAGTTTTACTACTTCTTCATCAAGCACTACATGTAGAGAAGGCCCAAATTGCCCGCTATTTTCTAAATTAGATTATTGTATATTGCCCAACACTAGTCCTTTTCATACTTCCCTACAGACAAAACATGAGACGGAACACAGAACCATTATCGATGTGTGGCGATAACTCACAACGCTAGGGGCAGTTGTTGGGTGCCCAATAAAAAGCATAATAGATCCCCCAATCACCATAGAAAACCCAAGAGACATACCAGTTACTCACACACCGACATAAAACATGAGATACTAATAAATCATTCACTACTTATGGTTATAGCAATCTACTGCACTCCATTTTGTCAGAAGTACAATGTGATGTCAGAGCGTATTCAATAGATTGTAGCATATCTAGCATACAGTCCTTAAAACAAGTAACTGACTAGGTAATAAATATACACGTAACTCTAAAACTATAGCTCCTACGTACAAATATTAAATTATAAAGTTGTAAGGAAATCTCTTTTCTTCAATTTGAAACATTGTTCATGAAGATCGATCAGTTAATAATTGAGAACACTACATTGATAAGGAAGTGCAAGTTTACATTTTCACACTTGGGTTTTGAACATGCAGGACCGTGTGACAGGTATGTGTATGGGCTGCATTGATCAATTGAAGCATCCCCAATCCTCATCTTACTATCAACCTGTGAGTTATCGCTACCACTACCAGTTAATCAATAATCTGCCTGTTGCTATACTCTGTTTGGCCATCTCGAGACAGTGACGTAACCGCGTATTCTACTAATTGCATCACATAACGCGCGCGCATACTCGCGGCGCTGGCGTACAAACACGAGCGTTGAAAGGCGGAAGATACACACGCGTGCGTAAAAGCTGCGCCTGTTCAGTTACGTCACTGTCTCGAGATGGCCAAACAGAGTATAGTCCGGGGCTGCGTGTTGACGATCAAAATTTTAAAATGAAAAACTGACTTTGTTTTGGTTTTGGGCACATAACTGAGTTAATATTCATTCAATCTTCACGTGTAATATCTTGAATTGAAGAAAAGAGATTTCCTAACAACTTTATAATTTAACATTTTTGAAGTAGGAGCTATAGTTTTGGAGTTGAGAGCATGTTAATTACCTGGACAGTTATTTATTTTGAGGACTGTATGTGAGATCCTGGCTCATGTAGGAGCAGCTGACGGAATAAAGCTTTGTCGCAAATATCAATTCCATGGTGTCAAAATTCTTAACAATTATTACTGTAGCTGCTCCAGCTACAGGGTCCGGGATGCGAATTTATTAACCGTAAACAACATTTCGCCAAACACTGTATACATGTATTATCAGTCTCATCATGTATACTATACGCTTTATTCCGTCAAGGTATCAAATGTTGTTTACAGTAAATAACATCGCGTCCGGTATCTCAATCGTGTAGCATATCTCAGGCGCATAACTTGCTAAGTGCTGCCATGGATATTAGCACGATCAAAGATGAAAACCAGAAATTGCGTATTAACGGTTCCCTCACATTCATCAACGTCACTTTTGTACTTCTGATAAAATAGAGTTTGTGCCCAAAAGCCATATCTGCAGCAGCTTCCAAACCAAAAAGATGTAAGTGACCTGGGACCTAAAGTACATCATAGCCACATTTGTGTTACAACTATTACGCTAGGGATGTGTCTGCTGCCCTCAATATATTCAGACGTAATAATCTGACACTTGCATCATATGTTTGCTAACATAATAAGACATGGGCAGGTATAATCTGACACTTGCATCATATGTTTGCCAACATAATAAGACATGGGCAGGTGGGGTGGGCACCCCAATTTACAAACTTTCCCTGAATCGGACCGGGACAGATGTTATATTTTCAATCATATTTTAAGGCAGCCTGTCAATGTTTTAACAATTTTACTCAAAAGTATTAAAAATTGAGCCACGGTATGTTACTTTTGAGTTAGGTTGGGGCGGGGACATGTTACTTCAGGTCCAATCATATAATCAAATCCTTCAATATAATAGACCTACATTCTATTCCATTTGACAAGTCAAGTTAAGGTAGGGTGTAGGTCAGGTCAAGTAGAAGAACCGCTATCAACGTGAGAACCGCCCCATGCTTTTCCAAAGCTAGGATGGCAAGACTCAGTGTTTCTATCCTCTAACGAATGACCCATACACTTACATACTAAGGAATAAGAATGGTAGGGTATTCAAAATCAGAGCCCATCTATCCCTTCAACTCCCCTATTTCACTACTAAAGACAACCCATCTCAGAATTTGATTTGATACATGATAGCAGCTCTGGCCTTTGATTAACTAATCTATTAAATAAACACATATCCATTAACCCCATTAACTAGTGGAGCAATAATAATTAGCCCCTGTATGTGTTATTAATTAAGACTTGAAGCCATTTTCAGGCAAACTATTATATAACCATGGCAGTAACT
The DNA here is from genome assembly GCA_035610835.1 of Ophiura sarsii. Taxonomy (NCBI): domain Eukaryota; kingdom Metazoa; phylum Echinodermata; class Ophiuroidea; order Amphilepidida; family Ophiuridae; genus Ophiura; species Ophiura sarsii. The sequence continues at coordinate 54,368,493 of CM069456.1, forward strand.
ATTCAAAACTCAAATTTGCTACGGCAACTTTATGCTGGTACATGTAGCCCCCCTCCTTCAATTCATGCATTGGCGGAGTTCTTTTAGTATACCCTACCACTGCATGTCTTCAATGGGGACTTTTAAAGAACGACCCATACACTTACACAGTGAGGAATACAAATGGTAGGGTATTCTAAAGCTTACCCACATTGGCTGACGGGCTAAACTAAACATTCATTCATTCATTCCAATTTTTTAGCGTAGTGTGGTGTACCTGGTTCGGTTCCCCACACCGGACCTGGATTTGATTGCAGGCGTTGGTGTTCTCCTTATTTGGTTACCCTATGATACTCCCCCCCCCCCCCCTCCCCCAACACCCCTAGTGTTAGAGTTAATACATGCTATTAAATCAGCACTTGATTATTGGCCTACTCACCGCATTTGATACATATAAACCAAGCGTGTGCAACCTGCGGCCCGCTGGCCTCTAATCTGCGGCCCGCGAAGCAATCCCAAAATTCCCATTGATGCGGCCCGTTTTTAACCGGAACCGGCCTAGTTACACAAATGGCGGATTGGTTTAGTGGTGTGCTCCCTTTTAATTAGTAGGGTGACGCGCTGCATTTAGTAAATTTAAAGAGGCGTGATTGCATGGTAAAATCCCTGGTTAAAATGGCGCTTGCAGCACCCGTTGCAGCATCAAAAGCGAGTAAAAAGAGGAAATTACACGAAGAGAAGCGGGTATTTAATGAGAATGGACTGAGGATTTTTCTTCCTAAGCTTCCCCTCCCCCTATTACTCCTCCTCCCCCTATGAATCCTATTACCCCTCCTCCGGACGTGCTTTGGAATGTTTGACAATCACCGCGGCCCGTGAATGGATCTCAAAATGACAATGAGGCCCGGACGGTAGAAAAGGTTGCACATGCTTGATATAAACAAATCTGAACTGAAATGAAGGTCGAATTTGTCGTAAGTATAACATATTCAAACGCTAACCCTATTGCCACATATTGATTTGGAAACAAACCCTAACCTTTTAGCCTCATATTGATTTAACATGTAAATATCCTTACAAAGGCTCTCTATTTATCCATGTTTGTATTCCCAAAGACAAAGTTTAAATGAACTCTTGTATTGATATAGGGTATCCTTGAATAAAGAGAGAGACGTGATTCACATCGGATATTATATGTTGCGCCATAAACACATGTAAACACACAAGACAGACAGAGAAATTGGTGAAGGACATTAATTTATCATTTATTTGATTGTTTAACTTTTTATCATTATCATTATTTATACTGCTGTAAAACACTGTAATTTCGTGGATACTTAATTGCGAGAGTAAAAAAACCCTGCTATTTTAGCAGGCATTTAATTTCACGAATCTAAAAATGTTATTATTACTTTCAATGCAAATGGTCAGTTTCGCAGGTATTTAATTTCGTGAATCCCTCACGAAATTAAGTGGCTTACATTATAAGAAATTAAATAGATACCTTATTCAGAGTCAGATTTTTAAGCAGAGTGCTTTGAATAATTAATTGAACAGTTAATTAATTTATTGAGTTCAGTTTTTTAATTAATTATTGAATAATTAGTTAATTAATCAGGTTAAACTGCAATAATAGCGTGTTGCTGTTATTCTAATTTTAAATTGAACAAACATTTTGAGATGTGGGGTAATTTCTTGGTAAAATCAATATGTGAAATAAAACAAGGAAAAAACCTTGGGCATCATATCATAAATTGTTTGCTTGCCCTCGTTCGTGTATTACAGTCTCGAATGTGTACTTTTTTCTCTGGTTTTTTGCAAAAATGGAGAAAAAAAAGGGGGAAAAAAGAAAGATTTTTCTTCTTTTCAAGTCCCGTATATGACCTTGATTGACCCACATGTGGCCCCATATGGGACATCTAAGGTCCTGTTTTGGAAAAAAGTAAAACCCTTTTTTTTCTTCTTCATATATTCAGGTACCCAAGGCCAAAAAGAAGAAGAAGATTTTGTTGTCCTCGACCGCCCGCTCGTCAGATTTAAGGCCGCTCCGATTTTTTGCCAGATTTTTAAATTAAAAAAATCAGATTTTTTTTCTTCTTTCAGATTTCTTTTCTTCTTCAGATTTCTTTTTTAAACAGTTTAAATGGCATTGAATATTAAATAAAGTGTTTATAACATATATATGTGCGACTCTTAGAGTGATTTCAACTTCTTGTTGGCTGAACTTTGAGCTTCCGCTGGTAAAAGAAAATTTAAAAAAAACCCCCAAAAAACCCGCGCGCCCGCCTCTCCTCTCTGAAAGTTGTGGAGGCCAACATAACAATTTCTTTTTTTGGCCTAATTTGGAAAAAAAACGAGAAAAAAAACCCTGACCGACCGACCCTACCTTTTGGAGAGCATCTATGGGCAAGCAAACAATTTGTTGTTGTTGTTGCCTAATTCAACTAATTGTTTGTCTGCACACAAATCTGACATGGGGGGGGGGGGGGGGGGGATAGAAACAATATCATGGTTTCCTCCCCGGCCTTATCGTTTCCTCCTAAACCTTAAAGGAATCTTTTATTTTAGTCTATTTTGATTTTGAGAACTCATGGCAGAGCATATCTGAATTCAAATTTTGGCCATCTTCTGTGGGCTAACTTAGGGTTTATAATTCAATCAGTTCAAAATTGGTGACAAATATGCATATTTAAATTGGTGACAAATATGCATATTTTATCTCTCCTCATGCAAAAGTAATCCAAATGAACATGCATGTTTTGGGCCATATGCGCAAGATTTTGGCCAAACACACATTCATGTGCGTGTACACCCTACTGTATTATAATAAAATTGAAAAAAATAAAATTGTAATGCTGTAAAGAGGGTCACCAATTTGAAAGTGATCATACTAAACTAATAGCAATAGACTTATAGTGGACTTTATTCTAACCTTCAAAATGGATTTTTTTTCTTGAGTCAGGGTGTCTCCTTTTTTTAACAAATTTCTATTATAAAAACCTGGCATATTTGTTCCTAAATTAACAATTATGATGTGAGCAGCAGTACAAATACCAAAATCATTTGAGTCCACATGCCAAGTGATAACAAACACCAATGTTGTCTTCTACGCCGGAAAAATACTGCAATGATGAACATTTGCTTCCTGAACACCAAACTAAATATTGTTTTAAATTAACAACTTCCTTTGAATGTTTGCTTCCGAAACTACAAGACAAACCTACCACCAAAGTGTTTATTGTGGAAGTTAGTGTATCTCCATATAACTCATAACCTATATCTCCATATGTTTATTTTGTAGCGCTTGATCACCAACAAAGCAGCGTGCATTGAAATATCAAGGAAATAGAGAACACATCACAAAGAAATCACCAAAGATGCGTGCTTAATATTCCATAACTAATTAAAATAGGTATGTGCCACAAGGGAACACTAACATAAGGGTTCTTCCCCAACCTCTAAAAATGTCCCATTTGACTGAGGGATTATTTTTTTTACATTTTAATTTATAATTTATTATTATTAGAAAGTTCTAGAGAAACTTGTTTACAAAGTCAGTTAAAGCAGTATCATTTCTAATTAATTGATCAGTTGATTAATTGATTGAATTAATTATTAATAATTAATTAATGAGTTGATGATTTTTTTCTTCTTCAAAGTGGCTTAATTTTCAGGATTTCTTTCCAAAAAGTAACTAATCAATTGCAACTAGTCCAAATTAAATATTTGTATGTGCTCTGTGCTTGCTTTTTTAAAAGCAAGCACAGCTTAAAAGCTTAAAAGCTACTTAAATACATGTTTTTATTTGTAATTTGAGGGTAAAATACTCATTCAACTTGATTAATACAAAATGTCAATGCAACATTTTTGATATCATTTAATCAAGAGCTGCTATCATGTATCGCGCACAAAGGTAATTCAAGCGAACATCCGCGATTATGGCCATTCGCACGAGATTGGGTCGCACAAACGCATCACACATACGATGCACAGTGCGCTTATTGCTTTCATGCGTGCCCACCTCCTTCTGTATTCACTGCTGCTGTTATGAGGCGTCACCAATTTGGAACTGATCAAACTTTAGGTAGTTTTAATGATGACAAGATGGCGATGACAGAACGCGTAGTGACCTGATTTTGTAAAACCCTGGTCTATGTTAAAATAGGGCATTTCTCGTAAAGATTCACTAGGTACGTCATGATAATAGTAAAAATACGAGGACATTTAAGAGGATTTTGACGCAGCAAGGTGAATAGAACCAGATTACTATCTAGCACCATCATTCAATTCTTTTTCCATAAATTATTACACTTTACAATTACAATTTTTTTTCTTCTTCTGAATTTCATTTTTCTCTGCAATCTCTCAGTGCTCCTTTAAGACATCATACACTTGTAAATCAAAAGGAATGTACTATGATAGGATATAATTATACATGCGTTCACTGGACAGTTGAGTAGTAAGCATGGCAATGATTCAAAATGATTGAGATTAAATTGTTTTGATTTAACAGTGTGATTGCATTGTATAAAATATTTAAAGGTAAACCGATTCTATTGTTGAGAGATTATCAATAATAATACAATAAGGTCATATACCTACATAGATATGATTGTGCATCTAGATATAATTGTTGTGATATTATCGCAGTAACGATATCGGATGATTATTTAGACATGCTTGTCATTACAGAAGAATGCAAACTGATTTGAGATCAAAATACATAATAGTCTAGCATTTTGTTATCATGGTCATATTGCCTGCTGATTGTTATACATGCTAGTCATCATTACACACAACTGCAAACTGAAGAGATCAAAAAAATACGTTGTTCTATGGGCAAACGGACCTCTCAGGTAGGGTCGGTCGGGTTTTTGTGTGGAAAAGTGCAGCATAGTCAGAAATTTGAGAGGGGAGGGGGAGGGTCCGGGTGAAGTGTGTAGCCAAAACCGGCATGCGCCATAAAATTTGGCTGATTTTCAGGTAATTTTTCAAAATATTTCAACATTTTTCAACAACAAAAAATGGGTCAGTCAGGCCTGTAGAACAGGGTTATTTTGTTTGTGGCCATGGATAATATTGCTTATTATGGTGATATCTGATGATAATATAAGACATGCTAGTCATTACAACAGATGACAGCAAATTGATTTGAGATCAAAATACAAAATAGTTAAATATCAATATTAGAAACTAATAATAATATTACTGTGTATATGATAGATTAAAAGTGCTTTATGTGACTGCTAAAATATCATATCTCTTCATTTTTGAATCGCTATTATTTGGTAGGAAACAAAGGTAAAACATCTCATTTCTGAATCGCTATAATTCGGTAGAAATAAAGTGAAACATGATCGCAAGATATTTAAAGCCTGTTTCGTATTTTGCAACATAATTGATCTATTTTTAACAGAAATTGAGTTTTAATACGCACTGTATTTACGTAATAGACAAAAATATTAAAGGTGTGTGACCAAACCTAGTTCACTTTTCTCCTCAAAATTTAGTTTATGGTATCAGAAGAAAGCACATACTTTTCTCCCCAACAAGATTTTTAATGCTGAGAAATGTTCCCTTTAGATGCTAGAAGTGAAAATGTAGTGCATTATTATCCCATCCCCCCACTGTAAGTTTGTTTACTGTTCGGAGTTACATTTTTAAAATTCTATCATCAGAATCACTATAGTTTAATCTGTTCTAAATTGTCGAGAAATATTTAGTTTCAATCTCTCTGCGCGCGAAAGTAATCAAAGCATACACCTACGCTTATAGCCACACGCACGCGGTATTGGTCGCACGCAAGCATCACGCATATGATGCACAGTGCGCTAGTTGCCTAAATACGGGCCCCGCATGCTTGTGTATTTATTCGCTGCTGTAAGGCGGCTTCGCCGATTTGGAACTGATCAAACTATAGCATAATTTAACTCAATCTTCTTGTAGAATAGAATTCACCACATCTGGTCTCCCACCTTTAATGGCTCCAATCACATTATGCACCAAGGTTTCAAAGACAGACCAAAAGTATAATTGTATTTGGAGATATATATAACACAAGATAAATGGTGATACTAAAATAGAAATAGTTATTGTGGAATAAGGCATTCAAACGCTTTTGCAGGGTTTTTGTTGTTGTTGAGCTGGATGCATGATCACAATCGACAGAAAGCATGATCAGGCCAACAAAAAAAAGTTTCGTTGCCCTCCGCGACCGACCGAAAAAACACTTAAAAAAACGTGTAACGTTTTTGTTTCGTTTTTTAAAAATATTTTCAACTCCAAAAATTTCTTAATTTTGGACATACTTTGTCCCAAAGATGTAGAAATAAATTCTATGAAGTGTTTTGAAGTCCAATTTATCAAATGCTAGTCAAAAACATTGCATTTATACATTCCATGTATAAATTGCACTTTTTGTCGAAGCCTGGTATAGGGAGAAAGAAAAAAACCCTACCTACCTACCGACGCAACAGGGGGTAGGTTAGGGATGTTTAACACAAAACGCGCTCGAAAATGGTTAGGGCATGTTTTACATAAAAGTAACGTGCTCGAAAAATGGTCCATGTAAGTTGTCATAATGCCTATGCACACTACATCTGGAGAATGGGGCAGGGGCACAATAGGGCTTGGGGGCGGGACACAAAGGGCGTTTTAAGGTTTGTTTAAGGATTTTTTTCTGTCATTAGTTGTTGCCACCCTGCCCCCCCCCCCCCCCCCCTCAGCGACGCAACAGATGCGCCCCATCAAAAAGAGAGGATGAAGAAAGAGAAGCCAAATACCCCCAGATCGCACAGTGACCACAGGTCAAAGTTCCTTAGTGCTCGACGGCCTCGGCCTGTGCATGGCTCACTAAGCCAAATACCCCCAGATCGCACAGTGACCACAGGACAAAGTTCCTTAGTGCTCGGCGGCCTCGGCCTGTGCATGGCTCACTAAGCCAAATACCCCCAGATCACACAGTGACCACAGGTCAAAGTTCCTTAGTGCTCGGAGGCCTCGGCCTGTGCATGGCTCACTAAGCCAAATACCCCCAGATCACACAGTGACCACAGGTCAAAGTTCCTTAGTGCTCGGAGGCCTCGGCCTGTGCATGGCTCACTAAGCCAAATACCCCCAGATCACACAGTGACCACAGGTCAAAGTTCCTTAGTGCTCGGAGGCCTCGGCCTGTGCATGGCTCACTCACTAGTGAATACACAATGATCTTTTCCTGACAGTACACCGCCCCAGTCTTCCTTAAAAAACCGCCCAGTCTTCCTCCGCTGCACCAAGAGTTTGGAACCACCTACCAGTTTATGTTCGCACCGCCACTTCAAATCAACTCTCAAGACCTACCTCTTCCGATCGGACTGTAATAAGTTTTAGACGCGGGTGGCATGGACATTTTTATCTTTGTTTGATTGTGCAAAATTTGCATGCAGTGTGTTAGTACATACGCGGACTTTTTATAGATTTATGTGTCTACACCAGCTGGACTGGAACACTACATTTTGATGTTTTATATTACTGCGTGCTTTTATAATGTGTAATATTTATTGCATACTTGTAATTTTTAAGGTTTTGTATAGTATTTTTTGCATTTGTATCTTCCCCCCATATTGTTGTCTTTATGTATTTTTGTAAAGCTCTTTGAGGAGAGTTTACTGTCATAGGGCGCTTAACAAACACCTTAATATTATTATTAAAAATCTCTTTAAAACAGAGCAACATATAGCTCCTTTGAATATATATACAATTTAATTTCTTATATTTAAATCGTCTGACACCTGTCTCCTTCAGTAAGTTCAGAAGTGTCGTTGTTTTAAATGAAGGATTTCGGGAAGTATTAGTTTGCCAGGGAAGATGCTAACAGTACATTGCGTATACTGTAAAGCAACAGAATTTCGCTAGCATTTTAATTTCACTAATACCTATATTCGCCGAATTTAAATGCCGCCAATTAAGATTTTATACATAGATTAATATACAGTAGCAAGATGATACAAATTAGTGGAATTAAGTGCTTTGCAAATTCGCTAAATTTTCATGCAGTGAAATTTTAGTATTTTACATTACATACAGATTCAATTTAGCTGCCAATCATGTATACAATTATTTTTGTACGATACAAGTGCAAATGTGTTAAGTATGGATCTGTCTTGTTAAGCCTTGCTGTCAAGTCATTTAAGCAGCGAATTAGTCAGCTTAGACATACTCTTAATTTTAAAGCATTACATTCGCTATACTCTATCCTATCTCAGGGGGAAGAAATCTGATGGTTTTGCTTCAAGTCATCGGAGTTCTGTCAAAACCTCGTATCTCCATTTGACCCTTCAGCATAAAGTAATACTTCCAATGTATAACCTTTGGGCAGTCTGCCCTAAACATGTTCAAGGACAAAAAACACATCTATCGATACCTTGTAAGTGCTCTTGCGCGCCCCTGAACATGTATAAAGCAACACTGAAGTGCTCTTGCCCCTGAACATGTGTAAAGCAACACTGAAGTGCTCTTGCCCCTGAACATGTGTAAAGCAACACTTATTACAATGCATAATCGTAGGTATTGCACACAATCCTCTGTGGTTCACCGATTGCTTGTCAATCTAATGGCAATTGGAACGAACACGTCAAAGCTTGAAGGGTCAAATTGGACAATCATTATCAACTGCTGGTGCACGTCGTAACGTAAATACACAGATTTGACCATCACTTCCTCCTACTTGAGATCGGATAGAGTATAATAAAGAGTGGCATAACTGCAGAATACCTCACAACACTGTATATTGTATTCTGCATTTATTCCCACTCCTATCGGACAGGGGGGATGGTACTACAAGCTAATAATGGTCTCACATCCGTGATTTAATTCTATCTTCATTTCTGCCTCCTCGTGACAGTGACATCGGTTGATTTTTTGCACGCCCATTCAGTCACTATAAGTGCGCGTAATACCAGGGTTTGAGTAGCTCTGTGCATGGACAAGGTAGCAACGCGATCAGTACAGTGGCTGACGTCACTGTCTTGAGGCAGAGAAATGTACTCTATTTCCTATACTACCACATCCAACATATGGGTGTGCACTAACAATGTGATGTGATGGTGGTGCTGAGACAATTTTTAGTGTTGTAGTACAATTCAGTGTGAAACATCATACATATTTACGAGGTATAGTCCTACTAATTGATCGGTCAAAATTAATTTCAATGTAGTTAGCATTGCTAACTACAAGAGGTAAGTATAATTTAAACGTAATAAACTAAACAAGCTATCTCCCAGATGCACATGAGAGAGTTTTTATACTTCCACACTTGCAAATAACATAAACAGAGTAACGTTCCTTCTGAACACTAAGGTTTTTGCCAACGTTGGAAACATCGCGTCTGCTGTAGAGGTTTTAGCAGTGTGGTTTGCAGATTTCAAAATGAAAATCTTCGATCAATTCTGGATGACAAAAGATGACGCAATGATCAAGAATGTCACCGAAAAGGATTTTAACTTATTCAGAACTTGTTGCGAAGTGAAGAAGCTTCGGATTCAGTTTATTTTATTGTATTGCTAATTGTTAGCCAAAAATACACCTCGTATTACCTATGCCTAGTTTGTCTAGTCTGCTACCTTTATTGTACGATACTAAGGCTATAGATAAATATGTATGATGTGTAACAAAACAAATACAACATAGTTTATTTTGGGAGAGTCATGAAAGTAGTTCAAGATACAGGTCCCCTGGTATTTCAAAATACTGGTCCATTGGAACTACTTTCCTCCGCTGCGATTACGCGAGACCAGTACTTTGCAATACTTTCCCCTCAAACCATGTTGTATTTGCAAAATGGGATTCAAATTTGATTATGTATTATTTACTCTACTAAACACAATAGAAGGGTTTAACAATACAAGGTACAGGGGTGGACGTTGGGAATCGAGGCCGGAGGTCGGAGGTCACGAAAGGGCAGCCAAACCCACAGTCTACCACATCTATCAGGTCAGTGAGTCGGATTATAGTCGTTGTTCTTTCAAAACCTTGTATCTCCATCTGGCCCTCCAGCATGTATAAAGTAATACTTTCTATGCATAACCTTTGGGCAAACTGCTCTAAACATGTTCATCCTGAAGAGTCAGACATATATATATACAAGGTTTTGACAGAACAATGATGTTATGCTATACACAGCTTTCACATAACTTGACGGCAAAAATAAAGGGAATCCCCAAGACAGTTGGTTTTGCATTAGTTACCCGAGTTGCCAGTTTGGTCCTTCAAAGATCATACATTTTATCACAATGCACTTATTGTTTTATGGGAGTGAGTGGGAGTGGTAGGTCATAGTTTCGTGTTTGGACTGCGTTATTGACTATTCACATGTGCGAATAGGAAACGTGATGGGAAGTCATTACATTGGTGTCTTAGAACTGTATATCTTCCTGTATCGTGTCACATATTTAATTTCTTTCAGTATCCTACTACCCACTTTATAATAGTGAATTTGAATCAGTTCCTATGTTTATTCCCACGCTGTGTCATGACAACCATTTCAGAGGGGAAGAACGTCTTGTTTGTGATAAAATGTTCAATATTTATTGGCTTAACCTCCTCAGCACTACCTGCCGATTGGTCAGAAAGATACATACATAATTGATTGCGCCAATCAGAGACAACGTTAGAATTATTGTATCCCTGGTACAAATTGGAGTAAAATATTTAAGAAGCCGTCTTTTAATTGGTGAATCAAATGAGTGCATTTTGAAATCAACCAATCATAAACGTTGTTCAATGGGCAGGTAGCACCCAAGGACAACATACCAGAAAACCAGAATAAAGTAGGACCGAAAGGGGGCAGGAGTGAAACTTCACCAGAAAAAAGGTGGAAAGCTGAATTATGCAATTAATGGATAACAAAGCTTACATTTAGGATTTTTGATGTTTGAGTATTGTTTAAAAGTTGCACCTCAAAGATCCTTATAACAATAAATATCTGATCATTGACCCACTGTGGCAATGTGGGTTTGATCGATATAAATCGCATCGATATATTGACATTGACATAACATCAACAAATAATAAAAAGAAAGGAACAGAACACTACCGCTACAAATATAAGTGTAGTAATTAGTGTATAAATTTAACACAGATTTATAAATGGAGATCTGATGCGCCGCCACCATTTTGTTTCCACCATGGGGACAAATTTGGAGGTACATGTATGTCTATATTTTCCGTAAATACTCACTCGTAAGCATCTCGGAAACGATGTGCTCTGTCGCATGCAACTTGAAGCGTAATTTGGAGAGAGACACGACTCCGAAACGTGCACGTTGTTGCATTCGTTCTGTTCCGTGTAGTTCTGAAAAATACCGACATACCTCCAAATTCCCCTCCCCCAAAGGTGGAAATTCAAAATGGCGCCCGTTACACGTGAAAAGATAGGGCATCATATTTCGTACTGGATCTCCTTTTTAAATCTGTGATATTTAATGATTAACACATTTATGCATAAACACATTTATGTGACCGTTTAAACTAAAGAGTAGTTGTTGGGTTCCAGGGAGATGTGTACTTGAGTGCCATTTTGCCTCGAGTTTTAAAGCTGAACTTTCATTACAAAAAGGAAATCACGCAGGACCATGGTTTCAGTGTTCTCTTACGTTACGTACGCTTAAAAATATAAACAAAATAACCACAAAGCTCACACGACACATTGATTATTATACCGGCGAGGAGGGATTAGATTCAATTTGTAGCTTTGAGAAAAACACCTGTCGTTTATAATAAGGGGTATCTTTAGACTAATGATAATTATGCAGTACAAGAACCTATCATTTTGTAATTACCCCATTCCCTCCGTGCAAATAAATGACAACCTGATCTATCAAAAGTATAAAATATAAAGATACCAATATGAACAAAAAAAGGTAAAGAGAATATGAGGCATTGGTGCATTCATTCCTCAATCATTTCATGCGTTAAACTGTCATGAACATAACCTGGAACTTATGAAAAAAGAAGGAAAAAAATAAAATAAAATAAAACTAAGTCAAGATTGAGAGATGAGAGTCAGTCAATGCCAAGCGCCCTCTATCGGCTAGCAGATAGCATAGCAGGCTTGGCAAACGGGCGCGGCAGACGGGAGTAACGGACAGGCGGACGGACAGGGAGGGAGGGAAGACAATTGAATGCAGACTATGATGTAAGTGTGAAACATAAAATGGCGCTATATTTATAAGATAATAATAAAATAAAATAAAAAGAAGCAGCAGCAACGAACGCAGAGAAAAAACATTAATAATAGTGTAAAAACCCCACTGTCATCCAACAACCACACCTGTATTCCGGGTTTGTGCCGCTACTTACCACAACACTGCAAAGATACCAAAAAATATATTGGCTAAGAGCTCCCACACGGGATAATACTTCCTAGTTTTACCCCGAACTTTGAGGTAGATGCATAATTTAGCCAACTCCATGAAGATGTCACAGACGTCGTGAAACAAGATAACAAAACTACCGAGCCTATGATATCTGTGGGTAGTGGGGAGGACAAAAAGAAGTAACGGCAAACACAAAGTAAGTTCTCGCTAAGAATTTGCAGACGACAAAAGATAAAATCGCTCGCAAAAGCGGTTTTAAAACGGTTCCTACGGTACTCACCATCCTATCGCAAAAAGACTGAAGAAGATGTTTGCCATAAATTCGCAGGCGGGGTAAAATTTCCCAGCACGAACCTTCAGGTAGATAAACACTTTAGCCACCTCCAGGCAAATATCATTAACATCGTGACAGAAAATTACTAAAATACCAAGATTGTGATATCTGTGGGTAGAAAATTAAACAGGGCAAAAACAGGTTATTACAGCTGGCGTCAATCAAACAAAATCTGTTCTATGGGAATCGACCGATTTATTGATGAACACTTTTTTAAATTGTATAAAATTAAAGGCCCATATTCTCGTACGTATATAAACATGATTTAAAGCTAGACATGTGTTTAGCTTTGACTTTAAACATATCGTGGAACTAAAAGCAATTCGCGAAACATTTTTTGAAAACTTAAACACACGTCTAACTTGCTGAAAAGTGTCTAACTTTAAACCTGGGTACGGGGGTAGTTTAACGTGCGATAAACGAAACTCGTGCACCAATTGTATGTCTTGAATGATTACTCAACCTTGCCCGATGCAAGTTAACGTGCAGATCGTGTAGTCTAGAAATATGCATTTGAGGAATTTCAGGATATCTATTGTAACCCATTTGTTAAACATGTCTTTTAAAATATAAATTTGCGTTTTATTTCAGGATATCTATTGTAACCCATTTCTTAAACATGTCTTTTAAAATATAAATTTGCGTTTTATTTAGACAAGAGTTTAGTTAGAACGTGTTTAGTATGAGAATACGGCCCTATGTCTTTAATTATCCCTAAAAGTAATTTTATCTTGTCTCCCCACTCTTAGCACTTTCCATGCGGCTATTAGTTTTACCATATACAAAACAGATTTTCAGAAACCTTTCCCAACTTTAAAGGTCTATCTCAAGGAATACTCAACCGATACTAGGCATGTTTGCACTTTTTTCAATGCATTTCTCATGGTGATTCCAAATATGGTAATGAAATTCAATAATGTTGACCTTTTTTTTTTTAAATTGTGAAATTTTGGAATGTCGTCTGCAGACGCCTGCCGCATGGAAAGCGTTAACACATTAAAAAATAGAACCCCTTTTGGCAATTAAACAACAACAAGTATCACCGAAACAAAAATTTATAGATGAAATGGAAACAAAAAATGTAACGGTCATGCCCATAGAACAGATTTTCCCTGGCCAAGTTGATTTGTGGATGTTGAAGCAGTAGTACAGGAACAAATGATGGTGATGGTGATGTGTTCCTCTGGCTTTCATCATGGAGTCAAACCTGTATAATATTAGTATTAAGTCAAAAAATGTTGTATAAGCATATTAACCGACTGACCACTAAAACAGACATCTGGATTTATCAAATATTGAAAATATTGAAAATCCTGATTTTTAAGGAGCACCACTTTTAATTTTGTGATTTTTATGATTTCATTTGTTTCGGTTGGTAGGGTTACGCATTTATATAACAATTAACATTTTTTGACTTGGGATAGGAATACATGTATTAGTAAATGTGCTGAATGAGATTGAACATTGAGAGTTGATGATACAATTAGCTGCCACATGATTTGTTTGTTTAGGTTTACTATCTAACATTGTCAAAGAGCAAAAGGGCAGCCATTATCAGTCGAATACCAGGAAGTTCCTCTAGATATAATGGCTGCCATGTGTTCTTTCTTTGATATCCCATTATAACATTTGTAATTACAAATAGGGCAGAATGAAAGAAAGTGGCTGGTGGTTAACCACCTTTGTGGCAGTAATTCATCGCATTTTAGCCTATACTTTCTAAATGGAACATTTCTGGCCCCTAAGATTTTACAGACATAACAAGAAAAATATGGGGCTTCTTCTGATATCAACATATCTTGAGAAAAAAATCATAGCCCCCAAAAAGTGGTCGGAACATCTACCTGTAAGTGTTGAAACATTTACATTGTACATAATACCAAATGAATGAAGTTAGTCTGTATTCCAGTGATAGCTGCTTAGGCGAAGAAAAAACGGGCAAACAACGGACCTCTTAAGTAGGGTCCGTCAGTCAGGCAGGTTTTTTGTTTGGTTTCTGGGTTGTATGGTTTTGTTTTCAAAAACAATCAGTAATTTTTGGTGAATTTCAACAATTTTTTTTGAAATTATCAACATTTTTTGAAATTTCAAAAATGTCCCCACAAAGATTCCATAATTTAACAAATCTAAGAATAGCAAAATATTTCTAAAAAATGTCCCCAAAATTGATCTAAATGTATTCATTTTTTGTTTTTGTTTTGAAAAACTGGTGTTTTTTCTGTTGCCTTACAATCACATGCCCAATGTGCATTCGAGGACAACACATTGGTGGGCATGACAGCGCATGTGCTGCGCTATCAATGGAATACTCACTCATGTCACTGCAGTATATGGGAAGATATATGGACTATATGGTTCAGTCAGGCTCCAAATCGACAAGCCTCCGTCCGTACAGCAGGTCAACATCATGTGCGTACGTTTGGATTAAATTTGCGCGCAGAGCGATCGAAACATCTTCTCACCAATTTGGAAACTGACTAAACCATAGAGTTTATATGCTTGGTTTTTGTCATTGAAGTGAATATTTCCGCAACAAACACAAACAATTACAACTGCCACCAGATTCCCTCGCCAGTATGAAGTGTACGCTACTCGTTGCATATAGCGTACTACCTACACTGATGCGTGTCGTGTTTGCATACAAGTGTGACAGTTGTATTTGAAGCGTGGCAGTTGTATCCAGATGTATAACTGGTGCTATTGAGAATGCACGATTGCTACTGTCAACTTCCTTTTCACATGTATGCGCAACTGGCCAGGGATTCTGTAGCAGCATAAGAATTTAGACCAATTCCAATTTACTCTCTTTATGTGATCAACCGCTCAAATGCTATACTGTTAAAGTGGTAATTTTTTGGGTGATTAAATTTGCGCGGTTTGCAGATTTTTAACTGTTTTGCATTTTTCTAAATCATGATTTGTAGCTTCATCACATAGACCTACACGCAAAACACAAAATATATTTGCATTATTTTCGTGGTAGTTGGTTCGAGCACGAAAAGTGCACAAAAGAAATATAGCGCCAACATTTCCACTTTTACATTATCAAATAAACTTTTTTCATGTACGGTATAGATAAATTTCACAAATCTTAGCAAAAGAGTGATTGGTTAACGTTATGCATTTTTAGAGTACTACAAAGTAAATGCCAGTTGCTAATTTCATTGAAATAAAAGTCTCATGAATAAAACTAACCAATGAAATAAGTGTTTCATGATAACAGATCAGTTTGACAGGTGGAATTACATCCCGTCTCAGGTTAACAGAAGTGCCTATTTCTTAGGGTTTTATTACTTTGAACTATAAAGAAATTTATAAACAATGGATCAGATATGCTGATTGACATCAGGAAGAGAAGATGCACGGCCGTGAATTGAGACGAGGGGCAATACCACCTGCTTTGTAAATAGAACTGGTGACTGAATGATTATTTGGTCAAAAGAAGTGATCGTCAAACATGTTGAATAAATATAATACAATACAGTTGTAGTAAATAAACACAGCAACAACAAAAAAGGTCCACATTCATTACAGAGGCCATAACTTTGAATCTTGATCATATTATTATGATGGTGTAATTGTTACTTACATTTTGATACCTATTTGCTACCAAAGATTGTCGTAAAAAGATTTATAAATATTTTATTGAGAATCATGCAGTCTGAAATGTCACGAATGACAAGATTACGTACACTCTCATCTTATGCATGCATGCAGAGATTTGGATTGAATAGCCCGTCTAGACCTCCCGTGCACTGCATACAGTTAACAGAGCTCAGAGCGGTACCAGGTGGTGTTGGCTCTCGTCTCATTGTGCACAATTATTTAAGAATTGTGAAAAATTGGACTTCATATTTTATTTTTTCAATAATATTATCGATCATTAACAATTTATAGTCTTTGGTAACAAATGAGGTATCAACATGTAGTTATAACAAAAAATTTCAAAAGTCTATATCAATTACATCATCATCATCCGATCGGATTTAAACTTACAACCTCTCAGATGAATGAAAGTGGCTCAATGTGATCATCACTGCGTACACTTTACAATCATTTTATAACATTTAACATTATAACATTTTGAAATTGTAAAATACCTGCAAAAATGAAATATGATTGAAACATGTATACACTAATTGGTGAACTTTCTAAATCATTACATATGCAAAACGAATCATGTCTTACACACATGTTTATCTTAGTTTTATGAAGTAATGAGTGAATGTTTGGCAATATCTAGGTGTTTTTTGCCCATAAGTGATTGAACATTGGCTAATTCTTCACAGCTTTTCCTCTAGTGTTATGCATACATATAGCTGGGGTAGGATAAAACAAAATCTCGTTTTTTGTCTGCCAGGCTCATTTTTTTGCCTACCCCTATACCCCTATACAACTTATAGGGGTCAACAGGCTATACTCTGCATCAGCTCAAGATGGGATTAACGTCAGCGCATAAACCAGTAATAGACGCAGCACTTTCTGCGCCACGCCAGGCATTCTTCTTTGATCTGGCAGGTGCAAACGCCGTCGCATTAGAATCATATGTACGACATCATGATGTAGGCCTATATTCACTAAGTTTAATCAGTTCCAAATTGAGGAAGCCTCCTACAGCAGCGAATGAATACAGAAGGACGCGGGCGCGCAGGAATGCAGGAAGCGGACTGGGTATCATGCGTCACCAGCCAAAACCGTGTGCATCTGGCCGTAATTGCAGGGGTACACTTTGATTACTTTTGCGTGCGGAGAGATAAAAACCGAATATTTCCTGCCAATTTGGAACTGATTGAACTATAGAATATGTTAACTCCCAACTCGAGTTGACACAAAAGTATACCCAACGTGATATTGCCAAATGGGTGTTTCCACAGTAATGATACCTTTTCTTGTTTGTGGCTCTAAATCTTGTTTCAAATTGATTTTCTAGCTCATATTTGGCCAACACTACTGTAAAGTAGCAGGGAGATAGCGAGCAAAATTTCAGAATCCTAGCTTAATTTTGATTTTTTTTGTGTACACAAACCCTATGGTAACGGTTGTAACATTTTTTTGACATACATATGTTACAACCGTTAACTTTTCAATTTTGACATACAAAATATAAAAGGCTAAATCTTGAAAAGTTGACCATGTATGTGGGTTGTGCATATTTCTTCAGTTGACGGACATCAATTACTTGAAACAAAACCAACTGGGGGTAATTTTGATAAATATCAGGGTCTGGAGAACTGTCCGAATGCGTAACGGGTGTAACGTATGTCAATGTTACAACCGTTATAAAATTAGTCATGAAATGTCATAAAATGTCATGAAACTTGAAAAAATGACAATATTTCAAAGTCCTTTCCCATTATTCAGGTAGCCTTACTGTGTTGAATTACAAAAATCAAGGAAAGCCCTCCTAACAATTAATATGTGCTTCAGTAGGCCATTTAGTAATGTTTGACATACAGAAATGTCACATTTCTGTATGTCAAACATTAAAAATGACATACTGAATGGCCCCTGAAGCAGATATTAATTGTTAGGAGGGCTTTCCTTGTTTTTTGTAATTCAACACATTGAGGCTACCTGAATAATGTAAAAGGACTTTGAAATATTGTCATTTTTTCGAATTTCATGACATTTTATGACATTTCGTGACTGTTTTTATAACGGTTGTAACATTGACATACGTTACAACCGTTACGTATTCGCAGAGTTCTCCAGACCCTGATATTGATCAAAATTACCCCCAGTTGGTTTTGTTTCAAGTAATTGATGTCCGTCAACTGAAGAAATAAGCACAACCCACATACATGGTCAACTTTTCAAGATTTAGCCTTTTATATTTTGTATGTCAAAATTAAAAAGTTAACGGTTGTAACACATGTATGTCAAAAAAATGTTACAACCGTTACCATAGGGTTTGTGTAAAAATAAAAAATCGACATTAAGCTAGGATTCTGAAATTTTGGTCGCTATCTCCCTGCTACTTTACAGTAGTGTTGGCCAAATATGAGCTAGAAAATCAATTTGAAACAACATTTAGAGCCACAAACAAAAAAAGGTATCATTACTGTGGAAACACCCAAATGTAAATGTTTGCCATTTTTTTTAAGATTCTCAACAAAAACTCTTTGCATTTAGTTTAAAATGTACACTGTATGACCTACGTACCTAGCTGCATATGAGAAACATATTAGTGCTAGAGTGAGTACATGATGAACACAGAGCAGCGCCGAGTCACTCCGCCATACGTCCAGGAATGCCGTGGCGAACATGCAATGGAGGTAGAAACTGCCCTGTACAAGATATGCTGCATAGATGTCCGAGGGCACGTCCATACCCGGATACCAGTCTGCGTAACGAGGGAATGAAGAGAAACAAAAACCATAAGTTAACCATATAAGCCCTGAATGCTATAAACTACTACTCTACTACTACTAGGTGTTTTTATGGCCCCAGGCTACATAGTTGGGCAGATATACTCGCCCAAGTATGGTTGGCCACCGTGGCGCACTGGTAGAGTGTCCGTCTCGCAACCGAGAGGTTGTGGGTTCAAGCCCCGGTGGCGGCGCCACTCTTTTTGTCCGCGTTTTTGTCGTTGAAAAAAATTCCCTTGGAAAATGTGGGTAGGAGGTTAGGGTTAATCAATGGGAAAGAGAACAAGAAAGAGATTTAGAGATGTTTTTGGGAAGCAGTCTCCGCATGCGCCGGGGATTAACTAGGGCCGCCGCGTGCGTGCAAGTCTGACACCTTGGCAGATCATCTAGCTACAAAGTTGACTAGCATCCAAAACGAAGTGCTAACGCACATGACCATCACTTTAACTTTAATCAATGGGATAGAAAATAAAAAATAGGTTTAGAGATATTTTGGGGAATCAGTCTCAATATGCGCCGTGGGTGGAACCAGGACCGTGTGCGTGCAAGTTAGACCTTAACAACGGTGTCAACTGGCCATTTGAAAGCCCGCCGGGAGATAGACCGAGCCAGCGCGTGGTAGCAACAGCTAGCACGGTAGTGATTTGTAGTGTGTAGGATGGGTATAAGGTTAAGGCGTGATTAAACCAGGACTAGATATATACATCTCTGTCCCATCAATTTTCACCAGGGTTATAGCTGCTAGGTCAGATTGAGTGCCGGCTAATTTTACTGACGGCGAACGGAGTAAGTGTAGAGAACGAAGTACAGTGGTTAGTGGATCATGGCATGGGGTCCAGAGGCCTTCTTAATGTTTTTTAATGTACTTCGAGGGCTCCTGCCACATAATTTCTTGTTTTTTGAGGCAGTTTAATGATTCTTCCACAAATATTCTTTTTTTTAGAAAGATTGGTTTTTTTTGTTTACCTTTTTTTTTTAAAGAGTGCCGGCCTACCAGCGTGAGTGCCGGTACGCCCGACCGGTGCAGCCTTAACCCTGATTTTTACACCACTTACTTTTAAAGACTGTTGTTGGGTTTGAGAAGAGTTCAAAATGTGATCCGATGATGACGTAGGCGACAAATGACCATGATATGATGTAGAATGTGGCCCTCCATGCACTCTCGGGCATCTTTATGATGTTGGCTGGTGTGAGTTCCGTATAGTGAGCTACTGGCTGTAATATGAAATAACACAAACATAAACATTATAAATATTTATAAGACCCATGTTTGACAGGATTTTTAAAGGCCATCTTGGTTATATCCCCACTAGTTTTTATGAACGTTACCGTTCGTTCATGACAAAATGTAGAGGGCGGCAGAGTCTTAGTCAATTCTTTCAGACGACGGTGGACACGAACGGTTCTTAATTTTGAATTTCCGTACTCTTTATATACACTCTAAGAAAAAAGGGGCTTGGGTCGTTCTTTAAAAGCGGCAACGGAAATTATGCCCAATGATGATGGCTCGTTATTTGATTGTGGTCCGAAGTGAAGGGGACCCTCTTACGCGTAACCTCCCAGAGTGGAGGATGTTTATATAGAGCCCCGCAGGGCTCCGGAAGACACACTAATCAAAATCATACTATTACGTTACAAACTATTTAAAGGCAAGCATTTATTAATAAATCGGCTTCTTTTTTGCCACTTTTTACTTCAAATCATACTATTAATACGTTATAAACTATTTACACGCAATCATTTATTACTAAATCGGCTTCTTTTTGCCCACTTTTATATAATGAATTTCAATGCCCAAATGATGGGTCGTTCTTTATAATCAAAGACAAAATGATGGGTCGTAATAAAAGATGTCCAAATATTATGATGGGTCGTTCTTTAAAAGCGGCAAAGGAAATTATGCCCAATGATGATGGCTCGTTATTTGATTGCGGTCCGAAGTGAAGGGGACCCTCTTACGCATAACCTCCCAGAGTGGAGGATGTTTATATAGAGCCCCGCAGGGCTCCGGAAGACACACTAATCGAAATCATACTATTACGTTACAAACTATTTAAAGGCAAGCATTTATTAATAAATCGGCTTCTTTTTTGCCACTTTTTACTTCAAATCATACTATTAATACGTTATAAACTATTTACACGCAATCATTTATTACTAAATCGGCTTCTTTTTGCCCACTTTTATATAATGAATTTCAATGCCCAAATGATGGGTCGTTCTTTATAATCAAAGACAAAATGATGGGTCGTAATAAAAGATGTCCAAATATTATGATGGGTCGTTCTTTAAAAGCGGCAAAGGAAATTATGCCCAATGATGATGGCTCGTTATTTGATTGCGGTCCGAAGTGAAGGGGACCCTCTTACGCGTAACCTCCCAGAGTGGAGGATGTTTATATAGAGCCCCGCAGGGCTCCGGAAGACACACTAATCGAAATCATACTATTACGTTACAAACTATTTAAAGGCAAGCATTTATTAATAAATCGGCTTCTTTTTTGCCACTTTTTACTTCAAATCATACTATTAATACGTTATAAACTATTTACACGCAATCATTTAATACTAAATCGGCTTCTTTTTGCCCACTTTTATATAATGAATTTCAATGCCCAAATGATGGGTCGTTCTTTATAATCAAAGACAAAATGATGGATCGTAATAAAAGATGTCCAAATATTATGATGGGTCGTTCTTTAAAAGCGGCAAAGGAAATTATGCCCAATGATGATGGCTCGTTATTTGATTGCGGTCCGAAGTGAAGGGGACCCTCTTACGCATAACCTCCCAGAGTGGAGGATGTTTATATAGAGCCCCGCAGGGCTCCGGAAGACACACTAATCGAAATCATACTATTACGTTACAAACTATTTAAAGGCAAGCATTTATTAATAAATCGGCTTCTTTTTTGCCACTTTTTACTTCAAATCATACTATTAATACGTTATAAACTATTTACACGCAATCATTTATTACTAAATCGGCTTCTTTTTGCCCACTTTTATATAATGAATTTCAATGCCCAAATGATGGGTCGTTCTTTATAATCAAAGACAAAATGATGGGTCGTAATAAAAGATGTCCAAATATTATGATGGGTCGTTCTTTAAAAGCGGCAAAGGAAATTATGCCCAATGATGATGGCTCGTTATTTGATTGCGGTCCGAAGTGAAGGGGACCCTCTTACGCGTAACCTCCCAGAGTGGAGGATGTTTATATAGAGCCCCGCAGGGCTCCGGAAGACACACTAATCGAAATCATACTATTACGTTACAAACTATTTAAAGGCAAGCATTTATTAATAAATCGGCTTCTTTTTTGCCACTTTTTACTTCAAATCATACTTATTAATACGTTATAAACTATTTACACGCAATCATTTATTACTAAATCGGCTTCTTTTTGCCCACTTTTATATAATGAATTTCAATGCCCAAATGATGGGTCGTTCTTTATAATAAGTCCAAAAAGAACCTACTTGATTATAATAAAAGATGTCCAAATATTATGATGGGTCGTTCTTTAAAAGCGGCAAAGGAAATTATGCCCAATGATGATGGCTCGTTATTTGATTGCGGTCCGAAGTGAAGGGGACCCTCTTACGCGTAACCTCCCAGAGTGGAGGATGTTTATATAGAGCCCCGCAGGGCTCCGGAAGACACACTAATCAAAATCATACTATTACGTTACAAACTATTTAAAGGCAATCATTTATTACTAAATCGGCTTCTTTTTGCCAACTTTTATATAATGAATTTCAATGCCCAAATGATGGGTCGTTCTTTATAATCAAAGACAAAATGATGGGTCGTTAATATAAGATGTCCCAATATTATGATGGGGCGTTCTTTAAAAGCGGCAACAGAAATTATGCCCAATGATGATGGCTCGTTATTTGATTGCGGTCCGAAGTGAATACACTCTAAGACAAGGCGGTTCTCGAAAGGCGCGTCTCGCCTGTTCATCAAAAGTGACTTGAAAGAAATGATGATGAAACATATGATACAATGTAGCACTGTCACAGAGGTATGCATTGTAGTTAATGCAAGGGATGTAATACCTTGAAAAATTTAATCAACAAAAAGAACACACCAACCCCTTTCCCTACACCAAATCACATCAAGATAGGCCTTACAGATCTTATTTGACCCCAGATGACCTCTGATGATCTTGAAAATTTAATCAACAAAAAGAACACACCAACCCCCTTCCCTCCACCAAATCACATCAAGATAGGCCTTACGGATCTTATTTGACCCCAGATGACCTTTGATGACCTCGAAAAATTAATCAACAAAAAGAACACACCATCCCTCTTCCGTCCACCAAATCCCATCAAGATAGGCCTTACGGATCTTATTTGACCCCAGATGACCTTGAATGACCTCCGATGACCTTGAAAATTTAATCAGCAAAAAGAATACACCACCCCCCTTCCCTCCACCAAATCCAATCAAGATAGGCCTTACTAATCTATTTGACCCCATATTTGACCCCGATGACCCCGAAAAATTAATCAACAAAAAGAACACACCACCCCCCTTCCCTCCACCAAATCCCATCAAGATAGGCCTTACTGATCTATTTGACCCCATATTTGACCCCCGATGACCCCAAAAAATTAATCAACCAAAAGAACACACCACCCCCCTTCCCTCCACCAAATCCCATCAAGATAGGCCTTACTGATCTATTTGACCCCCGATGACCCCGAAAAATTAAGCAACAAAAAGAACACACCATCCCTCTTCCGACCACCAAATCCCATCAAGATAGGCCTTACTGATCTATTTGACCCCATATTTGACCCCCGATGACCCCGAAAAATTAATCAACAAAAAGAACACACCACCCCCTTCCCTCCACCAAATCCCATCAAGATAGGCCTTACTGATCTATTTGACCCCCGATGACCCCAAAAAATTAATCAACAAAAAGAACACACCATCCCTCTTCCGTCCACCAAATCCCATCAAGATAGGCCTTACTGATCTATTGGACCCCATATTTGACCCCCGATGACCCCGAAAAAATAATCAACAAAAAGAACACCCCATCCCTCTTCCGTCCACCAAATCCCATCAAGATAGGCCTTACTGATCTATTTGACTCCATATTTGACCCCCGATGACCCCGAAAAATTAATCAACAAAAAGAACACACCACCCCCTTCCCTCCACCAAATCCCATCAAGATAGGCCTTACTGATCTATTTGACCCCATATTTGACCCCCAATGACCCCGAAAAATTAATCAACAAAAAGAACACACCACCCCCTTCCCTCCACCAAATCCCATCAAGATCGGCCTTACGGATCTTATTTGACCCCATATTTGACCCCGATGACCTTGAATGACCTCCAATGACCTTGAAAATCTAATCAGCAAAAGAACACCCCACCCCCTTCCCTGACATCAAGTCCCATCAAGATAGGCCTTACGGATCTCTAGATATCGCGTCACAACGCGTCTCAAAAGTTTTAAGCATATTTGACCCCGATGACCTTGAATGACCCCCGATGACCTTGAAAAATCAATCAGCAACAGAACGCACCACCCCCCTTCCCTCCACCAAGTCCCATCACAATAGGCCTTACGGATCTCCAGATATCGCGTCACAAAGGTATTTCTTAGCACACGGCTGACGGCGGACGGCATACGCCAGACGGCATACGCCAGACGCCGGACAGAAATAGTGATAACATAGTCTCTTTCTGATTACATCAGGCGAGACAAAAAAAGGGGCTTCAGGGGTTCTTGGCTGTTCCTTATGAACCCTTTATAGAACTTTAAAAGGTTCCAAAGTCCAAAAAGAACCTAATTGATTATAATAAAAGATGTCCAAATATTACTAGGTCGTTCTTTAAAAGCGGCAAAGGAAATTATGCCCAATGATGATGGCTCGTTATTTGATTGCGGTCCGAAGTGAAGGGGACCCTCTTACGCGTAACCTCCCAGAGTGGAGGATGTTTATATAGAGCCCCGCAGGGCTCCGGAAGACACACTAATCAAAATCATACTATTACGTTACAAACTATTTAGAGGCAAGCATTTATTAATAAATCGGCTTCTTTTTTGCCACTTTTTACTTCAAATCATACTATTAAAGGCACATTAAGTGGTGTTGAAAATTTTAAATGTTTAAAAATTTACTTCAGAATTCAAGATGAACATTAAAAATGGCCATTACTGTTATTTCTACTAGCAAAAACACAGCAAAACTTGATTAAAACAATATCATCG
This sequence comes from Ophiura sarsii, assembly GCA_035610835.1. Classification (NCBI taxonomy): domain Eukaryota; kingdom Metazoa; phylum Echinodermata; class Ophiuroidea; order Amphilepidida; family Ophiuridae; genus Ophiura; species Ophiura sarsii. Next base: position 54,393,772 of record CM069456.1, read on the forward strand.
CTATTTATTGAAAAACGCCCTCTATGCAAATATGGTTCGTGTTATGTATCACGCGTACTGCAGGGGGATACTGTCGGACGTAAAATGCTCGTCCCGCGGGACGAGCATTTTTGAATCGACGTTTTCTTGTACATAGAGGGCTGATTTTTCTTAATCCTTATAGGTGTAAGTTTATACATGTAATACAATTATAAAAATATACTAATCCCAGTTTTTATCATAATTGAGGGCGCATCCTCCAACACATCTATTAGTGCACCTTTAATACGTTATAAACTATTTACACGCAATCATTTATTACTAAATCGGCTTCTTTTTGTCCACTTTTATATAATGAATTTCAATGCCCAAATAATGGGTCGTTCTTTATAATCAAAGGCAAATGATGGGTCGTTAATATAAGATGTCCAAATATTATGATGGGTCGTTCTTTAAAAGCGGCAAAAGAAATTTGCGGTCCAAGGTGAAGGGGATCCTCTTATACGCGTAACCTCACAGAGTGGATGGAGGACACACTAATCAAAATCATACACTTTAATAAAGGCAAGCATTTATTAAAAAAATTGATAATTTTGTTCATTTTTATATAATGGATTTCAATGCCCAAATGATGGGTCGTTCTTTATAATACAATTACAAAATTCTTCATTTCGGACCAGTTGCCCCATAGGACCAGTTGCCCCATATTCCCCTATAGGCCTAGGCCTATTTTTAAATTGAGACCAGTGACCAGAGATAGTTATGTCTCTATGGTAGTCATTCAAAAATACATTCTTTTTGACAATTACACTTATAATATATGACGATATTCACAGTAGCTAGTAGCACGCTCTTGCAACGCGTACGGGGTTTAATGAAACTTTCATAATAGCATAATTGCGCAAGTAGCACGCCCTTTGCAGCGGCAGAGTTCAATAGCGGAATTGCGCAAGTAGCACGCTCATGCCACACTTACTTTTAATTAGTGAAACTTTCATAATAGCATAATTGCGCTAGTAGCACGCTCTTGCAACGCGTACGGGGTTTAATGACACTTTCACAATAGCATAATTGCGCAAGTAGCACGCCCTTTGCAGCGGCAGAGTTCAATAGCGGAATTGCGCAAGTAGCACGCTCTTGCAACACGTACGGTATTTAGTGAAACTTTCATAATAGCATAATTGCGCTAGTAGCACGCCTGTTGCAGCGGCAGAGTTCAATAGCGGAATTGCGCAAGTAGCACGCTCTTGCAACACTTACGGTATTTAGTGAAACTTTCATAATAGCATAATTGCGCTAGTAGCACGCCTGTTGCAGCGGCAGAGTTCAATAGCGGAATTGCGCAAGTAGCACGCTCTTGCAACACTTACGGTATTTAGTGAAACTTTCATAATAGCATAATTGCGCTAGTAGCACGCCTGTTGCAGCGGCAGAGTTCAATAGCGGAATTGCGCAAGTAGCACGCTCTTGCAACACGGATTTAGTGAAACTTTCATAATAGCATAATTGCGCTAGTAGCACGCTCTTGCAACGCGTCAGAGTTCAATAGCGGCATTGCGCTAGTAGCACGCTCTTATAACGCGTACGGGGATTTATGAAATTTTTCTAAGTTTAGTTCTTGGTAATTGCGCTTATAGCACGGTCCTAGCAATTGCGCGCTATTAATGCTATTAACAATGTACTTCAATAGGATAATTGCGCTACTAGCCCCCTTGCTATTAAAAGCGCTATTTAAGCTATAATCAGTTATAGCGCCTTTCTCCTCCAGGGGGGGCGTTGTTAGAATTTCGGCACAAATACGGATTGGTAGCCCTAACTGAAAATGTAAATGCATTATGGGATTGGAACCCTTTAAAACCTGGTTATTTGCAAATTTGAAGAATAGTTTTGCAAGCCAAAATGAGAAATATTATTATAGTACAATACCCTGCGTGTGTTTATTCATAATACACGCATACAAAGCATTGCAGTCAAAGGTCATGTGAATAAAAGGTCTACAAACCTTTTTGTTTAATTCTGACTTTGATTCTTCTTGGGTTGGGTATTAATCATCAGCTGATTTCTTTTGTCATTGATCCATTAAATCCCCCCAAACAAAGGTTATGATGTCATGATACAATAGCAGTATCTCTTATTGTCTAGATTTAAATAGTGATTGTGTGCCTAGGCTATGCGCAATGGGCAAACATCAAAGTCCACTGATGATGGTCAACATGACTAAATATACTATGCATGAAGAATGAACTGGACGGGACTGGACCACAATTAACCCTAACTTTTTCAGATTTTTTTTTTTCAATGTGGAAAATCGACCAAAATATCCCCCGATCCCCCCAGGATTTGATCCAGGGACCTCCAGCACATGGAGCTTAGGATTCCCCACTACACCATGACTGTCAACGGTAGTCTGCGCAGTGTATTGCGCAAACTATATGGATTGGGTCCATTTTTTCATCGAAAAACTTCCACGCCGTGTTGTACCAACGTGCCCAGTCGTGGTATATCGTGGTATATGGTAGGGTTAGGGTTATGTATAAGATGGTACTGGAGTTGAAAAGTTGAGGACCATGTGTATACGGGCTGTAACGGGCATTAACCCTGACACAAGAAATTGCTGAAAAAATACAAAATTGCCAATGCAATGCTATGTTTAATCATTTCTAAATTGGAGAGAATTGTGGAGCTTGTATTTGTCCGTGCGCAAAAAGAATCCATGTAGTTGGACATATTCATTGGTGAAGCAGGTATCAGTGAGTGGTGGGCAAGTAGGTATTCCATTTGGGCCCACCGATAAATATTATCCTCACAGTTTTTTGCTAATTTGGAACTAAATGCCAAAGTTTCATCAGTTCCAAATTGGCGAAAAATATTCGGTTTTTATCTGTCCGCGCGAAAAAAATCAGAAGTAAAGCTTATGCGAGCGATTATGGCCACACGCACAAGGTTTTTGCTGCACGCACACGTTACACATATGATACACAGTACGCTTGTTACCTTCACGCATGCCTGCATCCTTCTGTATTCATTCGCTGTTGTAATAAGGTGTCGCCAATTTGGAACTGATCAAACTATAGTAGCGCCGAGTGCCACACAAGGACCGGTCTGAAGCCATCAGCGCACTTTTAATTCCCAGCGCCGGCGATCACTGGATAACCATGACGTCATCGACACCGGGACTTTCAATCGCCGCGAATTAGACCCAAATTTTTTGTTTTTGTCTCAAATGACATGAGAGACTGAAAATCTAATGCGGTCTGCTGATTTTTTTCAATTTTTTTTCCTTCAATTTAGACCTGATCGTAATTTGTTTGGTCAACTCAAAATGTTGGATAATGCAAGATTTTTTTGAGAAAATTGAAAAAGAAAAAAAAATTGAAAAAAAAGAAGGAAAAAAAAAACCACTAAAAAAAAAAGCTAACGCGGGCGGTTTTGGGAATGCGCGCGGGTCATTTGAGACAAACTTCTTTTTTTTTGCCTTATTGCATGTTTAGAGATGGCAGTTTTTGTTCGTTTTTGTGACTATTTTTGTTCTATATAATGTAGTGTCTCAAATTTGGCTCGAAAAGTATTTTTCTAACAAATAATGCTCAATGTTGTGCTTGCAGGACCCCTCCTTAAAGAGTCCTCATGTGACCTATCCCTATGGCTGGACCTTCAGATTTTGTTTAACTAGCCAGTTGGGCAGGTAACTCAACAGAAATTCCACTAGCAGTGTAGTACACTTACACTGTGAGTTCCAAAAATGTCACCCGCCAGTTGGGCGGGTACTTTTTGTATCTTCACCTGCCCGACGCAACAGTTACCAGCTATGGGTAGGTGGGCGGGTGCAATTTCCAGGCCTGCCTATCACTATTATATACAGTACCCAGGGTAGTAGCTACGCCAGACGGCCCCGGACGGCACTCTTAGAAAAAAAGGGTAACAAATCCGGCACTAAAAAAAAAAAAAAAAAAACCCCATTAAGAAGGCCTCTAGACCCCATTCCATGATCCACTGCACTTCGTTCGCTACACTTACTCCGTTCGCCGTCAGAAAAATTGTCCGGCACTCAATCTGGTCTAGCTACAACCCTGACAGTACCATGTGTCCATGCCATCATGGAACTTGTACTTCCATGATGCCAGGCAAGTGATTATTTTTACGTTGGCTTCCTAAAATTACTTCTCAATATTGTCTCCAGGGAACTATGTCTCAATCCATTCCATATTCGTGATTCATTCCAACCACTAGTCACATAAACTTTTCAATGACTTCACATTAATTTTGCAATTAAAGGCTGTACCCGATTACTGTGATGTGAGCTTGCAATGTTAAAAAAAGGTCAACAAGGTACGTAATTACCATGCGCCAAACATGGACGAACCCTCCTACATGTAGGCCAATTATGTGATACACGTATACGGGTAAGTGATGGCAAATCCAACCCAAGATCGGTACTGCCGATTTCCGATCAGAAAATTTACAGATTGGGCCGATTCAAATCTCGCACATTATAATTTGAAACAAGCTTGAATCCCGCTCACTATACCAATCCAGTGGATTTTTTTTAACGATTTACTTTCTAGAAACGTTGTCCCTAAATGTTATTTCCTACGAGGGGATCAATAATTGCCACCCCTGATCGCTATTCAAAGTTTTTAATCCAATAGATTGGTAGGGTGGATCGGTAACTTGCATTTTTTCCTATTCTGATTCCTATTCAAGGCCGATTCAATGCAGATCGGCCCCGATTCAATGCAGATCGGCCCCGATTCAATGCAGATCGGCCCCGATTCCGATCTCCCGATCAGAATCGGCCGTCACTACTTCAGGTTCATTATGCAATTTAATAAACAGGAAGGAACTGGGTAGTTCTAATCCATTCATTACTTCATGAATAATCGCGATAGCTGCGTACCAAGTGCGTTCCAATCAAATTAATCGTTAGATGAGAACGCGCACGCTGAGCGCGGGTTACTAATAATTGCCCGAAAGTACTGCGCCAAAGCGTTCCATTGTTTTGCTCACTGACCGACCAATCAAATTAACGCCTCACGCCCCTAAACTGAATATTCAACGAGTCATGAGGATACACGATTAAAGCTTATTTTTGATTGGTTGAATGATAAAAATGTTAATGAGGGGATGACCCGACTTGGACTGTTTCAATAACTAAGAAGGGGTGGACAAAATAAACAGAAAACTAATTAATTATTAGCAAGATTATATTGGTACAAATCAACGATTTGGATAAAATATGCATATTTTTCAGTAATGAATGAGAATAATGACTGCTTAACAACTGTTTTCGTGAATTTGTTTTGAAATCCTCTGGTTTTGTTCTGGTCATTCGGAATTGTCCCTCGGGGCCTGCGCCCCTCGGGACAATTCCTCAGACCAGAACAAAAACCTCTGATTTTAAAACAAATTCACGAAAACAGTTGTTACGCAGTAATTATTCTCTAAATGGTTGTACCTACATATTTTCATACACGCAAATAAGATATGTAATATTTGTTTTTTCCCTGATATAACACCGACTTCAAACGTAACACACCTATTGGTTATTCTCGAAAAGAGTCAAAAATACAGTCCCTATACCGATAGTTGGCCTGATATCAGTTTGACGACAAAAAAACCCCAATTCTTTATACAAATATTTATCACAAAATATCTCCTAGAGAGGAAATATTTTGTATCTGCCCTGATCAATAATTATTGATTAGGGCAGAAGGAATGTTAATTTCAGGTCATCAATTCCTCTTGCATCAATTATTTCCCACTCAAAAGGGAAACCCTCCTAATTGTAATTATAGAGGGTTTAGGAGTGCAACAAGGGTCCATCTGCAATAGATGCCATATGTAATCATGTGTGGTAGTTTAGGCCAACAAAAAAATATGTTGTGTTGCCCCCAAGTGCCAAAAATTTAAAATTGGGTCGTCGGTCAGACATTTTTTTAATTTCAATTTTTTTTTTCAATTTTTTTTTTCAATTTTCTTTTTTGGGCTGAAAAATATATGGTTTAAGTCAAGACAAAATTTGTATATAGGCCCATATGTCAATTTAACTAATGTTTCTAGTGTGACAATAGTCTAAAAACATTTATTTGGGCTCACTTATTTATTGCAAGCAAGAAATAGTAACATTTAGACACTGTTAATAAATTTAAAAAAATGCGACCCTAGTTTTTACGATTTTAGGGTCGGTCGCTGAGGGCAACACAACTTTTCTTTTTGGGGGGCCTTATAGCAGACCCCATCATGTAAACTAAAAGTAACACAGGGCAGCTAATAACAGATAAGATATTCTACATCTCAGACATGTTGAATTTATTTTTTTAAATATCAAAAATGTCAATCTTTGTTGTTGAAAATTTCATTTTTTTAACAAATTTTAGTCGAAAATCAAATTTTTTAATTATATTTTAAAGTGTTAAAATAAAAATACTCATCAAAATATTACAGATTTTGTTCCCTGTTTTGGTAACCACAACAAGTACATCTCATTTTACTTTTGGTGCCTAAAAAAGAAGGGCAAGGGAGGACAAAAAAAAAATTCCAGACCGACCTACCCAATTTAAAAGTGATCTATTGACAATCATTTATTTTGTCCTAAGGGTGCTCAAAGATGAAAACACAATCTATCAAATGGCATCAATTGGAGAGAGGTAGGACTTTGTGGCACTAAACCCTTGAAATTGTATCTCAAATAGCCCCTAATCATTATCAGCTTATATCAATCTCAACTTATTCCAAAGAGCCTCTTTTTGATTATCAAGAGCCACTTTGAATTTCAAGATCCAAATCCTTAAATTTGGGCAAAACAATCAATACACACCTACCTGACCATCACATTGGATTGAATAACATTTATGCAAAGTAACAAAAACCTCCAAAGATTTCAATCACTTAATACATATTCCATTAATCCATGCTGCTAGGATTTTTAATCCATTATTCTATTCTGATTTATTTGTCAGATTTCTATCCTTGGTTGGGATTTTATTTATTTATGTTCTATTTGATCTTTAACAAAGACTAATAAAGATCCTTGGGCTGGGCTCATTCACGACCACTGGAGAGGGTAATTTCAGGATTCCTTTTTTATAGGTTGTCACTTCCTCATGCAACTTCGTAGCAATTCTAGCCCAAAAAACTACTGGTTTCTTATAAAATCGCATGAGTTGGATTGAAGTCAACTGCAGCGATCCAGGCCTTGCGACCTGGTGCGACCTGTCCCGACTTTTGGAAAGTCGCATGAGGTCGCAGCTGACTTGATCGCATTCGATTGAACAACAAATGATGTAAATTACATCATCAGGAGCGACCCCGTAGCATTAGTCCTAATTCCTAACACCAAGGGATGGATGGGTTTGAAGACAAAATGTCAGGGTGAAAATGTGCTAATAAGTGAGGGTGGGAAGGTGGGAACCAGCTCTGGAATCACACCCGGGTCCTCTCGCATGGGAAACTATAAGTCTTAAAGGAGGGTCCCGCAAGCACAGCATTGTGCATTACATGTTAGAATAACTATCGAGCTCAACTTTTGTAATTATATGGAACAAAACACCACACTTTCGATCGCCGCAAATGTTGAAAATTGCATGTTGAGAGATGGCAGTTTTTATTCGTTTTTGTGACTAGTATGATGCATGTAGTTACACAATTTCAGCTCGATAATCATTTTTCAAACAAATAATGCTCAATGTTGTGCTTGCGGGACCCCTCCTTTAATGCTCAAGGTGTGGTTTTGGAGACAAAACTATTAGGGGGGAAAGTGCCAGATCTGCTGGCGCTAGCAATCAATCATACCGGGTCCTCTCGCATGTGAATTCTCATACTAACCCCCCAAGGTATGGTTTGGAGAAAAAATTATCAGCGGGAAATATGCCAATTTAGGGTGGGGGGGGGGGGGGAACCAGATCTGCGTGCATTGGAAATCATACCAGGTCCTGTCGCAATCCCAGTCCTGCATGCTCACGTCAGGTGGGGATGGGCTGCGAAAAACTGACGCTGTTCTTTGTCAATATATACCCTTCCGTTTATTACGCACGCAATAAGCGGGGGCTCCCAGCTTAGACGTGCTATAGTTATTTGCATGACTCAATAGGGTTGTTAGGGTCAATAATCACACCAGATAAAATGATGTTGACATGATGCAACTCATACGCGTGATATGGTAGCTAACTTATACAATGCATTCCAACTTCCCTTAAACAAATTTAAGAGATTTGATGAGCAGATTGATATTTATATTGTAAATGTGGACATTTTCACCGTATAATAGTTTTTGCACTTTTCGCGCTCCCATCCCAGCAGTTACCGCGAAAATAAAAACACACCAACATATTTATTTTGTGTATAAGTCAATATGTAATGAACTTTCAAATCACAAATTTAAAAACAAGCGAAATGGATGAAAATATGCAAAGTGCGAAAATGTAATCGTGCGAAAATTACCACTTTTACAGTAGATCAATGATGACCCAGAAACTAATGCACTCTTCGAGTTTAGACCCTCAAAACCGGTCAGTCAGTGTCACTAACCTAAAATGTTAATAACAATATTGTTATACGATGTTCTTGTTTACTACACTATTACTATCAGATGCTGATTAAAGCCATATTAAGCAACCTTTTCCAAACAGGGGTACCATTCTGACGCAACTGCGCTTCAGCCATATTAAGCAACCTTTTCCAAACAGGGGTACCATTCTGACGCAACTGCGCTTCAGCCATATTAAGCAACCTTTTCCAAACAGGGGTACCATTCTGACGCAACTGCGCTTCAGCCATATTAAGCAACCTTTTCCAAACAGGGGTACCATTCTGACGCAACTGCGCTTCAGCCATATTAAGCAACCTTTTCCAAACAGGGGTACCATTCTGACGCAACTGCGCTTCAGCCATATTAAGCAACCTTTTCCAAACAGGGGTACCATTCTGACGCAACTGTGCTAAAGCCATATTAAGCAACCTTTTCCAAACAGGGGTACCATTCTGACGCAACTGCGCTTCAGCCATATTAAGCAACCTTTTCCAAACAGGGGTACCATTCTGACGCAACTGCGCTTCAGCCATATTAAGCAACCTTTTCCAAACAGGGGTACCATTCTGACGCAACTGCGCTTCAGCCATATTAAGCAACCTTTTCCAAACAGGGGTACCATTCTGACGCAACTGCGCTTCATAGACCCCTTACTTTCTTGTTTGACGCATCAAGTTACACCTTGAAATTCACCATGGGGTCAACTCAAACTCAAAATTGCACTGACAATTTCACAATGCGTGGTAAGAAATACTGAAGAATTGACATTATCCATCCTTCAAACCCCTTGATCATTTTGTTTGACCCCTTACATTTAGTTTTTGCAGTCTTTAACCCTAACTCTACCCCCCACTTTTTTCAGATTTTTTTTTCAATGCTGAAAAATGACCAAAATATCCCCCCGACCCCCCCCCCCCCCCTGGATTTGAACCACGGACCTCCAGCACCAAAGCCAATCTCCATGCCACTACACCACGGCTGTCAATAGCATATCGTATATAGCATGGGTCCATTTTTTCATCAAAAATTGTCCACGTCGGGTGGTTCCAACTTGCGCAGTCGTGGTATTTTGGGGTATATGGTAGGGTTAGGATTAAAGGGTCCAAAAAATTCAATAGGACCCTTGACATTTCTGAGCCAGTGATACCTGCTGTAAATTCCCAAGTGACTCCCGCTATCCTTGATTTTCAATTTGAAAGCAGATTTTCTCACAGATTTGATCATGAATCGTAAAATGATCTTCAAAATTGCAGAGCGATACCATTTTGAATTACTTCAAAATCATGGTTAGAATATGTTGAAATAAACTGTCGGGGTCTGCTCTGACAACTAATTTTCTGACTGTTTTTTCGTTCATAGATAGAATACCATGGTTTGACAACGTGTTAACGCTGTTTACAGTGTTTCCTGCTACAATCGCAACTGTACACAAGTGAACAGAACGGAATGCTTTATGATGAAAATCAAAACATATATGTTGACAATTCCTTAAATTGGAGGCAGATTCCCATTATGATTTAGTAAAGTCCTGTGATGGGGTTTCACAGAAAATACAGTCAAGATATATTTATATGAGTCCCGAAAAGTGTTTCCTGATAAGTCAAAATGTGTAAAAAATTGACAAAGAAAAACAATTATATTACTTTTTTTCAATCGGTGGTGATGACAATGACAGAACACATAAACAAATTGAATCTTTTATTACTGGTGGGTCTAAGCAGGCTTCCCAAAATAATATTTATTTATAATCTCTCTGATTGTATGGGACCTTACCATACCACATAGTTTTAAGAGAAGGGTATACATACCTACAATGTACATGATCTTTGATGTTGGCCCTATATAATGTAAAACTAGAAATGTTCGTGTGCATTTCAATTTCGCGAGGACCACTTACTTGCGAAAAGTTCTTACTGCGAATATTTCCAATCTACCTTTTTGTAGCAGTGCAGTGCAAAGTTACACTAGGTAACTCCAAAGTTTACTTTCACAAAAGTTTCATGCCATGTTTTAGGCTAGTATTGCTGATTCGTGAAATGTTAAACTCGCGAACATTTATGGTATTACAGTATTCTAGCAATGTTTATTTATTATGACCATATATATTCACTGAGCTAAGTTCACACATAGTATTGAGATGACGTCAACACTGTGGTATTAAGGCCCTATATGAACAATTTAAGAATATTGGGTATAATCTTAAATCAAGTTGTATAATTTGGCTTTGGCTAAAATCCAAAGGTTTAACCTTTACAGTAACAATTCAATACAAAAATAGCAAGGCCAAATTATTGTTGAGTCAAGGGCAACATTAAAAAAAATCCAAATAATTATTGAACGATGCAATTTCACGACAATCAGAATTTATTTTCTTTACAAATTAACACATGCCTAATAATATATACCAATTGTGAAATTGTCACATCTTAGATTTTTAATTTTTACATGGCCATTTTTAATATGTGTATACTCTGTAATAATATATAACCAAATCAAGCATGGCGGTTGCTAGTAGTAGTGCATACATGTACATGTACAATAATAATACAATATACCAGTAGCAGTTCCAAGTGCGCATGTACAATGGGAATACCGCAACAGTACACAGGTACGGTACTGTGTGACATACATCACGCTATGTACATGTACATGTACATGTACGTACTGTATACATCACGTGATGAGTCATGCCTTAGCAATCAGCATGTGGAAATATCATATTGTCAGTTGTAGTAGAAGCAGGAAAACCCTCCAGTCATGAGTCTCTGGTAATGCAAGTCTGGTTTTAAATGCCAGCCCATGCCTAATAACCTACAAGTTCCTGACACTGACAACTTATTACATAATTTTATTTAAATTCTATCGCTGGTAATATAAATATGAAATACACAAGTGGTTACATTTCTGAATCTTAACAATATAATAATAATATATGACTATGTGAGTCTATGTATTCATAAAATTCTATGGTATGGTTGCAAAATGAAGCATTCCACATTATATTTCAATTTTTGTAGAACTTTGAGACAAACTATTAGAGAGACACACCTACCTACAGTAGTCATTTGTCACAGAGAAGAGCCCTCAATTTTCTCAAACAAAAATTATTACACTTTACAGTTAAGTTAGAAGTGACCGGAAGTGTCATGACTTTCCACGATCAGCCTGCCACGATACTTTCCCTCACTTTTTTGCTGGTTTTGTTGTTGTTGCAGTCCCTCGATTTGGTCCGCCATTTGTAAAAGATGGCGTTCAAATAGAGGGATGCGGGGACCCAGTGTAGTTATGGAAACCATATACATGTAGGATGGTTCTCCGGTTGACGGCGGTTCTTGGGTTGACAGCCGCTCTCAGATTGGGTGCAGTTCTTGGATCTTGGAAGTTGGATTGTTTGGCTCTGAAAAGGTAGTCCTATGGTTGGAGCAGGCTTCCTGTTAGCGAGCATCATTGCGTCCAGACGCGATTTTGAAAATTCTAACGCCTTTTCAAACTCTAGGCATGTGTATTTTGCGTGTTCCGGAAACTCAAAAATAAAAGTTCGACAAAATAAATAATAAGCTTATTAGAAGAAAAAAACAATTGTCGGCTAAATCACTCTTAATTCATGAATTAATGCAAATTTATTGTTGAGATTCACTGGAAATGGGTTTATTTAGTTCAATCTGTGCATTTTCTTACACTTACATGTACAATGTATGCTCGCTAACCCTAAAATGTGATATTTCGCCGCCGATTTTCATTTCCGAGTTTATCGGCTGGCGATCCCCCATCTTGGATTTAAGTTTGACAATAGATGGCGCCTCAATTGTCCCATAGACGAGCACATTTCCGTTTGGACGCGATTTTTGACACCTCGTCGGCAAACTTGCGTCCACGTGTAGGCACATTTTTGAAACCTTATCGGGAAGCCTGGGTAGGAGTACTGATGGATTGATGAATCGGGTTTCATGCTTGCCTTATTAGCTAACAAGCACCCAACGTCAGAGGGTTAGAATTTTGTGAAAAGCTGCGACCGAGCGAATCCATTTATATTCATGCAGTATAATTTACGAGAATCTAGAGATTTTTAGAGTGCTAACAATGCTAATCCTAAGTCCCTCCAAACGCATGCGCCGTCGGTTTTCGATGACGTAGTCAACCGAGCCTATAGTGAGCGCAGTATACTGTGCAAATGTGTAGCTGAGGGTCGTGCAGGCTTCACGCGTGCAACAAAATTAGCCTGACTTCCCGTACCAATTATACTCATATCGATTTTGATTTAAAACATCGCTACAGAGACTGTTTATGACGGTCTAGGTAGCCCATTTTGATCAAGCAAAAGACCCCCTAACTTCCGTGTTGTTCAGCACATGTGCTATTATTATTAGATCGTCGTTTGACTTTGGCCATTCAGAAAAGGACTATAATTAGGTGACGCAAGTACACAAAACTTCAGAATTCATTTATGAATCCAAACCTTAGTCCGTTATTCCTCAAAATCATAAATGTTGCTCGTTTTCATAAAATTTGGCTCGAAAGTTGGTGTCAGATTGCGACGCGATGTTGGTCAATATTCGGAAGCTTTGCAAATTAATCAAGTGTCAGATGGATGGATGAATGATTGATAGATTCAATCGTCAATCGTTTTTGCACTTTGATTATCATTATACCAGTGTTTGAAACTTTGTTGTCAGATAATCAGATTAAATTGAGTCTGGGAGAATTCATTGAAGTGTGTCAATTTTATTTTTCATCATAATAAATGACATAAAAATGGTTAAAATTAAATAATAATGTGTCCCTTACTCCTAGAGCCTAGTGTTTTCCTAGCCTGAATCATAATTATTTGCTACAAAATTCCGGTACAGGTCGGTCGGGCCAGGCCTACGAGGAATACGGATTGTCAGAGTGTCACTTATAAGTAGGGTTCGGCAGAATCTGTGAACACGGATTTCACGGCGTAATTCACGGATTTCATAATTGATCACGGATTCGGGAAATTGTACCGTAAAATCACAGAAATGCTATTTCATCCGCGGTATTTGTCCAACAAGCTGATTTTTACAGTTTTATTTGATAATAAGAATCACAAATTATCCGAATTGTGGCTTTTTTGAGAACTACACTGCATGATTTTTTATATCGCCATTTCCTTGTTGTTGTGTTTTACATCGCATTTTTATTCCAATCTAACACTTATTTATTTATTAATATCCCTTGAGTAATATATATTTTTAATTGAATGCCTAAATACATTGTATATGACCGCCTGGATTTCATGTGTCATTGTCAATTCCCACGGTTTGATCTCGGTTTTGCTTAAAATCACACTAAACACGGAAATCACGGATTTTACACAAACTGCCCACGGATTTTGCCTTACAAAATCACGGATTCTGCCGAAACCTACTTATTGAGTTATAGGACAAGATTTTCAAGAACCCCTGGTTTTGGGATTGAGCCCCCAATTTTTGAAATTCAGGGGGGTTCAGGGGCTTTGAGAACCCCTTGTTTCAAAAGTTAGTGCCAAGCCTGGGGCCGTGGCTTTAGTGGGTGGGACGTGGGGTGGGGCTTGAGAACGGAGGGATCCCGGAACGAATCCTGGCAGGTTCCCAGAGATTTAGTTGGCGTTTTTTCCACAAAAATCGGGATCCCAGTCAAAAACCTTAAGTAGGGTTAGGGTTTAAACAAGTTTGCTAACACCCGCAGTGAAAATTTGGGGCTAGTCAACACCACAAGTAAAGTAGGCCTAGGCTAAACATGAAATGTATATTGAATTAGATGAGTCATGTCACTGTTAGAGAGCATACATGTGTGGTCTAGGACGCAGGTCTCACAATACAAAGATTGTGATTTCGAGCACCGCTAGGTCCAACATGTGTGTATCCTTGGGCAAAGGTACTTAGTCTCAATTGCCTCGTGATTCGGAAGTCACGTAGAAATGGTTGTCCCGTGCATCGGAAGACAGTACAGGCGCAACCTCGTATTTTAGTTTTTGATCATATACATGTAGTCGGATTTCGTAGTATTGTCTGAACGGCTGCACACCATTGTAAAATCCAAACACATGAGCTGATGAAAAGACTACCTAGATTGGTCATTTAATAATATTTCATTATAATAATGTAAACAAATGTAATTAAACATGTATATTTTCTTTCATAGAATCATTCCTTCATCATGTTCATCAAAACTTGATCGACATTTCTTTTCCTCATAGAAAAAGCATTGCAATTACGGTTATTCACATTTTATTCTGCTCCTGATCGGCACATTTTCTCTTCTGTTGGTAGCATAGGGGTTCTCTACATGAGGAAGACGATGAAAAACATGTCAGGTCCCCCTAGCCTATCGATTTCTGCGCAAGCTACTATTGATTTTTTTATTCAGCGTATAGCAGGAATTTCATACAATACTCAGAAAAACAAGTTCAGGTAATACCACGAATTCTGGACGAATTCATACTATTTCATGAAATCTGACAATACGGTCTTGCGCCTGTACTACTGGAAGAGCAAAAATCCAAGCACGTTAAAAGGTCACAGATTCCTTCGTAAAGACTACATGTAGAGTAGAGTAGCCTAGTAGGGGATCATCCTAGTACAACAAATCATACTTAGTGATATTTGTCATCAGTTGGTAATACATCAGGGTATTTTGCATGTTTCACTATCTGTCCCCATCCTAAGTATGACTCCTTCTAAATATGATTTTCGTGTTAATTTCTGTATCGCTTACCAGAGCTCAAAAACACACTTCTTTGTGCTTGTTCTTATCTACTCTTTCTCATCTATCTTGCCATTCGTTTAATATTTTGTACAAATGCAATATTCCCTTGAAATTTGAGGTGAAATTCTAAGCCAATTCACCGGCACTCGCGATGTTTATCGAAATCGGCGCCATGTTTTATTAGGCCCCTTGCAATTAAATGTGAGTTTACTGTTGCCCGCGCGCGTCCAAAAGTCACCCGCGTGATATATGTAATATTTTTTAAATATTTAATTATTTCATTGTTTACAGCTTTTTCATATGCTTTTTAACACTTTTCTGACGATAAAATTAGCCGATGAGCCGCATTGCAATACTTCCGGGTCGGGAAAACATTTCTGGGAAGTAAAAAACTCTGCACGAAACTTGCAATTGTCGCTTTGTATTGAAATGTGTGCATTTGAAGCATATTCGTAGGCACGGCAATTGATTACTGCGCAATCGCTTCAGCGCATGACGTCACATCAAAACCGCCGAACTTTTTTTGAGTTTTCTAGTGCATTCTGGGTAATATTTCAGGTTTGTTTACGATATCGCAATCTTTAAAATTCTCCGATCTAGCGTAACGATTTTTTTTTACAAACATCGATCGAGTATCTCATTAATATTCAAAATAGGGATGCAAATATGAGTAGACTCCTTTATAAAAGAAACAAAATGCAAAGCCAAGGCAGTAGGTGGTGGTAGTACATAATTAACATCATTTGAATTGTATTCGTACCTTGGATAATAGTTAACAATGCCGACAATATTAAATCAGGTGACTTTACCCCAAAATATTACAATATTAATATTAGATAGTCACCTCGTCCTGCTTTTCAAAAACGCAACAGTAAACTCACATTTAATTGCAAGGGGCCTTATAATAGACTTGTTTCAATACATTCGTAAGTTCGTAAAAAAGTGATGTGCGTATAAGATGTTGGCGATGGGAATGAGACTAAATTCACCCCGCAAATCATTATGAGATGCACTCCATTCACTTCATGTACAGCAAATGAAATTGACAGTTTCTCGCAATACAATTTCCCCATACGTTGGTAGAGGAAAAAACCCAAAAAAACACACCAACGTATGGATTTCCTGTACTAGGATTATCCCGGTCTGTGGCTGTACACACATTGTCCCAAGGAAACTGGGGCCTTGGCGTTAATATCCTGACTTATGATGGATTCTGCCGAGTATTATTAGTTATCCCCTGCATGTTCACACAATACGGAAAAATACCTATGGTTTGGCATGTCATATCACATGAGGCCGCAGGCCGAATGTGATATGGCACAAACCATAGGTATTTTTCCGTATTGTGTGAACATGCAGGGGATAACGAATTTATCGTTTAGTCCCAATAAAAATTGTATTTAAACACTCGCGGAAAACTAAACGTCAAACAATACTAGTATCTAGTTAGATTAGTTAGAGCAAGGCGCTGAATTCTCTTCCCTTCCTTATCTCCGTAAAATTCAACCCTTTAACAACAGGCTCTGCGCCATCGCCTCTGTCCATAAAATCATCGCGAAAAACATGTCTGGTTAGGTTATATGCAGATCATTTATTTTTTGGCGTGGGTTAGACCTTTTTTGCGGTATATTTCGGCCTCAGAATGTAACAGAAGTCGACTCGGTTGCATTTAAATCATCCGCCATTTTATTTGTTTATCGTATTTTAATAAGCAACTCTTCCACAGACGCAAAGCAATCGCTTTACACGTAATATCATTTCGCGCCATCTGGTAACGCGGTTAATCGACGATATGAAATATATCGTGTGGTTTGACTCGTTGTTTACACGATATGGATAAGATCGTGTTAACCAATGAGATTGAAGTATGTACACTTACTAAACGATAATGATGTAGATCATGTAAATAAATAAATGCACCCGGGCAATGAATGGCATTTCTAATAATTTTTTATTATAAAAAAAATTTATTATAAAAAATAGGTCTAAAAATAAATCTAAAAATAAATGCAGAATTCTACTACTACCAACCAATATTAATTAAAAAATTA
Organism: Ophiura sarsii; assembly: GCA_035610835.1. NCBI lineage: Eukaryota > Metazoa > Echinodermata > Ophiuroidea > Amphilepidida > Ophiuridae > Ophiura > Ophiura sarsii. Next base: position 54,411,037 of record CM069456.1, read on the forward strand.
CATTTTTAAATACCACAATTTTTAACAATAATATACTAGACGCGTGCCTGCTGAGTCGCATTTCAGGCCACATATTTGTCCATAGATGGATATTTTACCTGAAATACGAAGCGTGTGAGAGTCCATCGAAATACCGTCCATGCAAACGCCAGTACTACGAGTAACTGAAGATCGGCCCACTCCCAGTTACAGTACGTACGGATCTCGCCTAAATAGCCATCTTCATGGATCGGCTCTTTTCTGTAATATTCCGGTAATTCCGTAACCACTTTATTTATCAACCCGTAATAGTCGGGATAAAACACAAAGTCCGAAAAGCTGGCCATTTTGGGTGTATTTTGATTCCAAAATTAGTTGATATTAGCCTAGGCGTGATTTTTCCCGTGTCGGTAAATATGCCCGTAGACAATTGACGATTTCTGGAAACAGAAAATCATCTATCAATCAATCGATAATCGACGAATTGGTAAAACGGTCGGTACTATTTTGTATTCGGTAGAGGGATCAACGTGTTCGGGGTGGCTCAAAGAGCACATACAATTTTAGTATATTCAGTGTGTCACATGAGGAAATAATACATATATATGTGTAATGAGAAATGGCTGTTTCTCCGGAGCAAGAGTGGTGGGCGGGGGTGATTTTTTTTTACTAATCAACATTTGTAAAATCAGTTGACTTTTTTATTTTTTAAATAAAAATTATTTTATTCAGTGATTTTGCTTTATTTATAGGCTATTCCGTACGGAAACGGAATAAATACATTTTACAAATGTTGATTAGTACAACAACAACAAAATCGCTGGCGGCGAGGGGGGGCGGGGGGTAGAGAAAGAGAACCCGTTAGGGGGAGAGGTAGTGTTTAGTGTTTAAAGGTATAATAAGGATTAAAGCTCGCTTTGTTGAGTTATACCTGAGACTAAAATACCTTTAGGTTATACCTTCTCAGGTTATTGGAACGTTGAGGCTGCGTGAGTCGAGTTGGCCTAGTATTTACAAAATCAAGGAGTGATTTTGCCGATTTATTTGAATTAAACCGCGCCGCAACTTCACGTGCTTCGGGGGGGTGGGGGGGGGGGGGGGGGTCAAACATTCATGGTCTGTTCATACGGTTACTTTACATCAGGGTGATATAAACGGGGATCCCGCTACGAGGTAGGGCCTACTTAGATATTTATTTATTTATTTATTTAGACATACACTTTTGGAACAGTGGCAAAAGTCTTCTCGACTAATGCGTCCAAAAAAAGTCAGGGCACTCTGTCCGCGGCTGCCGGCTCCCCCCCCCCCCCCCCCCCCTGGAAAATACTCGCGCTACTGGAATATACCCTTATATGAAAATTAAATTTGATGATTTTGTAAGAGATGTCGATGGTATCATGGGGAAAAAATATTTGCCGAGTCAAGTGCTTGTAAGTGTATAAAGAAGCAAAACTATACCGGGCCCGCCTAAGTAATACTTTAACGACCTATAGTTAATTTTTTGAATTGTGATTTCCAGGTTTTTGACAGTGCTGCATTTTTGACTAGCGACTTGACTTGTCATATTCCTCAAAGACTTGCACTCGGGACAGGAACTCAGCCAGTCCGGCGGCAGCCTACTCACAAAATGTTTTACCCGTGCCGGCCCGACAAAAATTCCATCAGCCACTAGGCGGCAGGCCTATGCCTCCCTTAGGCCTACACTGTGAGTTTGAAAAACGTTACCGGCCAGTTGCGGGCGGGTATACTTTTGCATCTTCACCCGCCCGACGCAAAAGTGACTCCATGACATAAATTGTCCGCTGAGGAGCGCTATTAATTCGGTCTGGTAAACCTATTGTTATCAATTGCTACGAGAGGATTGCCTGGTTGTATATTTAAATTCGGGGCGTGTATAGCGGTACTTCTTGCTAACTGCATGGGTGAGTTTCCATTATGTTGCAAATTTACAATCACGCTATGCGTTTTAAACTACTACTGGGCGTTGCAATTCAGCCGGTTGGTTGCACACGATAATTATGTGATAAAGCAACCAGCTTTGATGGAAGGCGAATATTTAAATTTGTTGCCGGTTTTTAGGGCACCAATTAATAGCGCTGCTAAGCGGGCCTTGTAGCGTAATGCTATGGGCATGTGGTGTGATGGGCGGGTGCTATTTCCAGGCCTGCCTAATATGATGACTAGTCCGGGTGACAAGTCTTACCTAAACCCAGGTTCCACCAGGAGGAGACTACCCTGAACTGGGCCCAACAACCGTCTCTCGTCATAGCTAATTCCTGCATATTTGTGTGCGATTTTCCCACCCGGCGTTAATTTGCTCCAATTGAAATAACATCAGTGTATAGGTTGAGACAATCGTCTGACAATCACCCTATATGCAAGAGGAACTTCTACGTTCAATTACGCGAAACGTATACAATAAAGATGCATATTACTTGGTAAACATTACAATCGCCTAGCTCCGCACATGGACGAAGTTCGTCTAGCCAGCTGCGCCACTCAATTGACAAGTGTTTCTAAACGAATTATTTCTGTGATACTAGATTCTTTCAACTTCGATACAATACCATATTATACTTTGGGGTATAAGCTTTTGTGTAGCAAGAATCATCTACCTTTTCTTTCTTTCTGAGATATATTGCTACACTTAATATTCGTCCTCTACTCAAGATTGGTCAGTAGATAAATTATGATGTCTATAGATAGACAATTATGACATGCCACATGACCAAAACAAAACATTTTAAGCTCTAGTATTTTAGGATGACCAATGATTTCTTATAGTTTTATACGAATGACCAACATGTTCATCATGAACCACACTCCCAAACAATCACCTCTTTCAAAACAAATGTAATTGTGACCATTCAAACCCATAAAACACATGTGACAGCAATGGTTGCAGCTATCTATTGCCATGTTTATAAAAGTCAGTTCCTCAACAGTTTAAATTTACGATTTATATAGTACTGCCCGATGGAGTCCTTGTCTATACACGTATAATAAATCAGATATTGACCTCGATGGCTTCTCGGTTCATTATATTATAGGCCTATAGTCCCGACTTGTCCCGACCAAAGCTTTGGTCCCGACCGAGGGGCGACTGTGGGCAATATTTTTTTCTTCGTACATGATCCTAGCGAAATTCACTTTATTCCGTTTTAAGGGGGCTATCATTTTTTTCGGGAGGGACATTTATAACCCCCCTATCCGATACAAAATAATGTTATGACCCCGGCCTATCGAAGTTAGATTTTGTAATGACTATAGCAAATAATGAAAAATGATAAACAGGAATTGAATTGTAAATATGTATATTTATAAAGGGATATGCATAGATGAATGCCGTTTTGAAATTTTAGAATCTGAATTGCTACACAAAATTATAACCCCCCCCCCCCTATTTGAGATTTTACAAAATTATGACCCCCACCATATTTGTGCCCCCCCCCCCCCCCCCCCCCCCCTCCAGGCCTCCTGAAGAAAATGACAGCCCCCTAATACGGAATAAAGCAAAATTCACTGAATAGAATGATTTTTTGAACAAATCAAAGTTTCACTAGAATCATGTACGAAACAAAAATTGCCCACCAGCCTCAACATTTTAGGGGGCGGAAGGCAAGGAAAAAATGGGTCAACAAAATGCGCGCAAAGCGCTCAAAAAAAAAATTGATGAAAAGATGCGCGCCAAACGCGTGAAAATTAAGTTTTTTATCTTAAAATTACCTGAAATTACATACATTTGTTTTGACTTAGATATTTCTTTAAGGTGAGCATTTTATCATGCATAATCGGGGGGGGGGGGGGGGCGTGATTACATACGCAATCCCCATGGTCAAATATTGGGGGTATATCACCCTCACCCTCCCAGCCCCGCTCATGTTTGTATTCCTAGGTTCCAGGGATACTATGATAAATTATACATGTACATGTATGATGATGATTTACGCCTAGTACATGTACGTACGCCTATGCTAAAAATAAGTTTATTAGATACACATGGACCCATAGGCCGACCCACACAGCGGTGTGGGTTATTTGGAACGTCATGGTTCAATGGCTTGAGAGGCCGATTATTAATTACATCCTAAATGGTGCAGTGTGGCCAATTTCCAGCGCCTCAAACACCCGCTCACACCTTGTTTAGACTAGTTTTACAGTCGTTTTTAAAGTGTATGGTTATGGTTCAATGAAACCAATAAAACAACTAATTGGCCATGATACTTGCTAGGCCTATGACACTATTATTAACAATACTATTGAGTGGTTTGACCTTGACGATGACCTTCAATAGGCTTAGCATGAGAGCGGCAACAGGATAGGTTGGAACATGGAAGTGCGTGAATGACAGTAGTGTTGGGCGTTTGATTTTTCTCGGTACTCACGCCTTCATGTGGACGAGAGGAAGTGCATGGTGTGTAAAGACTCTATTTTAGGCGTCAAACAGTGTAACCATGGTGCCATGGAGCTATAAGGCTCAGGGTGCAATGTAGTATACACGTAAATTCTGGGAAGGTTTTAGTTGTCTATGATTATGAATCTTTCACACGATTAAATTAAGTCTTAATGTAGGCCTAAACAATATGCAGCTTTTACCATACAGTCCACACTACTATGACTATAGCCTTCTCATTAAACCGCTGGTAAACTGAACTTAACACTTTCCATGTGGTCTGCAGACGACACTCCAAAATGTCACAAAATGTTTCAAAAATATCAACATTATTGAATTTCATAACCATATTTGGAATCACCATGGAGAAATAAGTATAAACATGACTAGTACTGGTTCAGTAATCCTTGAGATATGACCTTGACATTTGGGACAAGTTTCTGAAAAATGGCTTTTTGTATATGGTCAAACCAATGGCAATAGCAGCGTGGAAAGTGTAAGGCCAATGATATAGGTCCAGATCCAGAGCCTGTTTTCAACCCATTACAGAAGGTTTGACCCCTAAAGTTACTAAGGTCATCTAAGACATTAAAAAAAAGTTGGTCAGAATGAACCCCCTCAGCTGGGTATTGCCTAGGACTAGGCCATAGACACCCTGAAAGTTCTACAGGGGTCAAATGGCAAAATGCTCAGATTATGGTGTAATGTACTAGTATATCAAACTGTTCCTGAGATCATAAGCAAACAAGTAGTAACAAACTCACTTCGCGAGAAAAAGTAAATGGTTGTATTTCCACGCGATGCTTAGATTCCGAGATAAGGCAAAAAGGTCAAAGATACATATTGTTCTCAATTCTGACCATGAGGGGGTCATTCGGACCAACATTTTGTACTGTCTTAGATGACCTAAGTAGCTTTAAGGGGGTTACACCTTCTGTACTTTATGGGTTAAAATCATATGTGACAGGCTCTCCCATCCCATAACTCCAAAGACTCACCTTAAATACAAATCTGGAAAGTGTTTCCCTGAACAGAGTCCACACAACAGCTAGTATACATAAATATTGCACATCCCTCCATTCGTATCTACAGTAAGTTCTAACCTCGCCGATAAAGCCATCGGGGTGAACAGGCTCATTTCTTACGTATTCCGGTATCTCCAATACTGCATGAAATAATCCAATATAATCCGGATAAAACACAAAATCTGAAAATTGCACCATATTTGCTGCTGGATTTAGTTACAAATCCGTGTGCGCCGCGTCATACGTTCAGTCTGTGATTGTGAACTTGCGTGTGCCGCTACTGCTAGAGTGGGCGTGTGTGTAGTAGTGGGATATAATAATATATTGAACAATTAAAATATGGCCATTTCCAAAGTTCTCTCGAAGTGAAACAACTTTCAGGCCACAATGCACAACAGTTATGGTCCCATAAGTTATGGATCACTTCCTAAGGTCGGAATTGAACGAAGGCGTAAAGTCTTTGGTGGAAGTGAGTGATTCAATTCAAATAAATAAGACTGTCACGTCACTGATTAGAGTTGAAGGTTATACTTTTAAATGACCCTATTCAATGCCATGCCAGTGCCAGTATACCGTACTGTATTTAGGCTTTAATGTAGCGTGGTCACTATATAATTGCAAGCTTCAAGGTTACAAAAATCTCGGCCACCCCATTTAGGACAATTAACATACGGCAGGTATAAAAGAATAAAAGACAGAATGCAGAAACGACAGAAACGACTGAAATTGTGAAATACAGAATTGACCAAAAAGTGAGGAATCCTAGTGCGAGTTTATTATTGAAATAGAGTCATAGTCCAATATACAAATTGGATAAATGGGATAGCCAACCGACCTATATAATAACGGAGTAATGCACTGTAGAGCGGGAATGGAAGCGAAATCTAGGAATTATATTTGATAACACGCTGTCAATGGACAACCACAAAATGTGTGCAAATCAACATATTTCCAAATAAGGAACATATTAATGAAATTAGCCAAGTGCTTGATGATGATACTGCTGCTACACTTGTTCACGTCTTGACAATGGCAATGCTTTATTATATGGGATCACTGAACGAAATCTCAATAAACTTCAACGAGCTCAGAATGCTGCTGCACGAATGCTTACAAGGACTAGAAAATTTGATCACATTTCACCTGTTTTACAGCGTCTCCATTGGTTACCTATTCGGTATCGCATCCTTTTCAAACTTCTTCTCCTAACCTAGAAAGCCCTACATGACATGGCACCTTCTTACTAGTATCAGCGATCTTCTCAATCCACACATTCCACCACGTCGCCTCAGATCGTCAGATAAACAGTTTCTCTCAGTTCCTCGGACACATTCTTCATATGGCGACCGGGCTTTCTATGCTTGTGCACCTAAACTGTGGAACTCACTTCCTTCAGATCTTCGATTCTGTGATTCACTTGATGGTTTCAAAAAGACTTTAAAAACTCATCTGTTTAAGATTGCTTATGATTTGACTGATTGACTTCTGTGTAATTGTTATTATATTTTAACTGTTTGTTTTTATTTGTTTTGATGTTTGCGCCTCGGAATAGGTTGTCTAGATAGATGGCGCATTATAAATGCATTATTATTATTATTAAGCGAGTGATGAGGCTTGCTGAGAGGGAGGGAGTCTTTCAAAACATCAGATGCCAAAGCCCCCGCCCCCACCCACCCCACACCCCCACACCCCAATTAGCCCTCCTTGAGACCCCACCGTAATTCTACAGGTAATGTGACGTGATTGAGAGTTATCATATCATCTAAGATTAGTAGCCCCCAGACATTTTAATCCCCCACCCCTCCCACCAACTGACCTTCATGAAAGGTTAATACTTTAAGAAATCATACATAATATAAGTGTATTTATAAAGGTACCTCGGTATTAAGCAAAACTTGAAGTTCAAGCTTAATATATTATAGGCCTGTTTATATGCTTAATATCAAGCTAGCTCATATAAATAGGCCTAGCGCCTACATGTTTTCTGATATACGTGTATGTTGCGCAACATTTATACATGTACATGTAAGTCATGGCATGGCTCCTGTGTAATTTGGAATTCATACATCACCATTACCAACAACATTTTACATCCACTCATATTTCAATGTCCTTGTATTTGTTATTAATGCACTTATCAATTGCAAGCCAGGCCCCCGGGGACCCGGGGCATGGCGGGGGACCATGCTGGGATCGTACGGGAGTGTACAAAAAATGATGCCCGGCTATGCGGGGAGTGTACGCGGACGTACAAACTGTGCCTCCGCTAGCCGGGGCGTGTAGCGGGGACGTACGCTAAGGTACACAAATGTACACCCCCGGTCGCTTGCTATAAGCTAGAGATGCGATGTGCTTGACGAAATAAGCCTAATACCACATTGGGACTACACATAGAAATGCATTCCGTTATGGTTGCAGAAAGAAATAAGCGACCTTGGGACTGTAGCCGGGTGAATACTCGTCCTGGGAAATGGGTGGCCGGGACTCTACGCTTTGTCCCGGCCAAGGGGGACCGGGACTGTATAGCGGGGACGTTCCAAAAATGGTGCCCGGCCCTGCGGGACCGTACACGATTGTACCCGGGACGTCACATGGGCAATTTGAACGTCCTGGCCCTAATCCCCGGGTCCCCCTGGGCCGGGGATGCAATTGATAAGTGCATAAGTGTAACATTAAAATTATGCTACTATCATAAACCATAAACTCATAAGCCATATAATAAATTAAAAAAGGTGCTCGTCCTCACTTTTAGCAATTTTATATTAGTCGCTTTAAGCGATAACTTTTTAGTCGCCAAAGGCGGCAAAAAGGATTTTTTTCTTCTTCATTTTAAATGTTTCCTCAATATATACTAGTATCGGGTGGGCCAGATTGAGGTTTTTTTGGAGGTTTAAAAAAAAAATCCATGCCCGCCCCCTGAGAATTTAATGGTGCAACCCTAACTCGAAGAATATGAGGCCTTTCAAAAGTGTTTTTATTTCATAGTTCTGGGGGTCGGTAACATTAAACCTTGAAAGGATCATATTGACTAAATAAAGCAACTATATTTACCAATGTCAGATTGTTAAATATTTTAACAAACAAATTTACGATCATCTGAATTTCATTTGACAGTAATAATACCTTTGCGGTAACAAATCAAATGGTCAGTCTCGCCATAGACGGTATATAAGAAGGTACCGTCTCATGCCCTGTAGGGCCTATAAATTGACTCCGCAAAATAACATTCACAATAACACCAAGTTAAGTTTGTGTGCATTGCGAGTTGGGTACTCGGTTGTAGCTATTGTTGAACTCCCCACATTAATACTCCTCGTCTCATTTTTATGGTTTGCAGCTGTTTCTGTCGTTTCTGTTGTTTCAGCATTCTGTCTTTTATACCTGCCGATTAATACACCGGTATGTAGCCTACCAGTGTTATCATTCTTGGTCATCATAATCCCACGCACAAACATCATCATGTAAACAATAATTATTGTACTAAAACATTTATCAGTGACGGTTCATTATCAAATTTACCACATTACTTTTCCAAAGTCCAAACCGGGGGGGGGGGGGGGGGGGGGGCGGCACTTTTTTTTGGATCCGAGTCTTAGGGGGCTATCATTTTCTTCGGCAGGGGGGGGGGTCACAAATATGTCAATGGCCGTTGTTGATAAATTTATAACCCCCCTATCCGATACAAAATAATTTTATGACCCCCCCCCCTGGCCTATCGAAGTTAGATTTTTTAATGACTAAAATAGCAAATTATGAAAAATAAACAGGAAATATGTACATTTATAAGGGATATGCTTAGATGAATGCGCGCGAAGCGCGAAAAAAATTGCCGTTTTGAAATTTTAGAATCTGAATTGCTAAACAAAACTATAACCCCCCCTATTTTAGATTTTACAAAATTATGACCCCCCCACCATATTTGTGACCCCCCCCCCCCCTCCCGAAGAAAATGACAGCCCCCTTACCTGTCTGGTAAACGGGTGACCTTTTTTCTTCTGGTAAATATAATATGGGTTCATTTAATAGTAGACCAGCCCAAAGCAGTAAATGTGTTTTTGAAAAAATATATCACGGCACTTTTTATTACAGTTTGACACCTAGGCTAAATAAAGTACTTAAATAGTAAGCTTTCCAATAAAGGGGGGTGACAAAAATAGATTTTTAGGGGCAGTTGTAAAAGACAGAAAACTGAAAAGCAGAAAAAGCTGAAAAGACTGAAAAATTTAGAGTTATGATTTCGTGAGTAGCCTTCTGAAGGTGCATGAGTGTGCATATTTTCAGACTAAAGTTTGTATTGTTTTACCAATGATCACATGAAACATGAGTTAACTTTCTGTTTACAGACTATAGTAAGTTATGACCTTTATGTTATCACCCATACATGAAATGTATGCGTTATGACTTAATATGTAAACATTTCATGGTGGTCATCTTTAACATGTCCAGCTAACCTAGTGTTGTATTTCAACATGAATTTGATGTACATACTTATAACACTATTAGGCCGAAATAATATTTGTTGTGTTGCCCTCAGTCAATGACCAACCCTAAAATCTAAAAAAAATCAGGGTCAAATTTAAAATTAAATTAAGTGTTACCCAACCAAATTGTCCCTAACTACTATTTTCTGCTTGAAATCATATATTTTACACAAGTGTGAGATGAATAAGTTCGCTTGAATAAATAGTTTTAAAACTATTATCACACTAGGAACATTAGTAACATTTACATTTATTTTACTAGTTATGTCTTGACATGAACCATGACAGTTATTAACATTTATTACCAAAATAAAAACAAAACAAAAATAAAATGGAAAATAGACCAACCGACCCGACCTCAAGATTTTTGGCACTTGAGGGCAACACAGCAATTTTGTTGTTAACTTTATGTATAGGTCCTAGGGACTCTCTAGCGCAAGCGCAGCAACTTCACAAACATTTTAAAGGCATATTATGTGATCTTTTCCAGAGAGCGCCCTCTATTCATTATTTTTTTTAGAAAGTAGATTTTCTTGCAGATTTACATTTCTGATCATAAATCATACATACATTCCAAGTTACAGAGCGATACGATTCCTATAATTACCTCAAAATCATGGTTTTAGAGTGAATTTAGAGTGAAAATAATAAACTGTCGGATTATCCGACAGTTTATTTTCACTCTAAAATCATGATTTTGAAGTAATTAAGAATCGTATCGCCCTGTAACTTGGAATGTATGTACGATTTATGATCAGAAATGTAAATCTGCAAGAAAATCTTCTTTAAATTTTTTTTTCGATGTTGAGGGTGTTCCCTGGAAAGATCACATAATATACCTTTAAAGGCTGTTGCAAATGGTGGGGTTAGTATTGGTGGTGTTAGTGGTGGAGGGGTTAGAGGGTGTAATTTATAACAGGACAGGGGCTAATATGGACCCCATCAACAGAGGGTGTATCAGCCAATCTATCAAATTACTCTCTCTTTTAAATTACAGTGGGGAAAAATGGCGTACCAAACTTCCATTTCCCCCTAAAAATCAAATGGTGTGCCCCTATCTTCAAAGGCATGTTACAATTATAATTACTTCATTTTATATTTTTAAAAACTTATATAATATTTATTTGTTTTGTTTTGATGATACTTTTCAGCAACAAATCTATAATAGTTTTTAACCTTTAATTTTATAAAAATAACAACAACAGAAATACTACCCTATGATATGCAATGACAGGAAACATAACTTTAATTATTTGTAGGCCTTATCACAGTGATTGCAGCTCAAATCTTGTAATTAAGCAGCGCAGGGTCAATCAATGTATCAATAAGTCTGTGTTGGGGTTTTGTATAATAGAGTCAATTGTACAGCCATTCCACAATGTTAAGATACAGATCCTTAGTTTAGAATTGTACAACAGTCATCATGACAATACAGAAGTTATAACCAACAAGCCTACAAAACTCAACTCAGGTAACTCACAAAATCATAACTCTAAAATTTTCAGTCTTTTCTGCTTTTTCTGTCTTTCATTTTTCTGTCTTTTACAGCTGCTGGATTTTTAGGTCCTTTTCAGCATAAAAAGGCAATTTTGGGGCAAAAATGTAATTTTATTTTGTTGGTGTTTAATTACTATCTTTTCACAATGCACTATCCACCAGTATTCACTTTGACGTGATTTCATGTTTATTTAAGGAATAACTCGGAATTAAAGCTGCTAAAAAATACAGAAAATAAAGGTACAATGGAGTACAAATGGGCACCTTTCTTACATTTGCTAGTTGCTTAAATGTATCAGGCGATGCTGGAATAAATCAGCAAACTAGTTTGACACGGTCTATGACAATTAGAGATAATTAGTGTATGACTAGGGTAAAATTCAACATTATTTATAGGGGCATTCAGGTGAGTAATTAACATGGTGGTATAGAATCAGATGGTGAATTAGAGGCCTAAACAGGGTCCGCCTTCCGTGCACCCCCAATACTCCCCCAAAACAACTTATTGAACTTCCTTTCGTGGTCCTAAAACATATTCAGGGTGTAACCAAGATACATTTTGGTATGCTTGGTGATTATTCAAGGTCCGCTTCCAAAATGGCCGCCAAAATGATCAAATTTCATAAAAAGGACTTATTTCAGCCAAAATGTATGATAAAACGTGTAAGTTTAACTACAGGGTGTCTAAAAAAACCCCACCGTGCACGTGTTTACCCATCTTATTGACCACGAACTTCTAGAATTAGCAATTGTATACATATTGATAGACTAAACGCTTAGCTTCCATTATGCCGTTGATTTCATCTAATTTGGTTTTTGTCAATCCTGAGATATGATCAATTAAAGGTATATTATGTGATCTTTTCCATGGACGCCCTCAATCCTAGAAAAAAAATTGGAAGCAGATTTTCTTGCAGATTTACTTTTCTGATCATAAATCATAAATATATTCCAAGTTACAGAGCGATACGATTCCTAATAACCTCAAAATCATGGTTTAAAGAGTGAATTTAGAGTAAAATTTGAAAAATAGATTGTACCGCTCGGTACAATCTATTCAAACCATGATTTTGAAGTAATTAGGAATCGTATCGATCTGTAACTTAGAAGATCTTTATGATTTATGATCCAAAATGCAAATCTGCAAGAAAATCTGCTTTCATAGGAGGGCGCTACATGGAAAAGATCACATAATATGCCTTTAACTAAACCCACCTAAAATCGACGTTGTGCCGCTTTACAGAATAAATGCTTAAAGGGGCGTGTACATCTCAAGTGTTTGTCCTGGACAAAAATCACATGACTCGCTTCGCTCCAAGTCCTCGCGTGCCCGGCAAAAAGCCCATGATGCAATACTAAGTCGTAAAAGATGTGCTCATAAATCGACAAAAGGCTGTACGAACGAAATATAATATATCTAGAATTGTTTCAAAAAGTAGTGTTATTCGTTTAAATCAGAATTACATTCTTTAACAGTAAATAAACAACTTTTGTGCGAGAAACTATCTTAAAACTGCAAAGATTAAGAAATATAAAGCATTTTAAACATCTAATTTAGAGAAGAGTAGTATGTTGAACAATATTACTTTTGTTTGTTATGGCGTTCACATAGCGCATAGTTGGCTCAGCGGTAGAGCATTGGACTAGTAAACCGAAGGTCGTGGGTTCGAATCCTATCACAGCTTGACATTTTATTTTAATCGTTTATATACATTTTTTTAAATTAGTTTTCGATATTGTTTATCATTTCGTATAATTATTCATTATTGTTCCATTATAGTTTATTTTGGAATGTGGAATTATTTACGATTTCATTTTCCACTAACTGTTTAGTGTGCCTGGTATCATGAAAGGTGACATGTACCGCGGTATACCACCGCACTCAGGTCCTACTCCTATGCAACAGGCCAATACAATAGAAACTCGTTGTGTGCTATTATCGATTGAGCTAAACTTGTAAAGTAAATGCCAGTCATTATGTAATACAAATCAATGTGCCTGTATTATTATTATTGAAATAATGTTTACACCACCATTTGTAGTTTCTGAGTAATATTTTTAAAACTAGCTAGGACGGTTCACGGATTTCGCGGCTCGAAATGGATGTTTGAATTAGATCTCAATATAATATAATCCAAGCTGCTATAGGCAAAAGCTATATACAGATGACCGTGCAGCTATTTAGTGAAAAGCTATACAGCCGATGATCCGGCAGCAACCCTTACCCTAATCCTAACCCCAACCCTAACTCTAACTCTTACCCTAACCCTAAGGCCAACAAAAGGTAGGGTCGGTAGGTCGGATTTGTTAAAAGATCTTGGTGTTTTTTATACGGATATTGTATTTGGGAATTTAAATTCGGCATGGATACTGTGAATTAAAGTCCAAACACAAAACACATCGCTTTGACGTTGCTTTACTCTCGACCACCTTCACACTGCTGATTTCGATCTCCAATATTGTCGAATTGGTTGCAACACTGCAAACTCGGTCAATATATTTTTTGTAACAAGTTTGCAACGCGCAGTATATACGTGAGAGTTTACTAAACCTATTTTCCCCGTACTAACTACCCCCAACTTTTTTACTATGTTGAAATTAATATTCATGCCGTTGTGCAACATTTTGGGACACATATTAACCATAACTAGATTTTCATATATTCTTAAAGTATAAAAAATGACATCACTGCTGCACGTGCGAACAATTTTCATTTAGTCCTTTTAATAGTCCCGCGGGTGCCAAGTTCACGCAATAAACATCATGTTACAAGAGATTGCGCATTGGGGGATGGTGTTATAAAGACCAGATTGAATATGTCATACGAAATCAGGAATAAACGGTCCGTTTGGCCGTTCAAATTGCTAAAAATGTTGTTTTAAAAAAATAATCGAAAATAAAAAAGAATACGGTCGGCACCATGGTACACGGTCGTCGGACGTGGACAAACAAACAATTTATTTTTCTTGGACTAACCCTTACCTTACCCTAACCCTAACTAACCATAAGGCTAACCCCTAACCCTTACCCTTACCCTTACCTTTACCCTTACCCTTACCCTTAACCTTACCCTTACCCTTAACCTTACCCTTACCCTTACCCTTACCCTTACCATCCCCGTAAGACACTTTTGCCCAAGGGGGGGGGGGGGGCGTTTTCACCTACAATTTTCGTAAAGGTTGCCCCAAATTTTTTCCAAGTCAGTCACCTCGTGAATTTCACGTAAGTGGGGGGGGGGGGGGGGGGGGGGGGGGGGGGGGGGGGGGGGGGGGGTAGAAGTCAAAAATTTCGCACGTCAAAAATTTCGCACGGACACAATTTCGCAGTCCAAAAAACACTGTAGTCAATGTTATATGAGTGGTTTTACTATCATTGATATTTGAAACTAAGAATAACGCAATTTTTACCTTAAAAAAAAAAAAAAAAAAAAAAGAGTTTCAAAAGGGGGGGCGTTCGAAACCGTCGCCCCCCCCATCTGACGGGCTTGCTTACCCTTACCCTGGCTACCCGATGATAAGTCGATCGTATAGTCACTTCCATAAATAAACAGTGGTAGATTTCAGATTTGTCAAGCAATTGAAGCAACGGTGTGTAGTTAGTCCACTGTTAAGTTCTGAGTTTGTCTCAAAACAGAATGAACATATAAAATGGCGATACATTCTTAGGTTTACTCAAACCCTGGTATTTGAAATTTGGGCATCGATGGGTACATATCATTTTGTGACAGCCTGTGTATGATCTGAGACGAATATATCTGAATATTCGTCTCAGGTATGATATGAATAAATGCACCAAATTGGAAACAGAAATTTTGCGCATTTGACTTGAATGTTCTCTGAACACTTTGGAATACGTGTCTTTTGAAAAAACCAACACGAATGGAATCTGAAGAATGAGCACGTGTCTACCATGTTTGAAAGTTGATCAATGTGTATTATTTTGAGTTATACAATCAAACCTTTTATAGCTCATGGGGCCTCAGAAATTGTTAATGTTTAAAACTTAATTTTATTGAGCCACTTTTTGGCGCACGGCTGCTACGACGGTCGCCTCTATCATGTTATAATCCAGGGCGGAAATCCCGGGGGGGGGGGGGGGGGGGGGGGATGGGGGATTTATCCCCCCCCCCCCCCCCCCCCCACTTTTTGACCTGGAGGGATGGTCAATGTAATCATCCCCCCCCCACCCCCTCTGATTTTTCACATCTACCAAAAAAAAAGGAAAAAAGGGGGGGGGGGAAGGAAAAAAAAGAAAGAAAAAGGGGAAAAAGGAGAAAAAAAAGGAAAAGAGAGGGAGGGAGGGACATCAGAACGTTTGGAGTTTATTGTACGTTGGTTAGGATACATACGCTAATGTACGTTAAAGGAAATGTCCCGCAAGCACAACCTTTAGCATTATTTGTTAGAAAAATAATTATCGAGCCGAAATTACGTAATTATATAGAACAAAACACCATACTAGTCACAAAAATAATAAAATCTGCCATCACTAAACATGCATTTTTTTTAATTCGCGGCGATCAAAAGTCCCGGTGTCGATGACGTCATGGGTATTGGTGCTCAAATTTGCGCATGTGCATTGTATTACTATGACATCATCGACACTGGGACTTTCGATCGCCGCGAATTTTAAAAAGTGCATGTTGAGAGATTACGGTTTTTATTTGTTTTTGTCATAAGTGTGGTGTTTTGTTCCATTTAATTACAAAAGTTGGGCTCGATAGTTATAATGCACACTTTTATGCTTGCGGGACACCTCCTTTAAGAATCCATCTTTAGGAGGTAACTAATTAACTTCTTTCTGGTATAGGCCTATCTGCCTATTTAAAAAGCCAATATTGATCAGAAATAAAGTGATTGCTTTTCAATAAAAATTGGTCAAAAGTATACCAGGTCGCATGAATGAGTTTGAAAATTGAAAACAATTCTACTTCTCAGGGGGGCATATCCCCCACCCTCAGACGCCACCTGTTGGAGCTTTTTAACCATCTATACTATAATCAAGAATATATCAGTATAAAAATGCTCAACTTCTTTCGTGCATTGATAAAAACAAGATATTTATTGAAAATGAAGTGATGGCCTTTTTATACAATATTGGTCAAAGTATACACCAGATTACACCAAATGAGTTTGAAAATCGAAAGATTTTTCTACTTCTGAGGGGGGCACATCCCCCTCAGGCTCCCCCTGTCCGAGCATACCTCGGAGTGCGGGTACCAGCTAAATTTAATTTTTTAGGGGCCAAAGTTATCATCCCCCACACACCTAACAAGAAATGTCCGCCCCTGTCTATAATGTTGAGTTTAGACATAAAACTAGTCGGCATACCCACCTGTGATCTTTCCAGGGGACACCCTCAATCCTGGAAAAATTGAAGCAGATTTTCTCGCAGATTTACTTTTCTGATCATAAATCATAAATATATTCCAAGGTACAGAGTGATACGATTCCTAATAACCTCAAAATCATAGTTTTAGAGTGAATTTATAGTAAAATTTAAAAAATTTAAAAAATTGTACCGAGCAAAGATTGTACCGCTCGGTACAATCTATTTTCAAACCATGATTTTGAAGTATTTAGAAATCGTATCGATCTGTAACTTAGAAGATCTTTATGATTTATGATCAAAATGCAAATCTGCAAGAAAATCTGCTTTCATAGTAAAATCAATGATAGAGGGCGCTACTTAGAAAAGATCACATAATATGCCTTTAAGTCTCACAGTGTTTCACAATACAAATAAAATATCTGTTTCACCTGTGGTATGATGTGGTCAAGACGAGAGAGATTTTGGACAGCGAAAACGGAAAATTACCCTCAAATGTATACAGTCATGTTTTTGCTGTTTTTCTCCGTATTGTATCGATAGATGTAAGACTTAGAGCACGATTTCAACACAGAAAATGGAATTATTGTTGGATTATATCTAAATATAATATGGAACGATCATATTGCAAGAGTTAAATGTTTTGTACTTGCAGATAGCATAATATGAACTCCAATGTATTACTATGCTTTTAGCATACTGGCATATTTCTAGCAGTGGCGCAACCAGCGGGGGGGAGCCCACCCCCCCCCCACCCCCCACTTGGAACCCTTCCCCCCCCCCCCCGCTTGCCCCCCCCCCCCCAAATGAAATCAAGTACGGCTGTATAAAATGTAATTACAAACAAAGTACACACCAAATCTCCCCCAATAATGACATCGTGTCGGTTGAGATTGGCACTGTCGGTCATTTGACGAAAGGAATCATGGAATTATGATGGTCAAAAGTACACAAATGAAATATTCTTTGGTACAAGCTTGTTTAGAGCCAAAATGTAGCTCAATTGTCCAAAAAATAGCTGTAAAGTCGAAATTTTCGCGCGCTATGCGCGCAACTCTTGACTCAACAAATCTTAGGAGCCCCCCATTTCAAGTCACTGCCCCTTCTTGCCCCTCCCCCAATGAAAAAGTCTAGTTACGCCACTGATTTCTAATCAGTCACATTCATTGTAAAATGTATGCCACAGTGATGCCTCTTATGTTAAATCTTTAGAATGATTGTCACTTTATGTGTTTCTTTGTGTGCAACCTTCAGAATAGCCAATCAGATAGTCAACCGTACAGAAAATCAATTCGTGAAGAGACTTGAATCCCCTTCAGTAAGTCGTGTAATTGATATATCTCAGTTCAAAAATAAACTACTTTTGCAGTATTTTTATAGGGGAGGGTAAAGCTTAATGGTTGTCTTGACCTGGATCTGGATAATGAAAATGCAATTTAATATCAAATTAGCCATTTCTATTGTTTGCAGTCTGTGAAAGAGATATCTGAAATTTAGACCGGTTATATTTGACATTATTTCACAGAATTCACACTAAATGGACATTTGGTTTTCACTGAACACCCAGTACTGATATCTATGTACAAAGCACTTGTAGCTGAGATTCATAGCTACAATTGCGGAATATTGCGTAACACTTTCCACGCGGCTAATGGTTTTACCATATAAAAACAGATGTTCAGAAATCTTTCCCAATCTATCTCAAGGATTACTGACCAATACGAGGCATGTTTGTACTTATTTCAATGCATTTCACATGGTGATTCCAAGTATGGTTATGAAATTTAACAATTTTGACAACAGTTTGAGACATTTTAGAATGTCGTCTGCAGACGCCTGCCACGTGGAAAGTGTTAAAACTGGCTTATATAATACTAATGGAAAAGGTAGTTGGCAAATAAGGAACAATAGCGTAACCTACAATCTTTCCTGATCTTTGTACCATTGAAATTGACAAAAGAGAACTGTAGTCAATCTCGGAAGAAGAAAAAATTACCTTTACTTTTGACATGTTTGACATTGCTGAAAACTGACGTCATGAAAATAGTGTTCACTACACGCTTAGAAAAAAATGGTTCTAAAGTTTTCCTGCCAGGAGAACCCTTAAAGGTTCTTTAAAGAACCAAAAATAGTTCCCCAAACATGATACAGAACCATTTTCGGTTGATACAGAACCATTTTTGGCTCTATGAAGAACCTTTTGGGGTTCTTCAATTTTCAAGAACCTTTTTTGAAGGTTATATAAGGAACCTCTCTCTTGAACCTTCAAAAAAGGTTCTTAAAAAATTGAAGAACCAAACAAGGTTCTTCATAGAACCAAAAATGGTTCTGTATCAACCAAAAATGGTTCTGTATCACGTTTGGGGAACTATTTTTGGTTCTTTAAAGAACCTTTAAGGGTTCTCCTGGCAGGACAAAAAAAGGTTCTTTAATTTCTTAGAGTGTATTGCAAACTATATGTAGCGGGATATACATGTACATTGTATCAAACACCATTGTAAATTATCAGATGATGTATGTATTAGACCAATAATATGGACAACATCTAATTCATTTGTTCTTATGGAAAATTAACACAAACGAATAGGCCTATCCTCGCATATAATTTCATTTGTTCAAAATGTGTATCTGTTTTCTCATTTAAGAAACCATCAAATTGTGAATAAAAGGTTCGAAAAGGTCATCGACCCGGGCAGTGACTTGTATATGTTTTATTTACAGTCAAGGTTTAAATAAAATAGAATTCCGAACAACTCGTATCATTTTATTTTAGTTATATCGAAATAACCATAATGAGCACTATATCTGTATAGTTGCATTCAATTAGATTATAGTCGATTTGACACTCAAGTCAAGTCTAACATTTTTATTTATTTTATGCTCACGTGATCCTAAAAGAAATTAAGCTTGGTTGCAAAAATTGTCAATTTAGGCAAATCTGATAATTTTCACGAATTCAAAATAGTTCCATTAAAACGTTACGCCAGCATTTTATGATTACGCTCTCGCAGCAATGAGCATGATGAGTTACAGCACGGTATCAAATCCACAAACTACTGTCGCCCATATCAGGCCGTGAAAGCCGTGAACCGCGTAATGTATTTTTGAAGATACAACTCTCTTTTCTGAATTTTGAAGCAAATTACAAATATCGGTGGTGTAGGAAATAGGAAAATCGATTCAAGGACATAAGCCGACTGGCTTCTTATTTACATAACAATTGGCCTTTGCAGATCATGTTCATAGACTAGCTAGGGCCATTCAATGTAGGCCTACGGAGTAGTAAACACAATTATATTTACAGGATATTCTTTATTACAGTGAAATTGCAAAAGAAAAAAAGAAAAAAAGTATCATTCAAAATTCAATAAATATAAGAAATCCTGTCAATTTATAAAAACAAACAGTGTAATAACAAAACAGAAAAAGATATCTCATCCCCATCCGCAGGATTCGAACCACTGACCTCATGATTGTGAAGCCGGCGCTTAGACGATTGAGCTAATGAAGGCTATACATAAACGGTATTGAAGAAAAACATTAGATAGAGTTCAAAATACAAATATCTCTTAAATCGGAGGCTAAAATGCTTTATATTTCGATTGTTGTGCATTTTTAACATGGGTTATCGCCCAAAAGTTGATTATATGCTGAGGGAGATTGTAATTCTGATTTCATTATAATGCATAACACTATTTTTTGAAACGATTCTAGACACCTATTTTGTTCGTAAAAAAATTTCACCATTACGTTTGGTCGATAAAATTCGCGGCAAATCTATTGCACCATGGGTATTATTACTTGGAAACACGGAGACTCAGATACATGGGGAGTCATGTGACTTTTGTCCAGGACAAACACTTGAGATGTACACGCCCCTTTAAGAGAAGCATTAAAACACTTGTCCTCCTAAGGGAGTGGTCACTCCGGAGTAACCCTTTCAATTGCAAACTGTAAAGTGTGGCACAACGTCGATTTTAGGTAGCTTTAGTTAATTGGTCATATCTAAAGATTGACAAAACCAAATCAGATGAAATAAACGGCATATGAAAGCTAAGCGTTTAGGGAAGACGTCAAAACTCGACCGCCCGTTGACCGCCGGTTACGGGCGGTTCCGCCCGGTTCTTTCAGGTCAAATGTTTTACTGGTATATGAATATTCGCGCATGCAACACTGAACAACCGCCGGATGACTTAATGCTGTAACAGGACCAATTTACACTATCAATCTGTTACTTTGCGGTCATAATAGCTCTCTCTATAATCGTTCTATAAAAAAAAACATTCATAGACTTTCGGTATTGATTTAAAAAAGTTAATTGAGCTATAAACAGATTGAAAAAGCCAACCCCAGCGAAAATCAATAGCTGTATTGTACTGGTTGTCAACTGAGCCCATTACTTCAAGATTTTATTGCTCACGCGTGTGACGAGGCACTATCAACCGGTCGTGTTCACCAGAGTGTAACTATTTGACCTCATTATGTGTGTATATTATAACAGACGACACGTTTTGTGAGAACCGGGCGGAACCGGCCGTAACCGGCGGTTGCCTGGCGGTCGAGTTTTGACGTGATCCCTTAGTCTATTAATATGTATACAATTGTTACACCAAATGTTAGAAGTTCATGGTCAATAAGTTGGGTAAACACGTGCACGGGTTTTTTGAGACACCCTGTATAGGATGTATGTATTAGACTTCTCAAACTCATATCCAGCATGTTTGTTTGTTAAACATACTTTAAATCCAAGATGGCCACCAAAATGGCCGCCTTAAAACGTATAAATAGTCTAACAGCGTATATTATTATTGCATCATATTCAACAAACAATATCTTCTAAACTGCAAAACTAAAGCTTTAAGATAAACCACTCGCCAGTGTAGGTTTTGATTAATTATCGTATTCCAAAATGGCCGCCAAATAGTTCAAGTTTATGGGTTAAATTATGATGTTCACGTAAAACAGTTGTCATACATTTAATATACATGACTATGTAATACCTATAAAAGCTAATGAAACAGTTTGTAATATAGGCTATGTATTATGATCTGGGGGATGTAGTTCTAGTTGAAGTAATTTGAAATCTCCAAAATGGCCACCAAAAAGGTTAAAATGACTGAAAAGCAGTAATAATTTACTGTATGTTCATTAAGAATGACCAAATAGCTTGTAATCCACCCAGTAAACTCATTCATTTAGTGCAAGGAACGATTGTAGGGTACAGTTGGTCGTGATCCCTATTTTATTTCAATTTCCTCCAACTTTAGTAATAAAACAATTAAGGTCTTCCAAAAAACTGGCCGAGACGCCTAAGTAGAATAAAGCACACCTATCGATTGGTGGGAGACGGTATGTTCGAGAGCGCCATAGTCATAATAACGTTAGTCTTGGTAGAGTAATCCATATGCAGCTGTAAAGCTAAACTTGGGTGTGGTGCAGTGATGACGTCATACAGCGAGATTGTGCAAGTAAAAAGGTGGACAATGGAGAAAGAATAAGACGATCTCCAGAACAATAAAGGTGATGACTGGACGAAAAAGACGAAATAAACTCAGGGTGCACTATATACAGGGGTTTGACAGCTTACAGGAGTCTGGATCCAACTGGGGGAAGCATCGCCCGGATGGATGGCATAGCGGCTTTCCTGAAGACCAGAATGGATGGGGCCGATACTGTAGCGGCTGGTAGGCTGTTCCAGATGCGGATGGATCTCGGGTAAAATGAGAATTTGAAGGGGTCGATTGTGCATTGGATGACGCTGAATTTGAGTTGGTGATCATATCTTCCAAAGAAGGTGGCAGGTGAAACGCACGGTGGAAATTTGATGTTACCAGGCCGTGGTAGATCTTGTAGTACATCACTGATTGGGCAAGCAGTCTGCGATGGTGGAGCGAGTCCCATCCTAAGGATGTTATTAAGGGTGTCACGTGGGTCTCTCTTCTATAATCCCGATGTATGAAGCGGGCTGCCGCACGTTGTACTCGCTCGAGGCTGTCTACTGGTGATGTTGCATGTGGATTCCACGCCTCAGACGCATATTCCAAACGAGGGCGCACTAGTGACTCATAGGCTTTGGTTTTGACATACTTTGTGCACGGTGTTAGTGTGCGTCGTAGCAGACCTAGGGTTCTGTTTGCTTTCTTGATAGTCTTCTCGCAGTGGGTATTCCCGCGTAGGCCATTTGAGATGGTGACGCCTAGGTACTCATGGTGATCAACAGTGTTAAGAGGCTTGCCAAAGATGCTGTACTGGAAGTGGCTTTTATTCCTTTTCCGGGTTATGTGAAGTACTGCACACTTTGCTATGTTGAACTCCATGAGCCATTTGCTAGACCAATCTGCGAGCTCTTGTAGGTCCTGCTGTAGGATGTTGTGGTCATCTGGAGTGATGATCTCTCTGTCTATGATGCTATCATCAGCGAAGAGACGAAGGGTTGACTTTGTGTTGTCTTGAATGTCGTTGATGTATAGCAAGAACAATGCAGGGCCTAGGACTGAGCCTTGGGGAACCCCAGAAGTGACTGATGCTCATAATAGTCGAGCGGCGGCTCCCATAGACACTGTACTTAAGCGTGGCACCCCTCTTGCTCACGATGTAAATGTAACCAAAACAAGTTTATTGAATCTTATAATTATTATCAGGAATCACTAGGGGTGTGAGATTTGTTGTAATATCATATTTTTAAAGAAATAATGAATCTCAGCCGGTTATTTTGTAAAATAATTTCGCTGAATATAGAACATTGCTATAATAATGTCATCGATCCATTGACGATCCATCAACGTATTTTCATGGTAGCGTTGCCATCCACAATCAATGTCACTAACCTTAGCTGTACACAAAATCCCTTTTTAGTTTGCGTCTAATGCATTTTGTATAGGCCAATGTTAAAATGTTGCAATAAACAACATTAAAAGGCCACAATCTAGCTGAAAAAATGATCGTATATAATATACATATATACACTTTTTTGAGACCATGCATATATTTTTAAGACCTTTTGATAGAAAGATATGTTCGTCATAGTATTTTCATACTTTTAATCACACTCCTTCCTAATCTAAAAATTGAATCATCCCAATAAATAAAAACGACACTGTTATGAAATGTTCGTCTTGATATAAACAAATCGTTTATTTATTTAAGTAATATAAATCCCAATGAATACTCGATATAATAATACAAGGCAATCAAATTAATTCCTGACATAACAATGTTCAAAATGGTAAATTATATAAATTATATTGCACAGATAAATGAGAGTGTGTGAGTCACCGCAATCATTAGTTCATTATACTGTAAAGTTTCAAGTGAAACTGTTTTTGGTAATTTTGCATTAGTTACATACACATACTACACAATGATTGATTATAAATATCAATAATTAAAAAACATATTTCAAACTCATACCGTATTTTGAGTGACTTCTTCAAAATTCAGTAAATATTCTATAATTGTATACACGATCAGCCTCGATTTGTCATAATGAAAAACAATACCCCTATTAATTCAGTCGTGATCATTATTTTACATTAATATTTTAAAGTGGTATTTCGCGATACAATGATTGTTTGCTTTTTCATTTTTTTTCAAACATTTTATAAATGGTTTGGATTTAATACGCAGTTTAATATTCACACCATTAATTTACAGGCTATCAATGCCCCCCCCCCCCCCCCCCCCTGCGATACTTAGGCCTAACTTAATACGACACAGCTTCAATTCAACTACCGTATTTTAGGTCGGTGGTAAATATGTTTAATTCATTGACATCATGAATCAAGAAAAAAAATCAAGAATATTTGGTTTCATGAGCAATTGTACTTGTGATAAATAAGACGTGCCATCAAAGGCCAAGACCAAGGAGTACAAGACAGTGTGTTTCAGAGATAACTAATCTATCTTCTGCAAACATGTTAGGTCTAAAGTCCCACCGTGACTTCGGCGCCATATCGTCATCATCTACAGTGGCATTGGATTGGAAAATCCTGTCAGACGATCAAAACATCCACATCCCATTGTACAACATTGCTTGCTTTTCCCACAGCTGCAATTTGCAGGGCATGATGTTTTGCAGTTGCATAGTATGATCAGTTCTACACAAGAGGAAGGAAGCGCGGACTTATCCATGAGAGTTGGTATCAAAAGACCTTTTTGCACACACCAACCATGATTTTCTACTGCAGGCAAAGTTGGAAAACCAATATCAGCCTTTTGCCACACAGACATTTGGTAGAATGCACGCAAAATATGAAACTTAAGCGCATCACTAGTAGTGACTTGCATACGAATTCACCTGCTGATTTCAAAAGGCCTGCATCGTAAGCATTTTCGGCATATAGCATTGAAGGAAGTAAGAAGGTGTGGTTGTTTCAATAAACCTTCATTGTGATATTCATTGTGATATCCATTGTGATATCAATACAATTTAATAACAGCTGGTACAGGTAGTATTCTGATACAGTAGTAATCTTATTTTCTGTAGCTTTTCTCTTTCACGAATAACTGATCGGCAGATTAGGAGGGAGTGTGATTAAATGAAAATACGTGGAAGAACCTCTCCACATATCTTTCTATCAAAAGGTCTTAAAAATATATGTAGGATGGTCTCAAATAAAGTGTATATGTATATATATTATATACGATAATTTTTTCAGTTAGATTGTGGCCTTTTAATGTTGTTTATTGCAACATTTTAACATTGGCCTATACAAATACATTAGACCCAAACTAAAAAGGGATTTTGTGTACAGCTAAGGTTAGTGACATTGATTGTGGATGGCAACGCCACCATGAAAATACGTTGATTTTTCCGTTGTCAATGGATCGATGACATATTATAGCAATGTACTATATTCAGCGAAATTATTTTACAAAATAACCGGCTGAGATTCATCATTTAAAAAAAAAAATGACATTACAACAAATCTCACACCCCTAGTGATTCCTGACAATAATTATAAGATTCAATAAACTTGTTTTGGTTACATTTACATCGTGAGCAAGAGGGGGGCCACGCTTGTACAGTGTCTATGGGAGCCGCCGCTCGACTATGATGAGTGTTTGCCGTTGACTACCACTGCTTGTTTTCGGTTGGCGAGGAATGCGTTGACCCAAGTAAAGCGTGGACCCTCTGATTCCATAATAATCCAGTTTGAAGGATAGGTGATGGTGTGAAACCTTATCAAATGCCTTGCTGAAGTCCAGAAGAATAACATCTGTTTGTCCACGTGCCTCAAGGTTGGCTGCCCAGTCATGGATAGATGACAGTATAGTTGGGTGACCGTGGAGAGCCGCTCACAAAAGCCAAGCTGCGAGTCTAGGAGGATATTATGCAGGCTGAGATGTTTTGACATGTGACTTAAGACGATGTGCTCAAGGATTTTACAGCACAAGCAGGTGAGTGATATGGGTCTGTAGTTTGCCGGATCCGACTTTGGGCCTTTCTTGTGAATGCTTGTGACAAGTGCTCTTTTTCATTGGTCAGGAATAACACCTCTGTTGATTGATTGTTGAAACAGTAGGGTAGGAGCTGGGGCAATTTCATCTGCTACGGTCTTGAGTAAGCGCAGCGAGGCGGGATGATCTCGTCGGGGCCGCTTGCTTTAGATGGATTTAGTTTCAGGAGTTGGCTACGCGTGCACACCTTCACAGTGGACAGAGAGTTGGTCAATGCTGGGATACGGAGAAGTATCATTGTTGGTAGTGGTGGTCTTTGACTTGTTAAACACGGACTGAAACTGCTGGTTGGGGCATTTGCTTTGTCAAGAGCCGATGTACATAATTTGTTGGCGGTACGTAGCGTTGGGATACCAAGGTTATCGGTCCTCATCAATTTGACATATGACCAGAATGTTTTTGGTTTAGTTTGAAGTGAGTTCCCAACAACATTGTTGACGTAGTTTATTGTGGGCATTTTTGACAGCTTTTGCCACTTTGTTTCTGTATCTACGGAAGGAATTCCAGTCAGGAGATGTACCAGATTTTCTGGCTTTACAATACAATCTGTCGCGCTTCCTCATCTGCTTCTTGATTTCAGTTGAGACCCAGGGCAGTCTATTTCTACCTCTACTCAATTTAGACGGGATGTGTGTGTCCATTAACTTTGTGAGCTCTCCTCTAATAAGCTCCCAGTTTGTGTCCACAGATTTGTTGAGTGGGTCAGAACCAAGGAAGGTTTCAGTGAACGACTTAGTATTTTGTTGTGTATGTGGCGGTGTTTCAGTAACAAAAACGGTGAGATAAAAGAGATTGGGTAATATTTTCACATTTTACCGTCTGCTAAATACATTTGGAATTTGCCAGTTAACGCCATTGTTGATAAAAAAAAATTAAAAAGTCTCGTTCCACGTTTTACTTCGCATGGTGTATACTATTGGTGTACGCGTGTCTATCTTGCCTATTTCACTCCACTGCAGAAGGAAGGCCTCTCCATAAATTTTCCATTTCACTCTGTCCTGATGAGCTGTCCTTTTCCAAGTAACGTTGCCACGCTCTTTGATTGCCTGCCTCTTCCGCTGGTGAATGCTCTGGGGATCCAGTCTGTTAATTTATGAGTCCATCTGTTTTCTTCCCTCCTGGCTAGATGGCCAGCCCATCTCCATTTAATTTTTTTTATTTCCAGTATGATGTATCTCACTTGTGTTTTCTTCCTTATATCTATGGTGTCACCCTGTCCCTTCTTGTAACGCCAATCAATATCCTTTCCATTGTCCTCTCAGTGACTTTTAGCTTCTTCTCCAATCTCTTAGTTGTTGTTCATGTTTCTGAGCCATACGATAGCACTGGGATGATACACTGGTTGAAAATTGGTGGTCGCTTTAGTGCCAATGGTACAGTAGCTCTTCATCACGAAAGATAAAGCTGAGCTTAACAAACTTCACCCATGCTAGCTGTATCCTTCTGTTCACTTCCCCTGCTGTTTCATTTTCCAGAGAAATCTTCTTGCCCAGTTATATATAACTATCCACTTTTTCTATGGTTTTTACTTGAACTACTGTTATTGCATAATCTTTCAGCTTGTTGCACATCATCACTTTTGTCTTCTTGATGTTCATGTTAAGTCTAGCCTCGTTGCTCTCTTCACTCAGTTCTCGGATCATCTTCTGCAATTCCTGGGGCTCATGGCTGAGAAGTAGGATGTCATCTGCAAATCTGAGATGGGTAAGGTGTTCACCATCGACTACAACTCACATACCTTGCCAATCCAGGTTTCTGAAAACATCCTCCATGGCTGCAGTGAATAGCTTTGGGGTGATTGGATCATCTTTTCTCACACCTTTCTGAATTTTTGAAGGTTTCAGTTGTAGTGCTTTCTAGGTGGATTCTAGGACTTGGATCCTTATAGATTGCCTTGATTAGGCGGATGTACTTTTCATCACTGACCTGCTTTTCCAGCGCATTTAATAGAGACTGGTGGTCTAGACTGTCAAATGCCTTCTCATAGTCCACAAAACCGAGACATATATTGAAGCGATATTCTTTCGACTTCTCTATAACCTGGCTCAGTGTTTGAAGATGATCTGATGTCCTGAATCCTGCTCTAACTCTGCTTGTTCTCTAGGCTGGTTTTCATCAAGCTGTTTCTCAACTCTGGCAAGAATAACTCTTGTAAAGACTTTGTACATGTGAGGCAGCAGGTCTATATTTTGTTATGTCCTTCATATCCCTTTCTTGAACAATATAATAACTTTTGATTCGTTCCACTGGGAAGACATTTTCTCAAGTTGCATGATATTGTTGAACAGTTTGGTTAGGATTGTTACAGTTTCTTCTCCTCCTAACTTTAGAATGTCTGATGTTAATTGATCCTCCCCAGGAACCTTTCCTTTCTTCCTCTGGTTTACTGCACTCTCCACTTCTCCCTTGAGACTAGGTGGAACATTCTCTGCTTTTCTACTCCAGTGTTCGTTCTGTCTCCAGTCTGGTTTGTCTGTGTTGTATAGTTCTCTGTAGAATTCGTCAATGGCCTCTGTTACTTTTACTTTGTCTGTAACTTCTGATCCATCCGTTGTTTTAATTAACGCTAGCAGCTTCCTCCCTTCCTCCAATTTTCTATTGATAATTGTTGGTCCTTTGTTACTTTCTAGTACCTTCCTCACCATTTTAGTTCTGTACTTTCTCTTTTGATTTCGACGCATCTTACGGATTGTCTTATTCAGTTCAGTGTATTCTATTTGGTTACGGGGTGATATCTTTCTGAAATGTTTGAGAGCTTTTCTCGTTGAGTTTACGAATGTCTTCTCTCTCCGGATCTACGATGTCCTTCTCCTACTCCTACCACTTATTTAGTAGCCTAGTGCACCGATACCTACAACCGCGTCATCACCACATGCTTGCATCCTAAACCGACCAGAAAGTCTACCAAATTCTCCCATCCAATTCCTTTTCATATTCTCCATCAGATGATCAACACCCCGGCAAGTGTGCCTCGACTTATCTGCTGCAAATTCGCAAAACTCTTTCTTTTGCTCAACCAATCTCTCCTCCACCAATTTCTCCACCTCCTTCTCAACCATCTCCCCCATCTTGAAGACGCCGATCCTCCCTCCACCCTCGGTCCAAGCAACTTGGCAGGTACAGCTCTGACACTGCCAACCGTTGCAACCTGCGCCGGCCGCACATCCTACGAATTAGTCTAAATAGACACATTCGTCGATTTCGCTCTAGCTCCCCCTACATGCCAAGATCGACTTTGCATCCGGCCTCAACTTGCTTCCATCCACCTTCTTCCCCGGTGGTTTCCTCTCCTGCTCCCCCTTCTTTCTAGAGTGACGACCATGCTCCTCCTTCTCCCTCTCCTGTTCGGCCAACTTCTCGTCATCCCTCTGCTTCTCCTGTTCCCGCCGAAACCTCAGCTCTTCCCTACAACGAGCATCCTCCTCTCTCTTTCGGCGCCACGTTTCCTCACTTATCTCCTCCTTTCTTTTCTTACGCTCTTCATTTTGCCTCAACTTCTTCTCCTGCTCACGTTCTTGCTCCTCGCTCTCCTGCCTCACTCCCTCCAAAAACTCATCATCCACTCTAATCATCTCGTCTCTCTTCCGACACTCCTCCTCTCCTCGCATTCGGGATCGCATCCGAAGCTCCTCCTCCACACTAGCCGTCTCTTTCTTGCGACTCTGCTCTTGCAACATAATTATTTCCTCCTCCTTCCGACTCTCCTCAACCCCAACCTTCCCCCTCTCCAGACGCTCCTTTTTAACTCTAACTCTTTCGACGTCCTTCTTACGTTCTTCCTCCACCCTAACCCTCTCCTTTGCAAGATGCTCTTTCTCCCCTTTCATCTCTTCCTTTCGTTTCCTACGCTCCTCATCCTCTCGCGCCTTTTTCCATTCTGATCTCCTCTTTCCTCTCGCTACGCTCATCGTCCTCTTGCGACTTTGCTATGCTCTGACGAGATTGTTCCCCTCTCACCAATCTCACATTCTTCCAAAACTCGTGCTCCTCCCCGCCTTAAACTTCTCTCTTTCCAGACGCTCCTTTTCCACTCCAACCTTCTCCTTTTCAAGGCGCTCCTTTTCTACCTTAATCTTCTCTCGTTCCAGTCGTTCCTTCTCACTCTAACTCTTTCCTCTTCCTTCTTACGCCTCTCTTCCATCCTTACCTTCTCTCTTTCCAATCGCCCTTTTCAACTCTAACTCTTTCTTCTTCTTTCTTACGCCCTCTTCCATCCTAACTATAGTATCCTTGTTTCACTCAGTCATGCAATCACTATTATAAGAGAAGTCACTCAGACACAAAGTATTAAATTAAGAGAAGAAACCCATTTAATATTACGAGAGCTCCGGCTTTATGCCGCCCATGTACCGTAGCCCGTGAGTAAAGAATGCCCCCAAACGTGGTCTGTCCTAGTGTTCGTGTCAGAGGTTGTGTCGGTTACCATCGTCCGATACGCGGTGTCCGGTAACATGAGGATACTACACTAACCTTCTCCCTATTCCGACGCTCCTCATCCGCCTGAACCTTCTGAATTCTCTTCCGACGCTCCTCTTCTACCCTATCCTCTCTCCTCTGACGCTCCTCATGCCCTCTCTTCTGACACTCGTCTTCCTATCTCGACCTTACTCCCACTCCTCCCTCTATCGCGCCGTTCTGATCGCTTCTTATCTCTGACCTCCTATCCCACACCGCTCTCTTAGCCACCCACATCTCATGTTTAGCTCGTAAGGCTGGGCATGATCGTTTCCAATGCCCCGACGCCTTGCAATAGCGGAAACAATTATTATCAGATTGCCATCCACTCCCCAGCTGATACCTCTCCAAACCATGCTCACCCCTCCCAGTCTGACCAATATCCTCCACCTGGACACTGCTCACCCGTCCCGTCGATCCATCCTTCACACGTAACTCCTTTCCCCCATACTACTACCATTCTCGCCAGCGATTACAGCAGGACCCTTAACCTCATTCTCCTTTTGTATCGTGTCAGTAACCTCTGTAACAACCGCACTACTTGGGCTCCCTGACGAACATGGTTGTGTACTACCGGCCTTCCAGCCCCTCAACTGCTCTATTCGCTTATACGCATCACTGCGTTCCGCATAACATAGCATCTCCCACAGCGTACCAGATGCCCTGTCATACAGCACTGGATCAGCAACAGCATCTACAAATTGCGTCCGTGCCACCATTTCCCTACTTCCCTCATCGATATGCGGCATTGCTCGAAGAGTCAATCTCCTAATGTCTTGGGCCAAGTCATAATAACTCTCCCCCAAATGCTGCTTCCGCGCCGTCAACTCTAAGAAACACTCATCAGGTTCCTCCCGTGGTCTAAACATTCGCGTCATCACACGGACTAACTCACGGTAGTCAATCTCCCGTGGATCCACCTCAACAGCCATAACATTCAATGCACAACCCTGACAGCATTTAAACAACCGTAGAGCGGCCTCCCCATCTGTCCACTGGTTGTACACCCGACACGCTTCAAAGTGTTTATAAAACGCACCCCATACAACATTCCCATCTCTCGCCTCTCCACTCGCCTCTCCACTCGCGGACGTTCCACCAAGGTCGACTTCCGTCCTTCAACCTCGTTTCCACCACTCTCCATAATCTCTGACTCTCTAACCGTGGCCACCTCATTTCTTCCAACTACCTCACGAGCCTTTTTCTCCCGCAACTCTTCGGTCCTCGTTTTCATCTCACTCCACGTAATACGCATAGCTTCCGTCACCTGACCAAGTAACTCCATGGTTGACTTCCTCCCGCGTCGAAGCCAAAGTCAACCTTCTACCCACTTCCTCACACAATTTCCCGTACTTTTGCTTCTGCTCACTCTGTACGTCTCCTAACAGTCGAGCCCTATCATCGAAATCTGCATGTTTCCTCTCATATTTACGTTTCTTCGACAATACTTCTTCATACACCTCTTCATTCCTCTTCTCCCCTTCTGCCACTACTTTCTCCCGATCAGACAACTCCTTTTGTTTACTCTGCTGCTTCTTATCCTCTAATATCTTCTCACCACCTATGCTTCTTCATACACCTCCTCATTCCTCTTCTCCCCTTTTGCCACTACTTTGTCCCGATCAGACAACTCCTATTGTTTACTCTGCTGCTTCTAATATATCTCTTCACCACCTGTGCTCGATTCTCCCGACTATCCAACAACTGGGTCCGTCGCTCCAACTCGAGCTCACGCTCTTTCACCCTCGACTCTCTTCGACCCAACTCTTCACACCACTCCTGATCTTCGGCTGCCATTCGACCCTGAAACATTTTTACCGCTGTCTCCTTGGCTACAAGTTTCTCTTTCCTCCGTTGCAGCTCTGACACTGATCGCAACCTTTCAGCCTCCAATACTCTTTGGAGCAACACATCCATCACTGTCCTGCAAAACAGTTCCGCCTCAAAATGTACCAAATCACTTTCTCGCCTGTCATATTCCTTCAAATCCAACTGCCTCCTCCTTTCCACTTCACTTAACCGTTCCTCTGCCAAAACTTCCTTCCGCATCAATTCATTCTCTCTCCGTCTAAAGTCCTCCAACTCTATCCGATCTGTCCTTTCCACTCCTCATAATTCCCCCAGTATCCAACTCCGACTCTGCGACACGTACTCCAACCCCAGAGTCCTCGCTATAGTGACTTCCCTCGCTATCAGCATAGCCAACTCTACCTGAATCGTCAACCCAACGTGTGTCTCTGGGCCCAACAAGCCATCACCAGCCTCACTACTATTCTCCACATTACTCAAATACTCGGTTTCACTGCTTGAATATCCACCAGTACTACCCGCCTCCTCAAAGCTACCCTTCCATCACTACCACTACCGTTAGCGAACACCACATCATCACTGTAATCACCTCCGTGTCGACCTCCATTTCCGCCACCATCACATCCATGTCGACCTCCACCAACATCACCTCCAAACAGACGTCCACCTCCACCAACATCACTTTTACCTCCACCAACATCACTTCTCAGTAGACATCCACCTCCACTACCAGCATCACCTCTTCCACCAACATCACCTCCACCATTGCAGATTTCACAACCACCACCACCACTGCAACCACTACCACCCCGTGTCCCTGGCTCCTTTCTCATCACCGGCTTACCCTCCCCATCTACTTCTTCCGTCTGCCCTACCGACCGCGGGGTCGAACAACTACCACCCATCAACCCCGGCTGATCGACCAGCATCAACGGTGCACCACTACCATGACTACCACCCTCCCACCCCGTCTGCTCTACAGGTATCGGCTTCCCCGTCATTGACGGCACACCATCACCAATCACCTCTCCCGGTCTCAGTGGCCTACCACTACCAACCACTCGGTGCCTCTGCTCACCCGTCATCAACGGCACACCATCACCAACTAGGGCACTTGGTGCCTCCGCTCTCCCGTCACATCATCCATCCTCATCGGCATACCACCACCGGGCACTTGGTGCATCTGCTCTCCCGTCACATCATCCATCCTCATCGGCATACCACCACCGGGCACTTGGTGCCTCCGCTCTCCCGTCACATCATCCATCCTCATCGGCATATCACCACCGGGCACTTGGTGCCTCTGCTTTCCCGTCACATCATTCATCCTCATCGGCATACCACCACCGGGCACTTGGTGCCTCTGCTCTCCCGTCACATCATCCATCCTCATCGGCATAACACCACCGGGCACTTGGTGCCTCTGCTCTCCCGTCACATCATCCATCCTCATCGGCATACCACCACCGGGCACTTGGTGCCTCTGCTCACCCGTCACATCATCCATCCTCATCGGCATACCACCACCGGGCACTTGGTGCCTCTGCTCTCTCGTCACATCATCCATCCTCACATCGGCACGCTATTGCCGGGTACTCGTCCCATCATATCATCCATTCTCGTTGCCGAGTATTTGGTGCCTCGGTACACCCGTTGGCCAAGACCAAACGCTACCATACACTCCTCCACTCGGCTCTCCCGTCATCTACGGCCAACCACGGCTCTCGTCATCTGAGGCAAACCACGACCAACCACTCCTCCCATCTGCTCTCCCGTCATATGCGGCAAACTACGACCAACCACGCCTTCTGTCTGCTCTCCCGTCATCTGTGCCATGATGCGCACCTCTCTTTTGACCGAGTCTTTCTCGTCCTGAACCCGAGTCCGTCGCCGTCGACAGTCTACCGTCAAAGTCCGTCAAAATGTATAGTCAAAGCCAGAAATTCGTCATTAAAGAAAAATGAAAATCCCACATCTGACACCACTTGTCGCGGGGCGGGAGCGAGAGCGCGCGATAGACAAGAAGCGCGCGATTCAGTGTGCAGTGAATTCATCAGATCTGACACCACCACATTTTGCGCGTGGGGAGGGTTTAATTTGGAAACCTATAATCTTTTATTAATTAGCCACGTGGGTTCGTCTGTAGGGTAGAACCTGTGCTTTCTACTTCTTAACGAGCAAACCAATGACACGGGACGACTACTAAGGTTTACAGTTTATTTTCAACTGTCCTCGGTCAAATATTTTACAACAGTCAGTCCTCAACTACTACCTCCACTACCACCTCAACTAACACCTCAACATCCACCACGACCTCAACCTTATAACATCAAGGTAACCCAGACAACATACTTATATTGGCACAATATTGGCCCAACATCGGCAATTGGTTTTACATTGGCACTCTTCAATTGGCATCATGTTGCAACGTTGGCAACCAATATTGGTCCAATAATGGGCACAATATACCAGGGACGGGAAATGACACCATTGATTTGATATACAAATCATGACGTGGTCTAAAAAATGCGGCCGCTGTTAAGAGTTATCGCTTCCCGGCCTTTTGGCTAGGATCTTGTGCCTTGTCCTGTCCCTTGAAGATTTGTTCCCTTGTCCCAGGTTTGCCCTTGGCCAAAGTTGATTCTGGCCATGGGTTGGCCCGGGGTCCGCTCACTCCTCTTTGGGGGAAATAAAACAATATAAAGATAGAATTCTTCCTACGTAACATTTCTCCAAGATCGCCCAATATTGGCCCAATATTGAGCCAAGCTTGGGTTCTTGAGCAAATAATATTGCGCCAATATTGTAAGCCAATATTGGGCCAATAAAACATAAATATTGGGCCAATATTGTAATGTTGTCTGGGATGTGACGTATTGCACTTTCAACCAATTAGGATGGGTTATTTGCCCATTTTAGTGAGACGATTTTCTGACAGTTTTGTCACATTCTAGGGTATACACCACCAATGCACTATGGGATAGCACGTCCGGTAAAAGTTTATCACAGCAATAGTTCCTTTTTGCGCAGTAGCGTAGCGAGTGGGGTGGGGGGGGGGGGGGGGGAGCAGACTGCCCCCCCCCCCCTCCCGGACGGGGAAAAATTGGCAAAATGGGGACGACGAAAAAGGCGGAAAATCATGTTAAATCAGCCGTTTTTTGACCTGGTTTCTTTGAAATAGGGACCGTTATGGGGATCTATGGGGATCTTGCCCCCTCGGAGTGGCTGGGCTGGCTACGCGCCTGTTTTTGCGGTACAAATTGCGAGATTTAGTGACAGACTTTTTTCAATTATATCTATTAGTTGAGTGTGCACAGTACTGTGCCAAGTTTCAAAAAAAAATCGCACTAGTTTCAACATTTTAAAGTTTTAAACGACTGACAAAACATCTCAATGGCATTGTTGAGTGAATTTAACCATCTACTCCAAATATTATGTGCATGCCTACATCATAGTAGCTTTACCAAATATTCCAAAAGTGTAAGGTGATAATCAGTAAATAATATAGTAATTCTCTGATTATCAACATTTCCATCGTTCTTCAACCTCAGTACACCAAATCGTGAATTACATAACCGAATCCATTGTTAAACACTCACGCAATCACTCATTGGTGCAAAGTA
Organism: Ophiura sarsii; assembly: GCA_035610835.1. Classification (NCBI taxonomy): domain Eukaryota; kingdom Metazoa; phylum Echinodermata; class Ophiuroidea; order Amphilepidida; family Ophiuridae; genus Ophiura; species Ophiura sarsii. The sequence continues at coordinate 54,447,086 of CM069456.1, forward strand.
TGCAACATTGCAATGTTTTACATGGTACGCGTAAACCACATAACCACACACTCACTCATAATTCTACATTTTGGAGGGTGAAAGTTATCAAAATAATTCGTCAAATCTATAATATAATACGGAGTTGCCAATTCCTGTCCTGAGATGTTCTCCCCTTTCCGCACCTTCGATTGACTTCAAATGTTCTGTCCGAGTGCGTATGGGTCCCACGACGAACCAGTTTATGTTTGATTCTTAAAATTTGGGTTAGATTTCGTGAAATTTGGGCATTTTTATCCCGTTGCTACGTTATTGCTACGCGCCGCGTATACGCTGGGCACGCCATGGTGATGGCCGGCGCACCCACGCGTAATCGGGCGATCGCTGGCGCACGCGTAATCGGGTGATCGCCGGCGCACGCGGAATCAGGCGATTGCCGGCGCACGCGTAATCAAGAGATTACCGGAACACGCGTATAATGGCGCAAACCGTATGGTGCACACGCGCGCGTTATAAGTGGCGCAAAGCGTAATTTGTTATGGGGTGTACCCTGCTCCGTAGTGGAACCGTACAATACAAGATAACGGGGCACGATGAGACAACAGCAAAAAGTCAATCATATAGCCATGCAGGGGCATAGGCCTACAGTACAAAAAATCTTTGCAAAATATGCATGGTAATTTCACTTGCGTTTTAGGCTTACATATGCCTACTGGATAAATAATTTAATGTCAATGGGCCGAAAAATAAAATAAATGGATGGCTCACTGAACTGGGTACAAAGTGATCATGATGAGACCTCGCCTCCCGCCAACTATAAAAGACCCAGGCTATACAACTTCAGACCCCACTAAAATAAAACCAATGGCGTCGCGGACCTATTTAATACACGTGTTCCAAGGGAAACTTGACAAATTTTCGTGAAATCTAGGGGTCACGACCCCTCGACCCCACTCTTCCGCCGCTTCACTAACCCCACTTTTCAAATCCTAGGCCTACATAGTATGAACACATGGGTAGACCTGTCTGGGTTATTATATATAGGGCACGTGGGGTACCTGGAGTATGGGGTGGAATCATTAAGGGCACGTGTGATAACTAGATTTTAAGGATATATGGGGTAGGACCTACCTGATCAAAGAGTAAGACACCTACCGGAGTCATGTGAGTGGTTATTTCATGTCTCATTTGGGACCCGAGTCATCTGAGTGGTTATTTCATGTCTCATTTGGGTTACCTATAATAATATTTAGCGTATCTGGGTAGGGCTTATTAAGATCCCTGGATTATTACGGGCACCGTGGCACTGATATTAGTATTAAGGGCCGCTGGAGTATTAAGTATATAGTGGTTATTTCCTGTCTTATTATGGGATACCTATATTTAGCGTTTCTGGGTAGGCCTTATAAAGATCCCTGGATTATTAAGGGCGCCGTGGCACTGATATTAGGATTAAAGGCACCTGGAGTATCAAAGACCTCTTGCTATTTCACAATAGCCTATACGCTTTGATCATGTTGACGACTAACCGCACACTATCTTCTATACCATGTATACACTATATGGGGTATAATAATAATAATAATAATAATGTATTTATATAGCGCCCAAAACATTGGTCCCTGGGCGCTTTACAAGCAAAAGGCCCCATCCAAAAGATAAAAAATACATTAAAAAAGAATAATTATCATAAAAACTACCAATACACATCATAATATAAGTCAAGCATGACTACCATGAATATCAAATGTAAAATATAAAGAACAATTATATAGCAGGACAAATGTACAAATATAGAATGTCATTATGGTATGGGGTAGGTACAACATTTTGGGGTGTATGGGGTAACTATACAACATTGTTTCCCCCAAATGGGGTACTGAAATTGGGTTCCAGATTAAAATAATACATCAACTAGCGAGGACCCGAGCGTAGCGAGGGTACCCGCTAGTATTATATATTTCAGTCTTAAAGGTAGATGACCCAATTTTCAACTTGATGTTTTCTATTTTACATGAAAGGTCATCCTTAAAATTGTTGCATTCCAAAGTTTGAGTTGCATAACTCCAATGGTTCTATTTTTAGAAGCGCAAGGTCAAAAGACATGTGCCCATTGAGTAGTACACAGACTGGCTGGTGGTTAACCACCTTTGGCAGTAATTCACCACATTTTAGCCTATAATTTCCAAATGAAACATTTCTGGGCTCTAATATTTTACAGACATAATGAGAAAAATATGGGGATTCTTCTGATACCAAAATATCTTGATGTGAAGAAAAAAATCATAGCCCCAAAAAAGTGATCGGGTCATATACCTTTAAACTAGGCCAATATGCACTCTGAGAGTATCGCAATTTGAAAAATGTTCCGATTGTGAACTTTTCAACGCACGTGCTGTGTCGTCCATAAGCCAAACAGCCTAAATTTGATAGCGCCCTCAATAACGTAGACTATTATTATTCAACCATGTAACTGATAGCGCTTGCTAGCTGGCTGAATGAGGTACTTTACGCATGGGCTAGTGCGCCCAAAACTACACATTGTAGTCGGGGATCTACAGAGGGTTAGTGTGCACCCCCAGGACTCCCCCAAACCAACTCTTTTTACTTCCTATTATGATCCTAAGACATAATCAGGATGTTACCAAAAATATTTTCATATTGCTAAAGGGTTATGCAAGATGGCGTCCAAAATGGCCGCCATAACTGGTCAAATCTCATAAAATGACATATAGCAATCAAATTGTATAGAGAAAGTAAAGTTTTATTAGTGGGATGTATGTATTAGACCACTAGACACTCATATCCAGAACTTTTTTGTTTGTTAACACACCTAAATCCAAGATGGCCGCCAAAATGGCCGCCAAAATTGGTAAAATTCCATATATTGCCATATATAAACCAACATGTATGATCAGAGTATAGTTTTAACAATGGGATGTATGTGTTAGACCACTAGAAACTCAAATCTAGTATTTGTGCTTTGTTAACATACTTCAAAAACAAAATGGCCGCCAAATTAATGGTCAACAGTGGTCAAAATTCCATAAAATAGCATAATATCAACCGAAATATATGATAAAAATATAATTTTAATGATGTGATGTATGTATTAGACCACAAGTAACTCATATCCAGTATTTTTGCTCTGTTGAAATAGTTCAAAATCCAAAATGGCTGCCAAAATGGCCCCAAAATGGTTCCTAAAGTGGCTGCAAAATTGTCAAATTCCATAAAATGGGATAATATCAACCTAAATGTATGATGAAAATATAGTTTTAATGATGGGATGTATTAGACCACTAGTAACTCATATCTAGTATTTTTGCTTTGTTAACATACTTAGAAATCCAAAATGGCCCCCAAAATGGGTCCCAAAATGACTGAACAAATTGTCCAAATTCCATAAAATGGTATAATATCAACCAAAATGTATGATGAAAGTATAGTTTTAACATTGGGATGTTTGTATTAGACCACTAGTAAATCATATCCAGTATTTGCATTGTAATAACATACTTAAAAACCAAGATGGCCACTAAAATGGCCGCTGTAAATGTCAAAATAGTCTACATGAGTGTATGATAATCCAAAATAGATATTGTAAGAGTGTATATTACATCAAATTCACCAAATAGTATTATTCTAAACTGCTATAAAGCTCTTGCTTTTAGAAATAAGGCCCACCTTTGACAATTGTGATTCAGTTTCACTTTCCAAAATGGCTGCCAGAATGGATAAGTTGATGTTAAATGACCTAAAACAATGGTTTTGTACCATACTATGTAATACCAATACCCCCAAATTTAATGGGACAGTATTCACTATATTGGCTTTATATCTTACTTTATATCTACAGCTTTTAATCCATACAGTAAACGTATTTGTATATGTGACAAGGTATGATTAAATGGTATAGACTCCATTTTGACAATGTGATGTTATTAAGATGGGCATTATAATGACCATTTCATTAAAATTACCCCCTAATGGTCAATAAAATTACCTCCAAATGGTCAAAATAATTACCACAGGTGGCCACCAATTGATCAAAATATGGAGTCTATACCATTCAATCATACCTTGTCACATACATATACGTTTACTGGGTGGATTAAAATCTATAGATATAATCTTTTGTTCATATCTAATGTAACACTAACAATAAAACTAATACAGATTTCAGTTATTTTAACCGTTTGCAGCCATCTTATATATATTTTTAAAATACTCAAACTAGATCTACAGCCCTAGGCTTTATCATAGACATATATTGAATGCTGTCTTATTAGATTTGGAGGCATTGGTATTACATAGTATGGTCATTTACAATACAAAACAATTGTTTTAGGTCATTTAACATCAACTTAACCACTCTGGAAGCCATTTTGGAAAGTGATACAGAGTCAAAATTGTCACAGAGGTGGGCCTTATATCTAAAAGCAATAGCTTAGTAGTTTCGAACATACTATTTGGTGAATGTGATGTAATATACACTCTTACAATTTCCATTGTGGATTATCATACACTCATGTAGACTATTTGTACATTTACAGCGGCCATTTTGGTGGCCATCTTGGATTTAAAGTATGTTATTACAATGCAAATATACTGGATATGAGTTACTAGTGGTCTAATACATACATCCCAATGGTAAAACTATACTTTCATACTTTCATCATACATTTTGGTTGATATTATACCATTTTATGAAATTTCGACAATTTGTTCAGTCATTTTGGGACCCATTTTGGGGGCCATTTTGGATTTCTAAGTATGTTAACAAAGCAAAAATACTAGATATGAGTTACTAGTGGTCTAATACATACATCCCATCATTAAAACTATATTTTCATCATACATTTAGGTTGATATTATCCCATTTTATGGAATTTGACAATTTTGCAGCCACTTTAGGAACCATTTTGGGGCCATTTGGCAGCCATTTTGGATTTTGAACTATTTCAACAGAGCACAAATACTGGATATGAGTTACTTGTGGTCTAATACATACATTCCATCATTAAAATTATATTTTATCATACATTTCGGTTGATATTATGCTATTTTATGGAATTTTGACCACTTTTGACCATTAATGTGGCGGCCATTTTGTTTTTGAAGTATGTTAAAAGCGAAAATACTAGATTTGAGTTTCTAGTGGTCTAACACATACATCCCATTGTTAAAATTATACTCTGATCATACATGTTGGTTTATATATGCCAATATATGGAATTTTACCAATTTTGGCGGCCATTTTGGTGGCCATCTTGGATTTAGGTGTGTTAACAAAGCAAAAGTTCTGGATATGAGTTGAGTGTCTAGTGGTCTAATACATTCATCTCACTATTAAAACTTTACTTTCTCTATACAATTTGATTGCTATATGTCATTTTATGAGATTTGACCAGTTATGGCGGCCATTTTGGACGCCATCTTGCATAACCCCTTAGCAATATGAAAATATGTTTGGTAACATCCAGATTATGTCTTAGGATCATAATAGGAAGTTAAAAAAAAGTTGGTTTGGGGGAGTCCTGGGGGGGGGGGGGGGTGCACACTAACCCTCTGTAGATCCCCGACTATTGGGCTTTAAGTTGATCTTGCATTTGATCTGAAAAGTGAAATGTTACAAACCTGTTATGAAAACAAGTACGATAAATACCGCTCACAATGACGGGTTGGAATTCCATATCATCAAATAATCTCGGTGAAATAAACCGGTAACTATTTCTGACATGCTAAAGGAGTGTTACAAAATGCCCATTTTCTCGCTTTATATAAAGCAACTGGATTTTTCAATTTGACATTTTCCTTAAATTCCATGATATCTTTGATCATTAAATCAAAACAATTATATAATTATGATATCCCCGAAAGTTCTGAGAAATTGGCCCCCAAAGTTGGACAATTGGTGTAGCGCCCTCATTTATCAGAAAAAGTTGAGAAATATTACCAGAACATTTACAATCAAAATGCACCCAAAAAACCTACAAAATGAATTGAAAATATTTTGTTTTGCTCTGTAGTATTGGGTAATAGTCCTAAAATCAGGATTAAACTACAACTTTAATAATTTGGGAGCAATAAGTACCATTTCTGATTAATTCTATAATCATTGGGCCACAGGATGCCCAGCGACAAAAAAGTGTTGATTGTCGTCTACAAGGACTGAAATTATTTACTGGCGTGGAATCTAAAGAGATAAGGCAATACATTTTGTATCTCCTTTATAAATCTGTGGTTTATAACTTTTTCTCCGTTGTGCGTCATTTCATGTTGTTTCTTGCTACTAACCTGGCTGAAACATTTTCCACAATATTAACATTTGTGTGGGTTGTCTCCAGTAGGTATCATTTCATGTTGGTTCTTGTTACCAGCTTGGCTGAATAACTTGTCACAATATTGGCAATTGTGTGGTTTGTCTCCTTTCTGAATAATTTCATGTTGTTTCTTTTTACCAGCCAGGCTGAAGCACTTGTCACAATCTTAGCATTTGTGTGGTTTTGTCACATGTGTGTTTTCTTGTGTCGTTTCTTTTTACCAGTCAGGCTGAAGAGCTTGTCACAATACTGGCAGTTTTTTTAATTAAAAATTGATAGATGGTACGTTTTTCCATTAAATAAGAACATTATATATTTTAGAAAAAAAGTTCTGGGAAGTAATTACCCTGTCCTTGTGATAACTTTTTGATGCAGAGCTGTCCGTCCATGACGCAAAAAAAGTTTTAAAGTTTTTTCAAGGAAAGAGAGAAAAAATAAAAGCATAGTGAGCTATCTCGCCTATAGGCCTATACCCCCTTTCTCATGTCGACATGAAACATAACAATGGCGTAAAAAAGAGTTAAATTAGTGATTCAAGTTGTCACGGACCGACACTAATTTTGACACGGACGGACATTATTCAGTTCTGAGTACAAATGCCAAGCTGAATCCTGCCCCTCTTACACATAAATAGACTGTATGCTGTAATACATCGTTTTTAATACAATTTTGATCCTTCTTTGATAACTTTTGTTCGATTGTGTAATTAAAGGTTAGTGATGGATAGGCATCCAACAGTGTTTTGAGTTTTTCAAAGTTTCATGAAGAAAAAGCCTGCAACTGTTAATGGTGCAAAGCTTAAAATTAAGTTTGTGCTAACATCTCCAATGATAATTTCTGATTTAAATGCTGCTACTTGCTTTTATTTTACATTGACTTATTATTCAGGGCAATTTTAAACAGTGTCTTCTGATCTCATGCTACCCCTTTTATCTGCAAGCATTATTTCAGCATGTACAGGCAGTAGACATGAGTCCATAATTGTCATCTTCATTTACTGAAGACGTTGGAAGACGTCATGTGCAAGCTCACACCACCAGATTGTGAGGTTAACAAGCGCAAGCTATACTACATATTCACCAAAGAAGATCTGCTGAGGGTTCACAAATGTACATAAGCAAATGACTTCATTTGACTTCAAATAATGTTAGATGTTAGCGCTTATTAACATACTGCTATTAAGCATAGAATGATCAAAGCAATTAACAAAAAATGACTTCAGGCCACATCTTAATCTACAATGTACATCTAAAATTAACAATCTTATAATTACAATGTAAACTAAAACATGAAATATATTAAAAATCTAACATGAAGCATCAACCAATATAACTTTGGGAAAAGTTGCGTTTTGAGTTTGCCTTGAAAATGTTGAAGTGAGGAGACATGTGGATAGTTGCTGGTAACTGCGTCCGTCCGTGACGCCCAAAATTGTCCGTCCGTGACACAAATTGTCAGCCCTCTCTTGTTAAAAAAAATGTCAGCTTTCACCAGCTGTGTATAAGTAATCAAGTCATATATCTTAGATACTGTTTAGCCTGAAAAGAATTGTGGAGTAACTAATGTCTTAGATAGAAACAGAAAAAGATATAAAAGTAAATAACCCTATTTCTATCTTGTCCGTCCGTAACGCAAATGTTTTGTTCAATCTATTTTTAGTAACAAACCACACTTACCAGTCAGCTGTAGAACGGGACCCCGTTTCAATTGAGGGCGCTTTAAAACGACGGGTGTACGTAACCAAGGTAACGCACACCCGTCAATTTGCGCAACTATTGAATTTTCGCCTTTTACCCACAATTATCTGCATAAAAAGTAACTATCCATCGAGTTGAGGGCAGCATAAGGTACCAGAACTCCTTGCGATATCCAGTTCGATGATTTAATTTAACCTTTGACCCCAACATCACACGACACAAGCTAAAATTATGTATTTTATGACCGGTTTGCTGCGATGAGACCACCATTTTCTAGACGAAATTACACCAATTATAAGAATTTGTAGGGTAAATGTGATAATTTTTACATTAAATATAAGCCTAATAGTATTCAGAAGTGATGCCTTTGTAACGGATATCTCTGTGATAAGAGAGTTATTTCGTTGTTTAAAATCAGCAAAATCGGCTTTTTATGAATTTTTAAAATTACTGTGACGTGAGGCCGTTCCCTTGGAAACGCTGTCCCGTTCTCAAGCCCGCCCTCTATTGAAAAGTGTTTTTTGTTCGTATTCTGGCGGGCGACGGTTTTCCGTCAATTTATGAATCGCCGTGTAAAAAATGACGGCAGTGCGTCACTAAATAGAGCGCCCTCAATTGAAACGGGGCTCCGTTCTAAAGCTGACTGCTTACTAAATTGTTATCAATTTCAATAGAGTTGATGATACTCTTCAACACAAAACATAAAACATTTTTGTAAATGTTAGTAGTTACTTTTCGTAGACAAGTTTTTCTCAAATGTTTTCAAAAATGTCCGTCGGTGCCAAACCGATCACCCTCAGCACTTGTCACGATATTGGCATTTGTGTGGTTTGTCTCCTGTGTGCATCATTTCATGTTGTTTCTTGTCAACAGTAGTCATGCTGAAGCACTTTCCACAATATTGACATTTGTGTGGTTTTGATCCCCTGTATGTGTTTTTTCATGTTGTTTCTTTTTACCAGCCAGGCGGAAGCACTTGTCACAATATTGGCATTTGTTTGGTTTGTCTCCTGTGTGCATCATTTCGCATCATTTCGTGTCGTTTCTTGTAACCAGCCTGGATGAAGCACTTGGCACAATGTTGGCATTTGTGTGGTTTGTCTCCTGTATGCGTCATTTCATGTTGTTTCTTGCTACCAGCCTGGCTAAAGCACTTGTCACAATATTGACATTTGTGTGGTTTGTCTCCTGTGTGCATCATTTCATGTCGTTTCTTGTTACTAGCCATGCTGAAGCACTTTTCACAATATTGGCATTTGTGTGGTTTGTCTCCTGTGTGCATCATTTCATGTAGTTTCTTGTTACTAGCCATGCTGAAGCACTTTTCACAATATTGGCATTTGTGTGGTTTGTCTCCTGTATGCATCATTTCATGTTGGTTCTTGTGACCAGCCTGGTAGAATAACTTGTCACAATATTGACATTTGTGTGGTTTATCACCTGTGTGCATCATTTCATGTAGTTTCTTGTTACTAGCCAGGCTGAAGCACTTTTCACAATATTGGCATTTGTGTGGTTTGTCTCCTGTATGCATCATTTCATGTTGGTTCTTGTTACCAGCCTGGCTGAAGAATTTGTCACAATATTGGCATTTGTGTGGTTTGTCTCCTGTATGCATCATTTCATGTTGGTTCTTGTGATCAGCCTGGCTGAAGCACTTGTCACAATATTGACATTTGTGTGGTTTATCACCTGTGTGTGTCTTTTCATGTCGGTTCTTTTCACCAGCCAGGCTGAAGCACTTGTCACAATATTGGCATTTGTGTGGTTTGTTTCCTGTATGCATCATTTCATGGTGTTTCTTCTGACTAGCCTGGGTGAAGAACTTGTCACAATATTGGCATTTGTGTGGTTTGTCTCCTGTATGGATAATTTCATGTTGGTTCTTGTCACCAGCCAGTCTGAAGCACTTGTCACAATATTGACATTTGTGTGGTTTGTCTCCTGTATGCATCATTTCATGTTTGTTCTTGTTACCAGCCTGGCTGAAGCACTTGTTACAATATTGACATTTGTGTGGTTTGTCTCCTGTATGCATCATTTCATGTCGCTTCTTGTTACCAGCCTGGCTGAAGCACTTGGCACAATGTTGGCATTTGTGTGGTTTGTCTCCTGTATGCGTCATTTCATGTTGTTTCTTGCTACCAGCCTGGCTAAAGCACTTGTCACAATATTGACATTTGTGTGGTTTGTCTCCAGTATGTATCATTTCATGTTGGTTCTTGGCACCAGCCAGTCTGAAGAACTTGTCACAATATTGACATTTGTGTGGTTTGTCTCCTGTATATGTCTTTCCATGTTGATTGTTGTGACCAGCCAGACTGAAGCACTTGTCACAATACTGACATTTGTGTGGTTTGTCTCCTGTAAGTGTCTTTTCATGTTGATTTTTGTTACCAGCCAGTCTGAAGCACTTGTCACAATACTGACATTTGTGTGGTTTGTCACCTGTTTGTGTCTTCTCATGTCGTGTCTTGTTTGCAGCTTGGCTATAGATCTTGTCACAACATGCACAATACGAACATTTGTGTAGTTTATCACCTATGTGAGACATGCCATATCTTTTCTTTGAGTTATTTTGTGTGAAACACTTATCATCATATTGACATTTGTGTTGTTTTTCACCTGTGTATGTTCTTCCTTGTTGCTTCTTGTGACCAGCCCGGTCGAAGAACTTGTCACAATGTTGACATGTGTGCGGCTTATTGCCTGTATTTGTCATTTCCTGTTGTTCTTTATCACAAGTTTGACTGAAGCATTGGGCTATTTCTCCTAAGTTATCTATTTCCTGTTGCTTCCTCCTGTAACCAGTCTGGTTGAAGCATTGATTGACCAAAGTTGTTTGAAGAGTTGGTGATCGCATCTTTGCCTCCCCAGATAGCAATACAACGTTGGGCCAAGGTTGGGACAACGTAATCACTTACGTTGGGGCAACGTCAAAATATGACATTGGGCCAACGTAATTTTGTCCGGCTAAACAACGTTGGCTCAACATCAGTTGTTTGACGTTGGCACAACGTTGGGCCAACGTTGGCCCAACGTTTCAACAACAGCGTTGGCACTACGTTGGCCCAGCATTTCAACAACAGCGTTGGCACAACGTTGGCCCAACGTTGGCCCAACGTATCAACAACAGCGTTGGCACTACATTGGCCCGACGTCTTAACAACAGCGTTGGCACTACGTTGGCTCAACGTTGGCCCAACATTTCAACAGCAGCGTTGGCACTACGTTAATGCCATGTAGATTTATGTATTCAGCCAACGTTGGTCCAACATTGCCCTAACGTTTCAATGTTAAACAACATTGGCACAACGTTAGTGCAATATATTTGTCTGTTGGGCCAACGTTTTGCCGGATTTTGTCTTGTAAACTAATGTACGTTACTTCAGCGTTTGCCCAACCTTTGAAAGAACACATAACACTGTAGATAAAACACACAAATTCATTGGTAACAATTTATTTGAAATCTTCTGTTTTATTGGTATCATGAATAATCTGTAATATAGTTACAATACACACGAAAGAACCTAGCTACAACCTGTTCCTGCCCAAAACGGTGCGACTAAAATGGTTATTAGGGTTAAATATATTAGGGTTTAATAGGGGAGGATGGGGCAACTGGTCCAGTGTATGAAACATACAGGGTGACCCAGAAAATGTTGAACCCAAAAATCAAAAAATTCAATATATTTTTTTACCATTAAAATAACAAAATATTGCATAACTCGTTCACCAGCTATGTGCACCAAACATTTAACTTTCTGAAACATTTTAGATCATAAAAATAGGCCACACGAAACTTAAAATACGTGTAATTTTGAGGGAAGTGTTGTTTTGTAGTGTAAGTGAAGTGCAAAAAAAATGGTTTCATCATCATGATACATAAGCAGAACAAGTACCTGTTTGTTTGAAACCATTTCTGCACAGTATCTCATCAATATTCATTTATTATGTAAATCAATATTATCATTTTATAAGAGACTTTGAAAACAAAAACGTAAGTCCCCTTGACTTCATTTGAAAATGTTAATTTGATAAATACATATCAAAAGAAAAGATTACTTAACTCACCGTACTTAGAACAGAATTAAGTTCATATCTGAACCAAGTTACAATTCTTTCACTTTTACAAAAGGGAGAAAACACCGCCTGTCACACAATCAAGTGTATCTTAAGTTTGGTAAGGCCAATTTACATGATCTTACAAGTTCTCCAGAAAGCTGAATCAATTGTTTACATAATTGTTGAAAACAGAATGCCATATTTATTTATTTTAATTTTTTTAATTTTAAGTTTATGATTTTTGGGTTCAACATTTTCTGGGTCACCCTGTATTTCAGGATATAAAAGATTAAAGCGTGTGTAAATATTTATCAAATTGCTATGAAAAATAACATCACAAAAGTAAGTGTTTACATATAACATAATAATCAATGTTGAAAAATATTTCCATAAAATGTCAATCACCACTAACTGAAAATGTAACTTGTTATATGTTCCAACGGTTAGATTACACAGAAATCAGTGAATGAAAACATGGAAACCAGGCAGTATTTTCTTAACAAACACATTGGCTATAATATTTAAAAAAAATCATTTGTCTCAAAGCTCCCGCGCGCGTTAGTTAATTGATGCGCGTTAGTTAATTGATGCGCGTTGGAAGGGAAAATATATATATATATATTTTAAAAATTTAAAAATCTTAAAATTGCACCGATTTTTCATTGATCACATCATTTTAAATAGAAAAGGTCACTTTTACAAGGATTTCAATATTTTATATTTAAAAAAAAATCTTAAAAAAACCCCGCATTCCGCATTAGGTTTTGAAAAACTGAAGAGCTTTGAGACTTTTGTCGGAAAAATATTACATCCTGCGTTAAACGATGCAATGTAAATATGTTACATACGGTGGCATTGTGAGCAAATCAACACCAGCTCAAGTGCATTCATTTTTCATATTTTACATTGACCTACTTCATACACAACACTATACAAATCAAAATTCACAATTTTAGCATAATTTTGATCTACATTATAACAAATAAAAAAATGTCAACAAGTCTGCTAACACCGGCAGCAAGCATATCATCAAAACAAGGCGTGTGTTGCACGCATTGAACCGCATACACGCAGATTGCTTTAGACACTTTAAATGCACTCCGCAGATTTTGAAATTCCTGCTTTCTGATTGGTTTACCACCACAAAGAGTAAATCGAATAAATATCAAAAAAAAATTGTACACAAAATGATGTGGACCCAATTCTCCTCATGTTTTAAAAATGGGGAACATTTTGCATTTTGGACGACCCCTTATGTTAAAACAACATTTTACAATCATGTCAAATTCAATTTTGTTGGCTCCATTACAATTGTAGCTATAAACAAAAATCTCCTGTAAAATAAACTTTACCAAAATAAGCCATTGGAAAATACAGGGTGTCCAAAATGATGTACATGTATACCCGGTTTTAAGAAATAATAAATATTTAAAAACAGCATTGCTTTCTAAGTGTAATAAATAGAATATTAAGGTGAACATGTTTCTTACTTATGTCAATTTTATCAACATATCTTTATCATCCAAATGAATATGGCATCATATTACATGTATTTAAAATAGGTGAAAACCTGTATTTCACTTGTATTGTATTTCAATTGAGGATGACATTATGTGAGGCAGCGAACCCCAAAATTATGTCTCCTCCTTACAACCATGACCAAAGGCATGGAAAAAGATATTGTAAACTTGCAAACAGTGATCAACCGATGAACCGTTGAGAATGTATGTTTTGCCACGTTTTCATAACAATAATATTCTGAGAAGTTCCCAGTTGACGCTGTCTGATATTGATCTTGTTTGGCCACAATGAACACACAGCATTTTAACGCAACTGCTGCGATTGTTTGATGTGTGATAACCTCCCGAAAGGCAAGATATTTGCAAAAACATATCGTCTGTCTTTCTTTTGTTCCAATATGTCTAAAAATAAACCCCCCTTCTCTTCTTGGTTCAGACAGATTTTGTTTTTATTACAACATATTATGCAGAAATCTTTGCATATTAGTTCAATGATGTACTTCAGGATACAAACAATAACGGATGAAAATTGTTTCATCAAATCTTTCAATGTGGTTTAAATCATCTCTGTATTAAGTCAAAACTGATATCGCTCCACTGTGGAGATATCTACCCTTGTGGCTCTCCACCTCCTTTTTAGTCTAGCAGTCAAACCAATGGGCAGTTGTAATAATACTTTCATAAAATACACACATCAAATTACTCTATGAGACCTACTAAAATGAAACATTTTCTTATCTTGGCTTCTGAATCTTAACTTCCTTAGGTTATATTTTGCCTGAATACAGAGATGAGCACTAACCGAGGTTTGTTATAATCTACTCAACTGTTAAATTAGTCGCTATTAACAAGAACACAGTACACTGTATATTGTAAGACTGAAATAGATAGTCAACATTTTATCAGATGTCTGATTTCATCAGGATGTAACTAGTCTCTTTAGAACAGCACAATGTTTCACTGAACCAATGTGAATAATGGTGATGACGCTGACCTGTGCGAGGTTACCACAATTGTTCTGCAAGCATGCAGCAATAACATTAGCCACCTTTGTGCACAACATTATGTTCTACTTGGGTGCCTCAAAAATATGGATACTTTCTTGATCCACCTTCATTCACCTATCCGCTTTGAATATTCTGTTTAGGGGCGGAAGGCTTCCATTGGATTGGTCGGTCTCATCATCATTCATCGCAGACATAGCCTCTGCATTTTCCATGTCTGCCTCTGCATTTTCATCTGCACTGTCAGCTGAGTAAAGTAAAACACAAATATAATAATAACTGTATCAAATTGAAATGTATAATTAATTTGAATATAGTTTTCAGGCCCAATGGACACTCTAACAAAAGAGGCACTGGTCTCACCAACTTATCTGAATCCTCATTTCGAGGTCTAGATATGCTCAACTTTCTTAGCTCTACATCTGGAAGCTCTTCAACCATCTATTGTTGTATTGCGTTGGATAAAATATGGGGAATCGCCAAACATCGCAACTTGATGAGAAACATGCTTATTCAGTACAAGTGATCAGATAATCAGAATTTACCATCAGGTAGTGTACCACATGTTTCAAACAGATATTTCAAACATGAGTTCTATTTTCAATTTCACAAGAATAGGATCAATATAAGGTTTGAAGCTGAATGGAAGGAAGAATACAGCATGCAGTAGGACAGGGAGTGGTCTCAAGTTCTTAATCAGATTGTATATGACTTTTTAATTTAATTTTGTTATGATACCACAGACAAATTTTTAATTCTGAAATATCACATCTTTTTAATTAACTTGAAATTTGTTTATCATGGGTGTGGAATAGAATGTTTACACATTTAGTATTCTGTTCCAATTGTTTTATAAAAACCCCAAAATAATTACCTTGTTTGGCAGAGACTTTCCTTTTCTCTCTGTCTTTCCTTCCTCCCGATCTATCTGCTGCATACTTCAACCAGCTTTTGATGTAGTTGCCTGCAGAGGTATCGTCGGAGCTCTTCCATACCTTTCTTGAGGCACCTAAAAAAATAAGACAGACAGTAAATCATTAAAACTACTGAGGAACTGTGATGCTCAAAGTATGTGCAAAATGAGAATACATCTTTTATGTTAACCCTTACCCCCTGAATGTTAAATAATGCCAATCTTAAGTCCCTCTCTAAGTGCCTGTGCCGCCGGTTTTTGATGACGTAGTCAACTGAGCCTATAATAGTAAGCGCAGACTGCGCGAATGAGTAGCTGAGGACCGTGGCTTAGTGGGTGGAACAGAGGATCCCCGGATCAAATCCCGGCAGGTTTCCCTTGAGATTTAGTTGGTGTTTTTTCCTCGAAAATTGTGATCTCTGTTTAAAACCCTAAACCGGGGTTAGGGATATCTATAAAGATAAATAAACAAATATTTGTCATAAAGCATGGTCAGAGGTAACAAGAAAGAGACAATGCAGGCTTCACAACAATTATCACCAGTGTTGTAGCCGAGTGCACCCTACCTAAGTCCAAGTCCCTGTTTCTCGAGTCCCAATTCTTACTGTCCAAGACCAAGACGGAGACCGACTCTTCATATATTTTAAGTTCTGATAATATTTCAAGTCATATATTTTGCTCTCTACAGGCCACGCAAACACACTACTTTTTACCCCTGTTTTATATTCATGGACACATTTGGATACCATTTTGAATCACCGGTGTAGTGATGATTTTGATGCTCGGCTATATGTGGTCAGCAATTGAAAAAATATGTTTTTTATACATTGAAAATTTATGTCAAACTTAATAACAAAGTTAAGTTGTGATAATCTAACAGATTACAAATTAACCTGCCATTTCATTTCATTAAAGGTTCCATCCCTAATTCTGCTCTGTGGAGTAAGAGTTGAGGAGAGCTGCTCTTTGAAGCTCAAAATTGCTAATGAAAGATTATTTTTGTTGAAATCACAGACAAAGAACATTTTCCTCGTAAAAATATCCTTAATTTTTTATTTATATTTTTGTCTCTTTACATTATAGTTATAGGATCTCTATGATATACATGTTTTTCAGCTTCTTATGATATTTTCAACAGTCAGAGGTATTTATTATGTTTTATGACAATATATCTCAAGAACTGAAGATAAGGATGACCACATTTTAAATACTTAAAAATTATGCCAATATTTACTGGACTTTGGCCTGAGGCAAAGTTCTCAATGTTTGAGCCCTACCTTCTCTGAGTTCAAGTCCTTCAAGAGGACTCGAGTACTACAACACGGATTATAAGTAAGTTACTGAACCCTGCGTAACAACAGAAAAATAACCAACAATGATATTACTCACAGCAAACAACATCTACCACTTGTGAACTGGCCAAGCCAGTTTTGGCTCCCCTGCCCTTCCAATTACACAGTCTGGCGAAGTCGTCCTTCATCAGTTCAGCCATTATCCTCAAAACTACCTGCAGCTCTGATTGTCCCCCAGACGGTTCAGCCATTGATCTGCGAAGTAGGTAAATCTGTGTTATTTCATTATTATGAGATGCATTATCATGAGATGCATGTTATCCAAAGGAAATTGTGAAACCATACCTATATCAACTTGAATCAAACAACTGGTGTCATTTTCTTGGTTCTCAAAAGCTCTGGCTGGTGTGTCACCTGTATTGTCTTGCCATTGAACTTAAAGGTTGTTCATATGGCTAATTTTGTATTTGATATTTTAATAGAGGTACCGTTGCTGAGCTCCACAATAAGCTCAAATTTTAGATTTGAGGTACGGTTTTCTAGATGACAATTTTATTGAAGCAAAATTGAAGCGTTCATTTTTTTTGTTTCTTATTGTTTGTTTTTTTACCCCCTAGCAAAATACAAAGAAAAATTAATCTATTCAAAAATGATTAATTAATTTTTACAAGAAAACTATAAAAAAAATGCTACAAAGCTGAAATTCAAGTTTCCTGTGACATCTGCATAATTAATTATACTTAATAATTATCTAAACATTTTTTTTTAAATTAGGCTAATTAATGCAATTAATTATTTTCTTCAAGTTCATGCACTTTACTAAATTATGTAATGCCACTTGGTGTATATGTTGGCTATACAACTCTCTTTAATTTCTGTGCTGCAGGAATCTAATGGAGTTTTCAATAAAAAATTAGAGCAAAAACAAAAAATACATTTGTATAGAAATTTTACCTAAGGAGTCAAAAAAACAATATAAAACAAAAGAAAATAGACTGCCCTCTGTTGGCCAGAAAACAATACAAAACAAAAGAATTCAAAATGACTTAAAATGGTTTTTTGACAATAAAATTGTCATATCTAGAAAACCGTACCTCCGATCAATCTCAAATTTCAGATTATTGTGGAGCTCAGCAAGCTCTATTGAAATATCAATTAAAAAATTAGCCATAGCAACAACCTTAACTTTATTGGCGTATTGCTCAAAATAGATTTCAACTCATCCACAAATTCTTGTAAAAATCATTAGCACTGCTTGGTTTAGAATCCCCTATTAAAAAACCCAATTGTAAATGGTGTTGTTGAAAAAGTACAGTCTTTGTCCTCCCCACCCTGCTATATCATTCAGTTTGTATGATATTGGTGTTGATAGAAGTGTCCGGGAATCTTTGGGCAGAAGGGGGAAATGTGGTTTCAATATTGCAAGCAATGAGTTGACATGAACAGCTGGTGTGGAACCTTTCACTGCCCATTCTTTTAATTTGTCACGAAAGCTAGGTAGGGCCATATTGTCAAATCACTATAGTCGAATTTATAATTGAACGAACACATTGAAGCAGCTTATTGCGTACATTGCGTGAGACGCGCACAGCCATAAGCGTGATAATTTCAGGCGCGATCATCTTTGTGCTGCGTGCACATTGTTCGTTCAATTATTAATTTGACTATAGTATTATCAGACTCAACAGAGCTACATTCTGAATCACTATAATAATAATAATAATAATAATAATGGACATCACTTAGTAACTAATAGGCAGCTAGATCATCATTAGGCCATTCAGACAGGTCTAAGGTTTCAGCTGTACCTGTGTCCTGAATCACTATCAGTATCATTTAAATCAGTGGCGTGCGCAGGATATTGTGAGTGGGGGTGGGGGGACCACCTGGGTGGCCATAAATGAAATCCCCCCGACTCAGATTCTTCTCAATTCCCCCGATGTACCAAAAATATAGTAAAAGGTAGCCTCAATTTTTTTTGCAGTCACCTCATGAATTGGGGGGGGGGGGGGGGGGTTCAAAAAAATGTGCACGGTCTACCACAAAAAAGGATAGATTTTCTGAAGGCAAATTTCACAAGAATTCCAAAAATGGGGTTGTTTTTAGGTAGGGTGAGGGGCAAGAGGGTTATTGAAAGTCAAACACCAAATATTATTGGGAAAAATTGTGCGATGTGCGAGGATCTTCGTGACTTGGGGAAGCCGGTTCATTTGTGCGAGATTTTGAATGTTATTATCAAACTTTCTTACTGAAGGGTACTACATACCAAGGCAAATTACCTATGAAATTAAAGCTTTTGTTCAGTACTTTAAAATGGTACCCTAAGTTCTGTGATAGCATGTTGCATTCTCAAATTATAAACAATTTTGTGAAAAAGCTTTGGGGAGCCGAGTCACTCTAACAAATGAATAACAATTGTCGAACTGCAAATTGATATTTAACTAATATTTTGATTAATAATGCATATTTATATTTTCATTCTCCTCTTTAACATATCTTTCAAAAGATGTATAAAGACATGTGAATGTTAAAAATAACCCATTTATATCCAATATACCACTAATTTTTTTTTTTTTTTTTACATACCGGTGCCTCCATACCGGTGCCTCGGCTCCCCCAAAGCTATTTTTCATAAAAGTGTCCATAATTCAAGAAAGCAACATGCTACCACAACACTTGGGGTACCATTTTAAAGTACTCAACAAAAGCTTTAATTTGATAGGTAATTTGCCTGGGTAGGTAGTACCCTTCAGTAAGAAATTTTGATAAGAACATTTGAAATCTCGCACAAGCGAACCGGCTCCCCCATATTATTAGCTGCCCAACTCAAAACACATGGCCTTATAGGATTACATCCACTACGCACATAAAAACTTCTAGCTACGGCACAGCCCCCGACTGGCAGTAGTTTCCCCCGACCGACAATACGTTTGGCTATATCTTGCCTCACGTCCCGTACGGAATAAACCGTGATAGCTAAAACGTATTTTAATTGATTTGAGCGGCAATGTCTTGCTAGACGTCCCTTAACTGATGTGCGCATGCTCATACCAATTAAAATGTGTTGTCGTAGTACACGGTTTATTCCGTACGGGACATCTAGCAAGATATAGCCATTTGCCACAAGCGTCTAGCGAACGACAGTGGTAGCACGCCAATCAAATGCTTCAGCTATTGTGTGTTTCAACACAATAGATCCAGATCGCTGTAAATATCGACTTACCAATCCACTCGGCGATATCGATAATTCCAATATACTGGCGGCCCGGCCCGACTGGCGGTACTCCGAAATTAGAAGTCTAACACTTTCCACGCGGCTATTTATTTTGAAATTTAGGCCTACATAACAGATTTTTCAGAATTCTTTCCCAACTTTCATGATTTATTAAATAGTTGACTGGTAAATGTCCTGTTAAATTAATGACAGAATCAACATGATAAAGGGGAAAAGTCGATTGGGAATAAGTCGATATTGCATCGATCACTGGATCTATTGTGTTGAAGACACAATAGCCCACACAATAGCTGAAGCATTTGATTGGCGTGCTACCACTGTCGTTCGCTAGACGCTTGTTTAAATTGTCATTTGCCCCCCCCCCCCATGCTGTAATATAGTTATGTATTATCAAAAGGGAACCTAGCTACATCCTAATTCATTTGGCACATTTGTATTCTCTGAGTGAAGTGCATGGTTAGCTCTGTTTCATAGCTCTCATACGTCGTGATACGACTCAGTATGAGAGCTATGAAATGAAAGCATATGTTCGTACGCTGGCGATTTTCGTTTCTAGTTTGCCTATTTCTAAAACATTTGAATACACTTACCTGGGTTATACATGTGCTATGTACTGTTATTGCATCCTAGATACATTTTCAGCTCCATAAATGCTACTCAAAATGAAATATTAATGATATAAAATCGGCCCTAATCACAGCGAAATGGAGAAGTCGTCAGCAATGATGGAAGTCAATTCGCGGTAGTTTACGATTGGTTCCGAATATTTTCAATTAGTCTCGTTCCACGTTTTACTCCTCATGGGTGTACGCGTGTGTGCAAACATAGTAAATCACTAGGCGGACAACCAATACTACGATTTTACGAATGCGATCAACTGTTAACAACAGCCTGGTTCCAAATTGTTGGCACCAGGCTGCTTTTAGTGAGATTCCGAAGAACGCACGTGACCTGTTTTCCGAAGATTTCTGATCTCAATTTTAAATGGTCTATTACCAAACTATACAATGTTCTAACATATTTGACATTTAAAACCATCCAATACGACAAATTATGTACAATTAGGGTCCTGGGTATGCAGTTTTCATTACGTAAATACAAGAAAGGGAATTAATGCGCTGTGCAAACGGAAGAACGCTATTTCATATGAACTCTCCGCATCGACCCTAGGTACATCCCCAAGTCTTCAAAATTACCGTACAAAAGCTGTACAAATATAGCCTGCAAGATAGCGACGTAGAGGGCGACGGAGAGTTAGTCTAATCGACCCTGAATTGACCCCTATTTCTTAGGCTGATTCCCGGTACCCAGAATCCCTTTTGGATGAGTTGTGTGGAGCCCATTGATGCAGGGACCAAGCAAACTCGACGGCATTGAAGAACGGTAATCATTTAGTCGTTAAAAAACCTCTAAAATCTCCAGAATTCGTGAGCGTAGAATTACATCGATGGTATCAAAATAATCCGTAAGTATAGTTCTATAAGTAAGGATAATTTAAATTTAACTACCAGAAAATTTAATTTTTGTTATGAAACAAATACGACGTAGGAAGTCAATGCTTGTTTTTGTAGCTAGTGCATGGTAAGCTTACAGTCATGTAAACCTTCAGCAGGAATGACACATTATTTATCAGAGAGGCTACGAATTCGGCAGTTTCCCTGCTGGCAATTATACGCAGTGTAGCCTGTAGGGAGGGATCTCCAATTGTATTTCACAATACTTGCCATTTCAAAATACAAATAATTATGAACTTACCTCTATAAATCCCGCGTGAATTTCCGACGACTTCAATTAAGTTCAATACGACTTTTTATTTCTGTATTAAAATACGAAGTGTTTACGGCGGCTAGCCGTACTTTTATTAAAACGCCGGATGTATTGCGCCCTCAATCTTGTATACCGTTTGTGTATATTTCAACATGTAGGCCTTATTTGTGGTTTTTTTATGTATTTGTATTTGTTTTTAAAGCGTCTCTGTGCACCAATCCTTACTTTTTAGCTGTTACGTCGTAAGGCACTCAATCATTTCTAAGTAGTTTTATTATTAGTAGTAGTATTAGCATATTGTTATTAATTACCTTCAAATAACACCGCGGAATGCATATTTGACCTGTGCACAGTCTCTGCCTCAGCATCGTGGGTATCAGTTGTGGTGACTTTTAAAGCGAACAATTGCTGGGGTACTCTGAAGCAGAGACTATTACCAGCAGCCTGTTCATGTGACGTCACAGCGATGGTTTCCAGTTTGTAATACGATTTATTCCTTAAAAATATAATACTGGGTTCCAAATTGTTGGCAAGCAAGCTGCTGAACAAGGGTGACCTTGAGCTGCCGAAAGACAAATTATAGTCGCATTCAGTCATCGGGCCAACGTTGGCCCGCCGACCGTTTGCCTACCGACCATTTACCAACGTCACTTTGACGTTGATTTGCCAACCAATACCCGACATAACATCCGGTTAAAACTCAACGTTGGCTAGACGTTGGCTAGACGTTGGCTTTCCGACCGCGACCTTGCCGACCATTGCCAACGTTAGCCCACCGTAGTCTTGCTATCTGGGTCATACTGCCTGATGTGTCTTGTTCTCTTCAACTCAACACATCCTGCATTTGGTGGTAGCCGTGGGTTCTTATACCAGTAGGGTGTGATGCACAGCTCATGGTGACGTAGGTGTGATAGATAGCGAAGTACGTTCCCAATAAATCTCTGTCTGCAGTATTTGCACAACATTGGTTGAATTTGTCTGATCGCCATACCTGCAAATAAACAGCATGTTCAAGCTTTAGTGAACAAGGATAGTCAGTAGGATACAAGATCAGAGACCCTATAACTATGGGACAAGTATCTCGGAGGCAAAGTTCCCCGTTTACTATGCTTAAATTGACTAATGATGATCTTAGAGAGGGTGCACTATCACGGTCGTAGCAAACCAGAGGACCTAAGACGCGGTGGATTTTATCGGCTCAAAACATGATTTGTGGCACAGAAATAGTATATCAATGGTACAAAAAAGCTGATTGTGATTTAGAGTAAAACTTATTTGCTTTGATGATAGCAGAATTTAGTTCTTATATGACACGAAACATTCAGAATTGGTTATTTGAAATTAACTTTCACGTGGAACAAAATACGAATTTCAAATTGTGGATGGCTTCGTCTGACAGTGACAGAGGAGGGACGTGGCGTTTTTTTGCATTTTATGAATATTGTAATCAGATCAGTTGGGAAGGATGCTGGATCGCGACGATCACATCGTGTGAGGTCATGAATAGTCATGAATGAATATTCATTCACAACGAATGATTGACAGTTTACGCTTAACTTCCGAATGATGAACTTATAGTGGGCGCTATACTGTGAAACAAAATCTCAACAATGGGCAGATAGGGTGTTACGTAGGCCTGGATACACCCAGGGAGGACCGCTCATCTATTATGTTATCCCCTATGCATGATTGTACCATAGTCACCCGGTCGTAATGCCAAACTCAAAACCACGCAGCGATTATAGAAGGCGTTGGCCAGGTAGGCTATTTTTGCCAATCCCATTATCTTTTGGTGAAACTATATTTGTGGCCAATATCTTCTTAATTACTGGATGAGCGCTTATAATCTGGAAACCTCAAGGGTACTAAGATTGATGTGAGAGAGTAGCAGATACCTATTTAAAGCGCTCCACGATCATACTCGATCCTGGCCACAAACTGCAGTGGCGATCTAACCATCATGACCATGGTTTATCTATGGTGGTTTTCGGTCGGACTCGGAACAGGTGTATGCATTTATCCCTGGTGTATGTCTCTCTTAGTTTTATCTTCCCATTGTTGAGATTTGGTTCCGTCGGGCCGGTGCCACTGGTTCAGTATAACGCACTCTTTCAATCCTTCACCCGGAACGGTTACAGCGTAAACTGTCAATCATTCGTTGTGAATGAATTCAGACATGACTATTCATGATCTCACACGATGTGATCGTCGCGATCCGGCGTCATTCCCAACTGATCTGATTACAATATTCATAAAATGCAAATAACGTCGCGCCCCCTCTGTCACTGCCAGACGAAGCCATCCACAATTTAAAATTCGTATTTTGTTCCACGTGAAAGTTAATTTCAAATGACAAATTCTGAATGTTTCGTGTCATATAAGAACTAAATTCTGCCATCATCAAAGCAAATCAGTTCTACTCTAAATCACAATCAGCTTTTTTACCATTGATATACTATTTTTGTGCCACAAATCATGTTTTGAGCCGATAAAATCAACCACGTCTTAGGTCGTCTGGTTTGCTAAGACCATGATAGTGCGCCCCCTACAAAACCTTCACCCGTGAATTTGGTTTTAGTAGGCGAAATTTTGTCGGAGGAGTAACCTCTCCCATTATATAAGCTCCCTGGTCGGAACCAGCTGTCAATTACGTGCACAGCAGGATCCTTTGAGCTGCTGTGGTAGGAAACTTACCATTGATGGTAAATCTTGAATCATTTATCAGTGGCGCATGTTCACATGGTTGTTTAATTCATCAGTGGCGTATGTCATGACATACATACATTAAATTGTCCGCTTAAAGTGCCAGAAACTCGCTCTGTTGAACCTATTGTAATAAACGGTTACTGTCTAGGTGTACTTTGCCTCTAATAAGCATGGAATGGTACATGAGTCTTGTTATACCAACTGCTTGTACTCGGCTGGATAAGTTTTCATTGTGTTGCAAATCTCGTCGAAACTAATTCTTTCAATTACTTTACCAATAAATTTCCGAAATAGCTGTGCTTCGGATGGTCTTTTGTCAAGTTAAAGTCAGTATCAATAGTAGGCCCTATCAATAATGTCAATTCATTATTTTAGTCTACAGTCTATTGAAAGTCTAACGCCTCTAAGCAGCTACCGCGAAAATAAAAACAAGCGAACATATTCATTTTAATGAACTTTCAAATTGCGAATTTTAAAACAAGCGAAATTGATAAAAAATAAGCAAAGTGCGAACATTACCACTTTTACAGTAATATGTGGGATGGCGGTATGAATATGCGACTAATTAAACATGTTAAACTAGGAACCTACATTATGTTTATCATAAATGCGTTATTTATTCCAACCTGCATCACAGACTGAGATAAAGCCTTAGCCTAAAATTGTTAGTCTGTCTTTTCCAGCCAAAATGCTAACGCCATACCAGACAAAAGCATGCAGTACCTCACCATACCCTGATATCCTGACTACTCAAAACTGTGGCAACGGAAATAGCGCCTGCCCTAACATTCCTCTTCCAACAGTCTATCGACAAAGCAACCGTACCCTTACAGTGGAATGTGGAAGCAAGCAAACGGTAGTCACCAAGATATACGAACAAGGCACTAAATCCAACCCTGCAAACTACAGGCCAATCACTAACTTGCCTTATGTTGCAAAATTGAGGAGCATATCGTCCTAAGTCACTGGTGTTGCCAAGCATCTCACCCTCCACAAAATTCTTCTTGATTCCCAGCAACAGTCACACAACTAAAAACATCTGTGGAGGACTGGGCATTCACCCTTGACTACAGAGGGCAAACTGATGTCATCCTCCTGGACTTCAGTAAGGCGTTCGACAAGGTTTCTCATCGCCACCTGTCCACCACACTACAGTTTTATGGCATCAGGGGCTCAGTTGAATTAAAGCATTCCTTGCTGATCGCAAGCAAGCTGTCTCGGTGAATGGCAAACACTCGTCATGGGCTCCTGTCACATCTGGACCTGCCCTCTTCTTATCTACATCAATGACATCTACGAGAGCATCTAGTCCAGCATCAGGCTCTTTGCGGATGACAGCAATTTGTGTACTGCGAGATTCACTCGCCAGCCGACCATCAAATCCTACAACAGGACCTCCAAGCGCTAGCTTAGTGGGCAGACACCTGGCTATAGGCTTAGCTAAGTGGGCAGACACCTGGCTAACGAAAAAAAGAACTCGCAAATGTCAGCCAGTGTGTTTCAATATTCCATCTTTGGTGAGCCTCTTACGAGTGTTAATGGACATGACTACCTTGGTGTAACAATTGCCGATGACCTTCCCCCGTTGGAACAGCCACTGTCAGAACACAATCATTTTGCTGGCGGCACATCCCTATTTCTCTACCAAAATAAGTCTCCTTTCAGGCATCACGGAATCAGCCAGCCATGACAATGTTATGTATTATTGCCATTCTTAACATTGTTTCACATTAGTCAAATTGAATATTAGGTGGTTTTTTTTAATGAAAGCGAAATGTGTGGTCTTTTATATAGTTCATAATGCCTTTGACCATTTCAAAATATCGTGTGCATGCTCGAGACATAAATTTACATTAGACATGTTAGACAAGATAAAATGTAATACGTTTAAGATAACATGCATGGGACACTGAGTATGTAATGAACATCATTCGCGCGTCATGTGATGTTGCTAATGTTATGATGGTCCACCAAGGGATTCTGAATCTGACTATAATCTTTTATTATGTCAGAGTATACTAATAGCTTCGAGAGCTCAATTAGAATGATTTTACTGTGCATTTTGCGTGACAAAAATCTTGCCTCCCCGCCCCCTATTAATAAGGACCAAATTAGTGTGAAAACATTGTATGAAAAACCCAACTTCTGATGAAATTGAGGGTTCCTGTTTCGGAGGATCTCTTATGCACCTTATCTGATTGGTACCTATTCTGGTAGCATCGGTTCCCTCAGTCTTCCTCATGCCTCCAAATTAGCGTGCATGGCGAGGAGCTACTTTTTTCGCCAAAGGCGGTCTATATTCGAATTGGTGACTGTAGGAAGGCGCAATTGGGCGGTATATTATGCGAGCTACATTGACAACAATAGGGTTAAACTGCAAAATACATATCGTATTACTTGTATTAATGGAATATAAATAAGTACAATGTATACGATACTGAACTTAGGTGAGGCTGTTGGCATGACATAAATTGTCCGCTTAGGAGCGCTATTAATTCTGTCTAGTATACCTACAGTGGCGTACCGACCGGGGGGCAGGGGGGCAAGTTGCCCCCCCCCCCGGCTCCAAATACCGGGACGCTAAATTCGCAAATACCGGGGGCCTAGGCCGAAAACACTGAGGATTGGGCATTATTTGTTGACTGTGGTGCTTTTTGGACTGCGAAATGTTGTGACCCTGCGAAAATTTGTGACCGTGCGAAAATTTGTGACCGTGCGAATTTTTTTGACCCTACCCCCCCCCCCCCCCCCCCCCCCCCCACCCCCCCACCACCACCCACTTACGTGAAATTCACGAGGTGACTGACTGGGAAAAAATTTGACATACTTTTCTGCCCCCCCCCCCCCCCCCCCCCTGGCTCACATGCCGCGGTACGCGCCTGATACCTATTGTTATCAATTACTACGAGAGGCATGATTTCCTGGTTGTATATTTAAATTCGGGGCGTGTATGACGGTACTTCTTGCTAACTGCATGGGTGAGTTTCCATTATGTTGCAAATTACATCCACGTTTAATGCGTTTAAACTACTCAATGGGTGTTGCAATACTGCCGGTTGGTTGCACACGAGAATTATGTCATATAGCAACCACCTTTAATGGAAGGCGAATATTTAAATTTGTTGCCGGTTTTTAGGGCAGCAATTTATAGCGCTGCTAAGCGGGCCTTGAAACGTAATGGTTATGGTCATGATTAGAAAGTTTCATGTTTGTTAGGAAATTGGGCGGATTGTCAAGACGCGAAGTGGGTGGTTTATTTGACAAAGATTCGTTTCACAAATTCACTCGGTTTAGATTTTCTCTACATTTACTTCATAAGCATATTATATGCATATGAAGCAGCTAGTGATTCCATTGACAGATAGGGTGGATTTCTGGGGATTCCATTCATTATGAAGGGTTGTGTCGATTCAGTCGATATTAAACTATCAATCTACAGGGTGGTAGAATAAAGACCTTTTCAAGTAGAATTGAAATTACTCTAGTATAGTAATTTCCAGTGGCATTTTTTACAGTGTCTAGTGTTATATGCACCACAAATGTTGAAAATTAACTAAAAATACTTATTGCATGTATGGCTGAGGGAGTTTTGGGTCAAGATCAGGCCTGGCTGATGAATCAGTGGCATCACATGAAATCTAGCCATCGATTCAACCAGTCAAGCAAACTCGACACTGTCTTATGATTCCTTCATCCATATATTTATACAGGTATGTGTATTAATTTAATATTCATAAATGTTAGTATTTAAGCATATAGAATCTTTGAAACAACTTTTAAGATTAATCTACTAGATGTCTCTGTAAAAGGGGAAGTTACATCGATCGAGATATATTTGTTGATGCTCGTAGAGACAATAAACAATATAATAGGAGTGAAGCTCTAACAGGTAAATATAATATCTGTGTATAATTGTATAAGATTATTTTACCAAACTTGTTAGAAATAAGATATCATTATTGAAAACATGAATTGAACATAAAGTCCAAAAATATTTAGACTACACAAGCCCATGGAAAGTGTTGGATATATCGGGCACATGGATTTACCAAAACTCACATTCCTGATTCTTAAAGACAGTTAATTAGGGTATCCTAAGGTCTTATTATAGAGTATGAAATGTAATAGTTAGAAATTAGTTCGAATATAATTAATAACAAATAATATTAATTCTGAGTTGAATCGCCAACCCAGTGTCGATTTCACTCTATGGAATCCATTGTATTATAAAATCTAGGCGTAAACAACTTTACATGTACCAGCTTTAATACTCTCGCACTTCAGTGCAAAGTGTTATGTATTTACCAATGCATAAGGGTCATAGTATTTGGGTATTGGGCTGTGGGACTGGGATGTAGATTATGAGGCCAAACATTCCAGCCCGATGAACTTCTTGACCCCAGGTTTGAGGACAAGTTCATGATTTGGCCATAAATGTAAATTAAACCTTGTAACTATTATATGGGTTAAAATACATATAGGTTTTATCATACTTGACTAAATCAAATAACATAATTTATACAAGGGGACAAATGGTATTATGATTAGGCCATTCAAAATCTTAATCAAAGAATAAGTTAAAGATAATTAATTAAAGTAACAGCCATAGATTTCAGGAAGAAAAACTAAAGGAATATTGTATAGTTGGGAATGGCAAACAACATGAATTATTGTTTGGGCTATAGTAGTTGTGAAAGGCCAAAATAATATTATGACTTGTTTCTCAGATATATTTTGTATTATAGATATCGAAAGGGGAAATGTTATCATTTTTAAGGATTAGTTATATGATGATGGAATCTACCAGCTCTTTAAACGGGTAAAAGCGCAGTCAGATGCATAATTGTTTAAAGATTTCGAAGAGCTAATAGGTTTCTTAGGGCCATGCGTTTTGAACTCGCCACCCTTTGCGTTGCGTGTCCGATTTTTAACATTTTACGCCGTATGCACTTCAAGTTAGCATATCACCCTAACTACTTGCCCTACCCCATAAAAAGTATACATTTTCTTAATGGAAATTCCATGAGGAATCCAATTATGCAATTGAAATTAGGATAGGACCTAGTGGTAACATGTTATGATTCACAATGTTCAATTTCTTTTTTTAAATCTTAAATTTATTTGAGATCCATGTAATTCTTATACCTACCATGACATAATATACTTTGCATTTTTGAAATTCCTCATGACATTACTAACAAGCAAATCTATGATTGTCAAGGGTTACTATATTGGTAAAATAACATACCGGCTGATGAATGAGCCCCAATTTTTTTAAATTTATTTTTTAGAGTTTACACTAATATTGTGTTAACTACGCCCCCCTACACTGATTTAAACTGCATTTGTGAATTGCCCTTGTTGAGAGCTTTCCAAAAATGAATACTTTTGCTATCATAGATTGAATACTTTTCCGTTAGAGCAATTTATATAAATTAGGGTTAATATTTGCGTTTACTGTGTAGCGAATAGGGAAAAAGCCGATGATCATGCGACTTATCCATAATTAATAGTTGTTACATAAGGTTGACTAATCTGTTAAAACACAGACATAAAGACTATCAAATAACCTTTAAGAAGAGACCAAAATAATGTTTGTAGCTCATACACAGGTGAATTGATTCAAGTTTAAACGCACCGCCTGGCACGCTAATTGTTTTCCCCATAGAGTTTATGTGTACCACCCCCTCCACTCCCACCCCCCCCCCCCCCCCCCCCCCTCCACCACCTCGTTTGTTCCCAACTCAAACAACCACATCTCTCCCATTTAAGATGTTATATGCTTCATATTTACAGGGTAGCTTTCAAATGAGACCAAAACCATGACAATATCTTTTTGCGTTCCCGAGTTGTCGTGATTTGAGCAGAACACGATTCGTAAAAGCGCAACGACGCCACCTTTTTTGGGTGGCGAGTTCAAAACGCGTGGCGCTAAGTTAAGTTAATATTCTTAATTAATAAGGTATCATGTTAGAGTTATTAATATAATATTATATCACATTAACTCTAGCTATCAATTCAACTAGTCAAGCAAACTCGACACTGTCTCATGATTCCTTCATCCATATATTTATAGATAAATCCTGGCACACCCGTAACACTAGTCATACAGGGTGATACAATAATGTCTTGCTATACAGGGTTGTAGAGTAAAGACCCTTTCAAGTAGAAAAGAGAAAGAAATGTGTTTTATGGAGAAAATAACTGTCCAATGAACATTTTTACAAATGGGTTCTTTACTTTAAATATTTAAGACAATGTCTGAATCCAAATTTTCAAAATTGAATTTGCATAAAATCTGAATTGTTTATGCAATTCATGAGGGATGGGGAACTTCATGTTACGGAACTTAAGTTACTTTACATTACGTTACGTTACGTTACTTTACATTACGTTACTTTATATTAGTTTACGTTACGTTACTTAACGTTACTTTATGTTACTTTATGTTACGTTACTTGACGTTACTTTACTTTAGGTTACTTTACGTTAAGTTACTTTACGTTACGTTAAGTTAATTTACGTTACGTTACATAACTTTACTTACACATACATTTATTTGGGCGGGGGGGGGGGGATAAAAAGAAAGCTTCCCACATGCCAAGACTAATTTATTTTTACTTTTACACTTTAACACCTTTAACACTTTCTTTGAATAATTTGTGAAACCATACACCCAACCCCATTGAAGCAGAAATTTTTGTTTGTTTAAGCTGAAGCGTTATCTTTTAAAGACATTTCTTGTTACTTTTATTGGCAAAATAGCTCCTGGTATACTTTACAGCGCACACATTTGGAAAACACCAGGAGCCAAAACTTGGCAACAATTGGTTAAAAAACTCCTGAGTGCCTGCTATTTAGAGGCTTGGTCTTCCTCCCCTGGCAATCATCACGTGGCAAGTAAATGCAGACAGAATTGATTATTTTGGGAGAGCAACCCCCTGCCAAAATGGACTATTAGAAAGGCGCACATGTACTCCCAGGCTGGTGGACCAGGGTGTCAATTTATCCACCAGGGAGGTACTCAGATTTTTTAAGTAGGGATATGCCGCCAGCAAAATGAAAATGGACCCAAACATTTACCAATATTCGAGGGGGAATGGATGGACCCATATGTTTACCGGAATCCCATAATTTCCCTATATATTTGACATATTTTGCTAAAATCTCGGCGGGAAAAACAGCAAAATTAAAAGTTTTTAGACCCATAGATTTATCAAAATGGCTATGAAAAGGGATCATCCATTTACAAGAGGGTGACAAATGGGACCCTATTTGGCGGCACATCCCCTTAACCTCATATCCACTAAGTACCCCCCCCCCCCCCCCCCCCCCGGGCTGGCGACACCAGTTTTCCCTTCTAAATGACACCCATTTCTTTCCTCTGAGAGTGTTATCCCCTATCGCTCACAGGGAATGTAATGGTTAGACCAATTAATGTTCACATACAGGGTGAGTCAAAAAAAGTGTACTCAACTTCAGCGATTATTTTTAGAAAAAGTATTCGTTTGTTTTCAAAACAATATACTACGGTATAAAGACAAATCGATTAGCTTTAATATGAATTTTATCTGGTTTAGATTGGTTGAGGGAAACTTATTTTACGCTGTTTTGAATAAAAGTGACCAATTTAACGTCCGAACACGCTTTCCAGATCTTGACCATTATATTTCATAAGATACGACCAATAAAAAATTACAATACCGACAGCGAAAGGATCAATTCCTTTGTTATGAAATGATTAAAGTGTGGTAATTGTGTCATAAATAAGCCTTAAAGCTGTCTATTGTTTTAATCTATTAGGAGACAATTTTGAACAAGTGTATTGTCTACTTAATTCTTTTAATAAACAAGATGTGTAATGCTTTACATCATAATCCTAGTAAACATTATTAAGCTCGTTAAGCTTGAAATTAAAAACCGTGTTTTAGGTGAAAAAACAGCTCCTGTACAGAAATAGTCATATTTACTTAACGGTATCATCAAATAGCGTGATTTTTTTTTCCAGATGGTAGCAAAGAAATGGCGCAATCATTAAAAGTTTTGTTTGCCTTGATTTTGTGGTCAAAAATATTTTTTTCAATTTTTTCAATTAGGGTACACCGTACTCACCCTGTAGGCCTACAGTAATCTCAAGAAGTAACTCCGTTATTTTATTTGATATTTTGGAGTTGTAGATTGTACTTGTAGTTTTAGAATTATGAGTACATAAACATTTACTTTTTGAGCACAGCAGAACAGGTTTCTAGTTTTACTACAATCATGCCACATGTGACACGTGTCAGTAAAATAAACTTATGATACTTAAATTGTAAGGGAGCAAATCAAAACTCGACCGCGCGGTAACCGGCGGTTCCGCCCGGTTGGACCGCATATCATTGTTTAGAACAATAGAAACCGGCTGCAACCTCACGGAACTGCACGGAACAGGCGGTTGCCGGGCGGTCGAGTTTTGATGTGCTCCTAAGTCTTACTCTTTGCTCACAGAAAATTTCGAACACGTACACTGCTAAAATGTTGAGTAAAATTGTACTCAACGTTGAGTAACTATGCAACAGTTCAACAGTGGAGTAAACAATGCCCAATATGTTCAACAGTTGAGTAAAAATGCCCAATATGTTCAACAGTTGAGTAAAATGTTGGGCATTTTAATTTAGCTAAATTCGCTAGGGACCCCGGCACCCCAACTCAACACAAAAGTTGGTAACCATGACTGTTCTAAAAATCGAGGAAAAGGGGTATATTTTCGATTGTCAGCGCGGACCACGAAATCATAAAAATAGGGGGGTATTTCATGAATTAGTCTCCGCGAAATTCGAAAAAAGGGTATTTTACGAAATCCTAAAAAAAGTTCATGTTTTGGAATCAACGATATTATTCCTCCTCTACTGCTTGTCAATGTTAACATCGGCGCACCCTCCATATACCGGGCGGCATACAGCTCCGATACCGTGCGTGAAATTACCGCAACAGTCAACGAGAACGAAATCGTACTATTCAGGACAAGTTTTTATCTATTCAATTCGTTATTTGAAAACCCATTGACTTAATACAGGAGGCGTAGCCGAATTCCCAATTACTGCCAAATTTCAGAAAACACAAGAAAAGATAATATGCCAAGTTTGAATACCAAAACACCAAGGTATAACACAATTTTTTCCCCACCACAACTGAGTGGTGATGGATGGTTTTTTTACTGGGAATGTTAGTATTTTTTCACTATTTTCTAGAAACACTATATTGCCAAATTTTGTGAATTTCTATACAGCAAAAACTACATGTTCAATTTGCACAAACAAGATGTCATATTAAAGGTAATTAAGTTTAGAAAGTGATGTCGTGAGTTTTTACTAATTAAGTGTTTCTAGACCTTTGTACAGCCTTTTGTAAATTTCCCAAAAATCAAAATTGAAAAAAAAAAAATTTTCAAAAAGTAAACACTGTACTTGCAAAAACTCACGAGAGACTTAGGTAATATGCTTATATATTTATTCCCAAAATTTCATGGCCATAGCACTTTCCGTTTGGTCTACAGAAATTCCAGAAGGTGAAAATTTAGGGAATTTTCAAAAAATAACGAAAAACATAAGAAATTTCAAAAATGATCCGAAAGTCCTGAAATAGGTAGAGTAAAGACTTATCTTTACTGTGGTCTCAGTATGAAGAGTATAGATGTAATTGATTTGGTATTACAGCAGTTTTTTTGTAGTGGTGTAGGAGCCGAGTTAGCTACCTAAAAGTGTCATTGAAAAGGGGTGTTTGAAATGATAGTCATTGAAAACCAAAAAAGGGGTATTTTTCACCCAATTTTGTCCTCGTTTTTGCCAAAAAAGGGTAGGGTAAAAACCGTAAAATTGTTGAATATTGCTTTCAAAGGGGTACTTTGAAAAAATGAAGAACAGTCACCGGATACCAACTTTTGTGGTGAGTTAGGGTACCGGGCTAGGGACCTCTATTCGCTGAATTAAAATGCCGCTAATTAAGATTGATGTAGGGCCTATAGGCAACCATATTCAAGATGATTCAAATGAGTGAAATTAAAATGCCACTAAAAGGTGGTGTTTTCATTATTAGCTAAATTTTAATGCAGTGAAATGTTAGTGTTTTACAGTAATCAAGCTACGTCAATATCACAATACATTTTATGATCAATTGCATGCACACTCCAACATCTGAAATTTGAGTTATCTGTTTATTGTAGTTATATACTACAGTAAAAACTAAACATACAATTTTAAAACCTATGATAATTATAGAAAATAATGTTAAATACCTTAGATGTGGCTGGAGAAAAACGAGCTGTGAACTAGTAGAGAAGAGAATTAATATTCAAGATGGATACTGATACAGGGTGCAGGAGCTGGTGCATGAAGCTATAGTATGAACTGTAGCTACACAATGACTTCTACAATCAAGGAAAATAATAGTTGGCACACTTGACGCAACTTATTACAAATATCCCTGTGCTCGCAATTGAGATCAGACTTGGGACATAGCACTGTTTAATAGAAAGCAAAAGTCTCCCCCTTTCTTATATCCTTCCCCATCCCCCATCAATCAATGTTGGGGGACCTACCATGGCTTCTGATAATATGACTCGGATCAACATTGCCTCCGGGGAGAGGGGCGGGTTTTTTCCGTAATTAAGACAAAGTGTGCCAACCTTTTTTTCCTTGATTGTCTGAGTCATTTGCTAAAAAAATCATATGTGTTAAGTCTTTTGGCTATAACATGAGATTAAACAAAGATTTCTTCACCAGATTTGGACGACAGATAGGTTATAACACTGGTCACGTGTTCAAACAATATGCGTCAACGTACTTTTAGGGACCGGTCACTTTTAAATACGGAGGTATATTTTTCACTTAAAATGGCAGTGAAACTATAGACATGACCAGTTATTTAAATTCAGATGGATGCTCGACCTCATATATCATCAGCTAAACGTTGAGAAAACATCTTCCTGTCGTTTATATATATCTCAAGACCAGTATCTATATCTATATATCTTAATACCAGTGGCTATATAACTTAAAAATATAGACCCAACATGAAATATGCCTGTTTTGTTTTGACAATAAATCAAAGTTGTCAAGCCATTACCCCCATTTATAAGAATGAGTACATCAGCACTCTTTCGGTACCAAAATCTAGGACATTATGATTATTCAAGAAATAGAAGACACAATGATAGTGCTGATTAAAAACAAATAATGCAAATCATGATTGTTAGAAAAAAGAAGCAACAAATAAATCATTATCGAATAGAAGCTTAGACAAGGATTCGAACCCGGGACAGTGGGGTGCAAGTCTCATATGTTAACCACTACACCAACCGGGCGTGTGTGCATATTGTAACTGAATTATACGCTATCAATGCTCGTGTATTGTCATCGCAATGGTGAATCAATATCATCGGTTCACCATAAGAAATCATCAAATGTGTCATTGTTACGAAATACAGAACTGATTTTTCAATGGATAAGGGATTAGAGGACAAATACCGTTCATATAGACCCTTTTTAAGCAAAGATTAAGCACCGCATACCTACCTTTCAACGGTGTACCATTGGTGAAATAATATAAATCTATAGTCATATATGTTTAAATTCAGCAGGGGTGAACCGTTGAAACATACCGAAGATGCGATTCATTTCTTCTAAAAGATAGCCTATGAGTTTCACATTGTCCACTAAACACTAATCCATTGAGAAAAAAAGTTTTGCATTTCATAATAATGAGAAATTTGATGAGTTGTAATGGAGTACCGTTGCAATGATTCACCGCTGCAATAACAATGCACGTGTATTGATAGCGTATAATTCAATTGCAACATGCACACACGCCCGGTTGGTGTAATGGTTAACATATGAGACTTCCACGCCGCGGCCCCAGGTTCGAATCCTTGCCCAATCTTCTATTTTTCTTCTTCTTGTGTGTGCCTCTAAGCTTAATACTAAACGATCGTAAAGTCCATTTTTTAAATAATCGGCACGTTATCTTAGAGTTTTGTCTTCATGGCGCATTATTTGATATATGTGACTTTATTTATTTTCCATAATTTCATATTTAAATGATAAGAACATAACGTGTCATCTTCTGAAGATAGTAATGTTTGCATGAACTATAACAATGACAAGGCCTATTATACACCTATAGTCGCACACAATTAACATACAGAGACAGCGTTAGTAAATAATGACCAGTCCCTAATACACAAAGTGACTTTTCGTTCTTCTATCTTTGTTTGTATTAGCCATTCTGTTTATGTGGCTTTATTTATTTTGTAAATAAATGTTATTATGATTATTTTCCATGATTATATATTTTAATGCTAGGAACATAACATGGCATCGTGTCATTAATTGCTATCTTCTGAAGATAGTAATGTTTGCATGAACTATAACAATTGCAAGGCCTATTATAGACCTATCGTCGCACACATTTAATATACAGAGACAGCCTTAGTAATTAATGGCCAGTCCCTAATACACTTTTGTCTGACTTAATATGCCGTCTATCAAATGTTGATTAGAAATCAATTAATACATATACGAACTCTAATTGTTCTTCAACATTTTGTTTCACATCCATGAAAATAAATTGTAAAAATAACATGTTTTGACGTATATGTTGCCTAAGTATTGACTGACCAATCCCTAAATGACGTAATTGATACTTGTAACTTTTTGGGAATGTTGACAATATACCCTACAATAATCGTGCAAAACCTCGTTAGCATCGGGCATTTGGTTCTAAAGTTATAGCCAAAAAACCAATCCCACATGGTGAATTTAGGATTTCGCTCAGACAATCAAGGAAAATAATAGTTGGCACACTTGACGCAACTTATTACAAATATCCCTGTGCTCGCAATTGAGATCAGACTTGGGACATAGCACTGTTTAATAGAAAGCAAAAGTCTCCCCCTTTCTTATATCCTTCCCCATCCCCCATCAATCAATGTTGGGGGACCTACCATGGCTTCTGATAATATGACTCGGATCAACATTGCCTCCGGGGAGAGGGGCGGGTTTTTTCCGTAATTAAGACAAAGTGTGCCAACCTTTTTTTCCTTGATTGTAGATCTGTATTGAATCTAGTATAGGAGTGGGTTGACGCTGACTGGGTTAAGGTCAATGTATGGGCCAACCAGGAGGGTTTTCTCTAACATCTGTCTATACTAAACTGCCATGTATGTATGCATGTACTGTAAAACAATTTGATTTCACAGCAACTATTATTTAGCGAAATGGCATTTAGTTAATTTTGTTGTGGCAATTAAATTTCACAAATTCATATCGTTTTCCTATATATGATAACTGGATATATAAATAATATAATTGGCGGCAATTTAATTTGGTAATCGGATCGACCTCCTAGTGAAATTAGCCAAATTAAATTCCTAGCGAAATAAAGGTTGTCTTGCACTATTGCAGCCTAAGAGGGCAGAGCAGGGGGAGCATTCAGTGAGAAAAAAAGTTAGCTTTCTGATTGACATTTGCTTGGCTATACAGGGTGAGTAAAAAAAAGTGTACTCAAAGTAAAATAATTATTAAAAATATGATATTTGTCATCAGAATATCATGAAGGCAACCAATATATGCGGTAATAGATTCATTTATTCACTATCATCAGCAAAAAGAATAATTACATTTCATGTTACCGTTTACCAGATATGACTATTTTGGTAAAGTTACTGCATTTTGAAACCGAACACAAAATTTAATATTTTACTCAATAATGCTATGGTAAATAATATATAACTAATAAAGACAAATCAAACATTCTCAATTATTTTTTCAAACATTAAATGCGAAATAATGACAAAACATTATCACCCGAATTTAGCAACAACAACAACAAATTGGGCTTTTGTGATAGTCGGACTCAGTTTGGACTAGAGTGTGGACCATTTTCAATAGTGGGATTCAATAGATCTTTTTAAGAGAAAATATCGCAAATCTTGTTCGGTTTATAAAATGTTCACTTTTACGCAAATTAGCATTAAATATGTTTACCACAACCAATGTCAACCAACTAAAATTTATTAGAAAGCTAATGAGATAACCCGTCTGCCTCAACAAAAAATCTGTGAAATATTTGCACAGATTTTAAGATATCAAATCCCAAAGTTGAGTACACCTTTTTTTTACTCACCCTGTAGGCCTATATGTATTCAAAGAGGTACATGTACATGTATTTTTGTTGTGAAACAAAGCTTATAAGAAGCTAAGAAAACTTTCGTTGCATGACATGAAAAATCGAAACAGAAATTACTTTACATTTTTTTCAAAATTGTATATAAATAGTTTTGTTACAGTCTATATGTCAATTATATACAGTTGGGTATATACCCATAGGGCAAAACAAGAAGAGTGTTAAAAACACAATTCTCGCCTAGAGGGGGTTAAGTTTGAATGCAAGCAGAAATAAATGAAGAGTATCATAAAGAAAATTGTGTCATAACAAAAATGCACTTTTAGTCATAGCATAGATACTTGAGAAGAAAAGATATATGGTCATAGTTATACTGTACATGATTGTTTACATAAACAAACTCTCCTGAACTTTTGAGTTATAAAGGTCCCAAATAGGAATATTTTGTATCTAATTAAGAATATAGACTAAGACTTATCACATCAAAGTCAACCGGGGGCAAAAACAACTAATTAAGTAATGGATAATTAATTATGATTCATTAATGATTAATTAAGTATCAATAATCAATGATCAATAATTGATTATTCATTGATGAATTTATTAATTTATGAATTAATATTAATTAATTTCATTAAAGAAATGTATTTATTTATTTATTTAAGTTAATTAATTGTATTTATTAATAAACGTAATGATTGATTAATTAATATGTTTGTTATTCAATGTATTAAGTTAATTCTTAATATGAATAAATACATACTCGTACATACATTTCATGAATTTATGAACTTCTAGAAAACCAACTTCACTGATGAAAGTGATACATTACATTGCATATACACCCTATCACCCATTGCAGTAGTAGTTGACAACCAGGCCAGGATTGGAGTATGATAAAACTGTCACCAAGATACAATTATAAACTCAAATCTCACATGAACCGTTGACCCCACATGTGAGTAAATTGTTCATTGCATGATATGGTATATGCCTGCAAAATTGTCAAAAAGGCTGCGAATGGATAATTGGAAAGAGTTATAATCAGCTGTTATGATTGGTTGACAGGGTTGTGTGTTATATAGCATGTATAGTGAGGGTGAAATTTGTCAGCAAATGAAACGAAGGGTACTTGACGTTCTGGGTGGCCTTATTTAACACTATACTTAGAGTACCAATTGCAATATATCCATGATGTGACCTTGCTAGAAAATAAGTTGATCTCTGCAACGGGAGTACTGAACTTGTAGTAGTATTATACTCTGCCGAGAAAAACCCAATGTTGAATGGTTGTCCTCCTCCGCCTGCCTCATCAATTCTTTTGCGAAGCGGAGCCTAAGCGAAGCTAGCCGTTGCTCAGTGGTCATTCGGGTAGCAGGCGCATCCAAGGACTTTCAAAAAGCACCCTAAATAAGTAATTGCATTAACGTGAATATCAATTCCTTTAAAAGGAAAGGGGCGCTCAAATAAATAATAACAGTATAGCCTTGACGGGTATACCGGGGATACAGGGTGTCCCTAAAAAGATGTGCACATGTTTGCGCAACTTGTTGACCATGAAGTCCTAAAGTTTTGTGTAATATAGTTATACACACGGAAAGGAAAAACACTCAGCTTTCAGATGCCGTTTATTGTATCTGATTTGGATTTGTCAATCCTGAGATATACTCAGTTTATCAAAGCTACCCAAAATCGACGTTGTGCCACTTTTACAGAAAGAATGATTACGAGCGTCAAAACGATACTAACATTGGTCCATCCATGGGCATCAATCGTCTTGAAACATTGGGCTGGGCGTTTGACCAGAATTGTTTAAAAGAGGCTGAGGAACAAAAATGATGCCCTTGGAATATGTAGTAAGGGATTTCTACGAGCAGTTATTCTGGGATCCTTCTGAAGTGCACGCCGCACGTTATCAATGTGTTACTGTGTCCTGCCGCTTTTCATATCTTAGTCTTCCAGAATGTTCTTTATTCATATTGGTGCTTGTACCATCTACCAAGCATTTCCAATACTCCTTTTTATATACAGTTAAGCCCACAATTATTCATACCCCTTGAAAAATACGAGTTGTTTGCATTTTTCTCATATCTATACCAGCTGGAGTGGTGGAACTTTCGCTTTACACTAAAGACAATTAGTTTGCAAGCACAAATCAATATATTTGGGCTCAACATTTTTTCCATAACAATAGAATTGAACAAGAATTGTGTTTTTATGCCGGTCCAAAATTATTCATACCCCATGCCAAGTCTCAGGATTGAGGCCACTTTTTGTGATAATACACATGTTTTTGACATTCCAAACATTCTTTATATTATGTGATAGGCTTTTATATTGTTATGCAATTATTTCATGATGTGTGCATACAATGTGGATGCATTACAAATGTGTTCTATTGAATGTAGAGTGTCCCGCTAGTCTTACTATAATTTGCCTATGTTGTATGTATGTGGGTATCCATAAAGGCTCTCTGAGTTTGTAACTAAACGCCGTGAACGTTGCACTGATAAAAGATGATTATAATGTGAGTGTTATAAGCTATAAATGGCTGAAAACCGTACAGAATTGACCAAGATATGAGCAAAAGGAGTCAACTTTAGGGCCTTTTCAGACGGTTTCTACGGGCCATGTTTGTTTATTTTTCGGTGCGTACTGCAACCATGCAGTCGAGCGCGTAACACATAACGCGGCATAGTGCGCCGTGTAAAATAAACGCTCACACGCACTACACCCACGCACCCTACACACGGAGAAATACGCTGCGCTACTGGAGTTGATTAATTTAGGCCTTGAAGGTGTATAAGCACGGGGCGAGTGGGAACTGCGGTAGGGGCGGGGACGGCGGGCGAGGGACGGCAGGAGGAGGGCGGGCGGGCGGGGCGAGGGGAGGCCATGAAGTAATGAGGTTTTGGAGGCAGGGAGTTACTGAAACACGCTACGGGAATTGGTTAATGTAGGCCTTGACAGTTTAGATAAGCACGGGGCGGGCGGGTGAGGGGAGGCCATGAAGTAATAAGGTTTGGGAGGCAGAGGGTTAATGAAGAAATGTGATACCTAATTGCGTAACATTAACAGGGAGGGTCACGAGATGGAAGGAAATAGTGTGGACAAAAGTATAAACCAGGGGATACAGCTTGGGGAGATGGTTAAGATAAGCACCTTGCGGGGGTGGCGGGCCGGGCAGAAGGCAGGGACGAGGGGGTTTAATAAAGTAATGTGGTTTGGGTGGCAGGGGGTTAAAAAAAGAAATAGCGATACTAAATTGCGTAACAGGGAGGGTCACGAGGTGGAATGAAATAGTATGGTTCCTTAAAAGTATAAACAATGGGATAAAACTTGGGTAATCAGGTAATGACGGTTATAAATTTCCCAACACTTATATTGTGTTGTTTCATTTCGTAGGTGTTCTATCTGGTAGGCCCTACTCCCTAGCGTCCCGCTAGTATATATAATATGGCTGGTGTTTACCGTGTTTTTATAGCAGATGAGCAGTGATTAAGAAATGGAAGGGTGTTGGACTGTGGGAAGTGTTTTGGTATACGAATTAAAAAGTAGGAGTATGCCTAGGCCTACATAGCAATTTATGGTATAGCCTCGAGACGTGGAAGGAAAGCAAAGCAATACATACAGGTAGGAATATGGCCGGTGTCGGTAGCATGACAATTCTTATTAGAGAAATCAAGTTTTGCATTATATACATACATAAGCAAGATCTCTTGATTGTTGATGTATCTAACATGGCTACATATCTGAGCCAGATGAGTTTCAATGTATAGGTGCATTTGGGAAAAATCAAGATTTTCAACTTTCAACTTTGTCACACGTCGGGTCCTTTAAAATGACAATCTAGTTTCAGTTTTCAACTTGATTTCGTATTTATATGGTCTTCTCCCAATTTCCAAATATTTCGACCCAGGGTTTTACATCACTTCTAATCACACAATGTCCTTATTTATTGTAATATGAATTCATATTTTACAACTGAAGATTAGACGCCGAAAAATATACCCAACGGTTGGTTGGTTCGGTCAGTCAGGCTTTTTTGTTCTTTTTCCATCTTGAAAAAAACCCAACAACACTATTATTGACAAGCCCTTAAAATGATTAGGTCATATTCATGTGCATGTAAAACTTCTTAAACCAATTTCTAAAAAAAAAAGAGTTACGCCAGTAGAACAGTTTTTGTTTGTGGTTTTTGCCTTGCTATTACATTTTCAGTATGAGCTCAACAGCCTTCTCATTTTTATCTTTTCATAATTTGATAATGAAAATATGAAATGAGCACGCGTCATGGTCAAAATAAAAGAAATATCATGGTTAAGGGTGTTGGTTGGAGTGACTGGGACCAGGTAAGGTTTTGGTGATTATTGAAAAAACCCGCTTCAATCTTTAGTAACTGAATAGTAATGATCCTTCAGCGACATTTGAAATTAAGTGTAATTCTTTCGGAATTATAATTGTTATTATGGAGTGACCCAGTTAAATTATCGCCATTTTACATACGTACATAACTTTTTACCCCCTCCACCCTCGAGTTACATAAGATGCAATGAATGGTAGCCACAACACAAAACTGGCAATCCTGCATTTTAGGGGATAAATTATTTGACGGAATAAACCGTATACTTCATGCATGAATTGACTGTAGGCCCTACATTTTCATGAATTATGGTTTATTCCATCAATTCAATTTACCCCCTGAAATACAAGATTGCCATAAAATATTGGCACTCTACATTTACAGGCTTACAGCCCTCAGTTCTTTGTACAGGGGTTCAATTCTCAAAATGCTCCGATTTTGATATAAACAGTGTCACTCTAAACAGTGTCACTCTAAACAGTGTCACTCTAAACAGTGCCACTCTAAACAGTGTCACTCTAAACAGTGTCACTCTAAACAGTGTCACTCTAAACAGTGTC
This sequence comes from Ophiura sarsii, assembly GCA_035610835.1. Lineage (NCBI taxonomy): Eukaryota > Metazoa > Echinodermata > Ophiuroidea > Amphilepidida > Ophiuridae > Ophiura > Ophiura sarsii. Next base: position 54,490,673 of record CM069456.1, read on the forward strand.
ACGCTAAAATACCCTGGGCAAAAGGCTGCTGCTGCTTTGCATTTAGTTATATAGAGGGTGCAAACCGTGCAATATTGAATCTAAAGCTTTTTGAGCTAGCCCCAACGGGGGCTTGCTCTTATCCCTGAGATTGACAATCGATAGAGCAAGTACGCGTTATTTATAATGGCTTCGAGTCACTTGGCTCAGAAAACCGTGACCAAATCGGTATAATTGTCAAACGGGTGCAGCCAAATGACACTTTCATACGGGTATATTGATTGGACGAGAAGTGTGACGCTTGGATATCATTGTGTTGTGTATTTGTATCACGGATCAAGTACAAGCGCCTCCGAGTCCATCCATGTCGATGGCTTTTATTGGACGTGAGGGGTTTGTATATAATATGTTTACAAGGGGAGTCTCTCCGTGTCAGGCCCGTAACTAGGGGGGGGGGGGGGGTGGGGGGCGGGGGGGAGGGGGGGGGGGGCGGACGCCCCCCCCCCCCCCCCCCCCCCATCTGAAAAAGGAAAAAGTCCTTTTTTTTGGTACCAATGTACCTTTTTTGGGTACCAATGTACCTTGGCCAATGTACCTCTTTTTGGTACCAATGCACCTTTTTTTGTTATTAATATACCTTTTTTGTGTGAAAACGCCCCCCCCCCCCCCCAATTTCCCGAAAAACGGCCCATTTCCCATTGTGTAAAGCGTTTTTCGGGCCGTTTTGGACTAAAACATGTCCTAATTCCAAAGCTCTTCCAATAACTGATTTACATTATATTACCAAAGCCGGCTATACAATAGTGACAGTAGGTGTCGGAAGGACATAACGTTTCTTATGTCAGCAATAAACAATGTAGAATGGTCACAATTACTGAATATTGTGAATGTTTACATTCGTATGCATAAAAGTGTCAATCATGATAATGACACTTCTTCTTTATAACCAATATCTGCAGTAGACCTTGTTGACTTGTCAAGAACTCCAGATATGCTAAGTAATTCTTACACGTTCACCAAAAAAATGATGACTCTGGCTAAACCTGTTTGTTGTCTGCATGAAGAGTATGACCATTTCAATAATGCCTTTAACTTTGATATAACTACATTCGTGAAGGGTTATAAACTATCATTATACATGTAATACTATACACAATGTCAAGTTTGACAGAGGAATTAATGACAGTTTCGAACATGTCATGAAACTCAATTCTACGCAAATATTTGTAACCATACATTGATTCAGTTGATTGTACGCAACATTATGGTCCCTCCTGAACTTTTATTTGTACATACTTCTCATCGTGTACATACATTACATTTGTTTCTAATAAAATTACAAAACAAAGAAACCGTTTTTATGCTTCTTATGTAACTTGTTTTTGTATTTCTTGTTTGATTGCCAGTACATGTGTACATCCTCTTAGAGTCTCAATTAGAAATTGCACCATAATAACAACTAGAGGATATTTACACGTTTCTAAAAGACAACCCTGTGGTTACATCATATGTATCTGTTCTACCGAAACCAAATGAATTGGGCAAAGCTCCAAACTGAGAAATAGCCCAAAACCTAATTTAGGTGATTTTTGTGATTTCTTATAAATAATTAATTTCCAGAGTGTTTATAACATTAATGTGAAAGTTTCAGATTAAAAAATAAAACCAGAAAAATATATACGGTAGGCCTATAAAAATAATAATGATAATTTAAAAGTACATTGTATGTACATTGTAAGTCCATCTTTAAAGGATGATATCTCAGTTTGGAGTTTTCATATAGACTATTAACTTGAAAATGATATCATTCCGCTTTGGGAAGTCCGATTAAAAAAAGTACCATTGTTAAGCGGAAGATCTCTACTACAATAATCAATTACAAACTCAATTTTGATATCTTGCCTAATTGTGTATGATTTCGGTAGACCTCGTCACATATACGGACAACTACTGCAAATTTGTCTTCATATTCAGTACTTGATATCATGCCCAAATTTGCCAATACGTCCACTGCCTGCTCTTGTGCCAATCTCTGATTACCCGATTACATGTCATTATTCTACCAACTGCTTTCCTAAAAAATATTAAAGTCTTTCATTTGTACTAGCTCTTCCCTTTTAAAGGTTTTTTTATATTAAAACTGTATCAAATGAAGCGAACAATATTAAATAGAGAATGTGTTAACTCTAACTCCTGCTGCTATGTTTTTGTGTATATCGGGGGAGGAGAAAAGTACGATTTTTACCCAAAATTGTACTACCGAATTACATATATATATATATATCAGGTCCCGTTTTTAGAAAATCAGAAAATATGCTAACTTGTTGTTTCTTGTCATCAGCCAGGCTGAAGCACTTGTCACAATATTGGCATTTGTGTGGTTTGTCTCCTATGTGTATCATTTCATGTTGTTTCTTGTCAACATTCATGCTGAAGCACTTTCCACAATATTGACATTTGTGTGGTTTTGATCCCCTGTGTGTGTCTTTTCATGTTGTTTCTTTGTACCAGCCAGGCTGAAGCATTTGTCACAATATTGGCATTTTTGTGGTTTGTCTCCTGTATGCATCATTTCATGTTGTTTCTTGTCACCAGCCAGGCTGAAGCACTTGTCACAATATTGGCATTTGTGTGGTTTGTCTCCTGTGTGTGTCTTTTCATGTTTTATCTTGTTACTAACTTACTACATGTAGTATCACCAAGCTAACTTAAAGACAATTGAATAATTATGTATACTAGCGGCGTACCCTCGCTACGCTCGGGTCCCCGCTAGATGGTTATGTCACATTACCTACCTCTGAAACCACAAAAACCATTTCCCGTGGTTTTACACCCCCCAACATGACACCAAATATCCTACCAACAGGCCTATAACCATTTACCGCGTAGCTTCTGCGCCATGTATAGGAGTGCGTGTGTCGCGGCAGTGAGCCCTTGCGCAAATATGCACGCGACGCGTTACCACGGTATGATTACGCGGTAGTACGCGCAACGCACAATATCGTGCAATTCTAGTGGCATTTATGAGCCAAATCTGAGAGGTTTTTTGCTGTTTTTGGAGCCAATTGTTAACCAATTTCAGTGGAATAAACTTTAACACCCTTCTCGTTATTTCCTCTATCTTTCATGCAAATTAGGCGTCACTTTGATCACAACTAACGGAGAAATAAGGATAACAAACATACAAACACACACCGTTTCCAGATTTATAGTAAGATTAATTAACCCACCTATTATGACAGTATATTAATTAACCCTATTATTATGAATGTGACTATTTTCAAGTTGTAAAGATGACTTCGATACAAAACATGTTACCAGAAGGGATTATCCCCAGAGAAGGCCAAACAGGATCAAGTTAAAGAAGGAATGTTCTGACGTATGAAGACTATTTCATAATAGGCTAGTTCCTGGGAAATGCATTGATATTTGTAAACAGTAATGTTATGTTCACCTTGTGTGGTGGAGGGTTTGTTCTGTTCATTGTTTTAATCATCTCCTACTTCCGTCTTGGGGTAGATAATCCATCTTAAACCTTTCCTAGAATTTATGGGTAGTTGAACTTCTTAGAACATGCATATGTACTAGTAGGCACCAGTTATTACATCACATTGAGAGATGTGATTGGTCGAGCAAATTAAGTCACCACAGGAAGTAAGTATGTTCCTGTGCCTTAGTGAAACTGTGCATTGGAAGCATTTAGGTATAAGGTAGATATAAAGTGAATTTAGTTAGTTAGATCGATAGGAGTTTCTATGGAGTTATCTCTTTAGACCACACTTCGAGTAACAACATGGGTTGATCCATACCTCTGCACTTATACCTCTTGCTAATAATCTATGTAGCTTAAACATAATGTGATGTGTACTTCTTCTTATTATGAGCTAGTTCCCCTCACCAACTAATGCTTGGTGGCATCACAGGGACACACAAAACCCCTGGTGATTCTAGCCTGGCTGAAGCACTTGTCACAATATTGGCATTTGTGTGGTTTGTCTCCTTTGTGCGTCATTTCATGTTTTATCTTGTTACTAGCCTGGCGGAAGCACTTGTCACAATATTGGCATTTGTGTGGTTTGTCTCCTGTATGGATCATTTCATGTCGTTTCTTGTGACTAGCCAGGCTGAAGCACTTGTCACAATATTGGCATTTGTTTGGTTTGTCTCCTGTGTGCATCATTTCATGTTTGTTCTTGTAACCAGCCCGGCTGAAGCACTTGTCACAATATTGGCATTTGTGTGGTTTATCACCTGTGTGTGTCTGTTCATGTTTGTTCTTGTCACCAGCCGTTCTTAAGCATTTGTCACAATATTGGCATTTGTGTGGTTTGTCTCCTGTATGCATCATTTCATGTCGCTTTTTCTGACTAGCCAGGCTGAAGAACTTGTCACAATACTGGCATTTGTGTGGTTTGTCTCCTGTATGCATCATTTCATGTTGTTTCTTCTGAATAGCCTGGATGAAGCACTTGTCGCAATATTGACATTTGTGTGGTTTATCGCCTGTGTGTGTCTTTTCATGCTGGTTCTTGATACCAGCCTGGCTGAAGCACTTTTCACAATATTGGCATTTGTGTGGTTTGTCTCCTGTATGGATCCTTTCATGTCGTTTCTTGCGACTAGCCAAGCTGAAGAACTTGTCACAATATTGGCATTTGTGTGGTTTGTCTCCAGTAGGCCTATGTATCATTTCATGTTGTTTCTTTGTACCAGCCTGGCTGAAGCACTTGTCACAATATTGACATTTGTGTGGTTTATCGCCTGTGTGTGTCTTTTCATGCTGGTTCTTGATACCAGCCTGGCTGAAGCACTTTTCACAATATTGGCATTTGTGTGGTTTGTCTCCTGTATGGATCCTTTCATGTCGTTTCTTGCGACTAGCCAAGCTGAAGAACTTGTCACAATATTGGCATTTGTGTGGTTTGTCTCCAGTATGTATCATTTCATGTTGTTTCTTTGTACCAGCCTGGCTGAAGCACTTGTCACAATATTGACATTTGTGTGGTTTATCACCTGTGTGTGTCTTTTCATGTTTGTTCTTGTCACCAGCCTTGCTGAAGCACTTTTCACAATATTGGCATTTGTGTAGTTTGTCTCCTGTATGGATCATTTCATGTCGTTTCTTGCGACTAGCCAAGCTGAAGTACTTGTCACAATATTGGCATTTGTGTGGTTTGTCTCCAGTATGTATCATTTCATGTTGTTTCTTTGTACCAGCCTGGCTGAAGCACTTGTCACAATATTGAAATTTGTGTGGTTTATCACCTGTGTGTTTCTTTTCATGTTTGTTCTTGTCACGAGTCCGGCTGAAGCACTTGTCACAATATTGGCATTTGTGTCTCCTGTATGCATCATTTCATGTTGGTTCTTGTCACTAGCCTGTCTGAAGAACTTGTTACAATATTGGCATTTGTGTGGTTTGTCTCCTGTATGCATCATTTCATGTCGCTTTTTGTTACCAGCCAGGCTGAAGAACTTGTCACAATATTGACATTTGTGTGGTTTGTCTCCTGTGTGCAGCATTTCATGTCGCTTCTTGTTACCATCCTGGCTGAAACACTTTTCACAATATTGACATTTGTGTGGTTTGTCTCCTGTATGCATCATTTCATGTTGGTTCTTGTCACCAGCCAGTCTGAAGAACTTGTCACAATATTGACATTTGTGTGGTTTGTCTCCTGTAGGCCTATGTGTCTTTTTATGTTGATTTTTGTGACCAGCCAGACTGAAGCACTTGTCACAATACGAACATTTGTGTAGTTCATCACCTGTGTGAGACATGCCATATCTTTTCTTTGAGTTATTTTGTGTGAAACACTTATCATAATATTGACATTTGTGTTGTTTTTCACCTGTGTATGTTCTTCCTTGTTGCTTCTTGTGACCAACCCGGTCGAAGAACTTGTCACAATGTTGACATTTGTGTGGCTTATTGCCTGTATTTGTCATTTGCTGTTGCTCTTTATCACAAGTTTGACTGAAGCATTGGGCTATTTCTCCTTTATCTATTTCATGTTGCTTACTCCTGTGACCAGCCTGGTTGAAGCATTGGTTGACCAAAGTTGTTTGAAGTGTTGGTGATCGCATCTTTGCCTCACGCCTGATGTGTCTTGTTCTCTTCAACTCAACACATCCTGCCTTTGGTGGTAGCCTTGGGTTCTTATACCAGTAGGGTGTGATACACAGCTCATGGTGACGTAGGTGTGATAGATAGCGAAGTACGTTCCCAATAAATCTATGTTTGCAGTATTTGCAAAACATTGGTTGAATTTGTCTGATCGCCATACCTGCAAATAAACAGCGCACGTACAAGCCGTTAGTGAACAAGGATAGTTGGATAGAAGATTCACCCAGGGAGGACCTAGTACAGGAACCCATACGTTGGTGTGTTGTTGTTTTTTTGTTTTTTCCCTAGTACAGGAACCCATACGTTGGTGTGTTGTTGTTTTTTTGTTTTTTCCCTACCAACGTATGGGGAAATTGCATAGCGAGAAACTGTCAATTTGATTTGCTGTATAAAGTAAATGGTGTGACTTTCAAATGAGGGTCGGATGCATTACAGCAAAACTGCATTTCCGTTGATTTTCATACTATCTACGCACCTTCATAAAGTCCTCTTCTTCCTTGTCAGCCACTTTTTAAAACATGAAAATCCTAAATTATTCCATATTTAATCATAATTCTCCGCCGTGTAAACGTAATGGCAGAATTTTATTTTAGACATTTCGCGATATCGCCGTCCAGATTTAGTCTCATCCCCAATCGCAAAATAACAAACATCTATGTACGCTACGCACACCACTTGCGAACTAACGAAAATATTAAATGAGACTAAAACATGGCGCCGATTTCGATAAACATCGTAGTGCCGTTAAGTGAATGGGCTTAGAATTTCACCTTAAATTTCAAGGGAATAGTGCATTTGTACAAAATGTTAAAGGAATGGCAAGATAGATGAGAAAGAGTAGATAAGAACAAGCACAAAGAAGTGTGTTTTTGAGCTCTGGTAAGCGATACAGAAATTACCACAAAAATCATATTTAGAAGGAGTCATACTTAGGATGGGGACAGATAGTGAAACATGCAAAATACCCTATGATGAATAATACCAACTGATGACAAATATCACTAAGTATGATTTGTTGTACTAGGGAGGACCGCTCATGTACACTCAGGGGCGGACTGGCCACTGTGGCGTTGTGGTGATCACCACATGGGCCGCTTGGTTTTGGGCCTCTCAGGGCCGGTTACTCAAATTTTGTGGCCGTGCGAAAATTTGTGACTGTGCGAAATTTTGTGACCGTGCGAAAAGTTGTGACTGTGCGAAATTATGTGACCGTGCGAAATTCCAATGTAAAATCGCTGTAAGTAAATCACCTCATGAATATCAATTAGCTCATTATCGGCAGTGTATTACGCTATGGGAATTTTCAACTGAGATCAACTGGTGATGGAAAACTCCATGTGCAGAATGTTATAAATGATAATTGGCATGCGCAGTTTATTGGGGTACTATTAAAGATTTTGTTGGTAGGGATATACCGCCAGCAAAATGAAAATGGACCCAAACATTTACCAATATTCGGGGGGGGGGGGGGGAATGGATGGACCCATATGTTTACCGGAAACCCATGTCCCTATATATTTGACAGATTGCTAAAATCTCGGCGGGAAAAAAGCAAAATTAAAAGTTGTTAGACCCATAGATTTATCAAAAATGGCTGTGAAAGGGATCATCCATTTACAAATGGGTGACAAATGGGAACCTATTTGGCGGCACATCCCCGTAACCTAATATCCATTAAGTAGCCCCCCCCCCCCCCCCCCCGGCTGGCGACACCAGTTTTCCCATCTAAATTACACCCATTTCTTTCCCCTGAGAGTGTTATCCCCTATCCCTCACAGGGAATGTAATGGTGAGACCAATTAATGTTCACATACAATAATCTTAAGAAGTAACTCCGTTATTTTATCATTTTATATTTTTGGAGTTGTAGCTGTAGGTAAGTAAAGTATAGACTCGTGTCGTGCTGTAGGTACCGTATTATATTCCCTATTTTAATAGGGATAAAAGCGCCCATGCCCTTATAAGCGCCCACCCCTCTTTTTCCCAATGATTACCAAAAGTAACACCTACATTGTAATAAGCGCCGATCTTTGTAGCCACTGTCGCTCAAAATAAAGCATGAAAGTAGCGTCCGAAGGTCCCGGCATCAACAACATGTTGACGATCAACGCATCAGCAGGCTGTGCACATTTTCCACCAAAAATGTGCATCAAAATTCGGAACCAATTGACAGTTTCCACGATAAATTACTTTAAAAAAGGCAACTGAATAAGCGCCCACAAAAATGACTTTGCTAAGCGCCCCGGGTGCTAAATAGGGATAATACGGTACATACATTTACTTTTTGAGCACTGCAGAACAAGTTGCTAGTTTTACTACAATCATGCCACATAGGGTAGGGTGGGGTAATATAGGACACTTAAAGTTACATTAAGTGGTGTTGAAAATTTTAAATGTTTAAAAATTTACTTCAGAATTCAAGATGAACATTAAAAATGGCCATTACTGTTGTTTTTACTAGCAAAAACACAGCAAAACTTGATTAAAACAATCATTAAGACGTTTTCTTGTACATGGACTTGCATTGGCTACCTGTTGAGCATAGAATCAGATATAAACTTGCTTTACTCGCATTCAAAATTTTACAACACAAGGCGCCACAATATCTCACTGAGCTTGTGCAACCCTATATACCTGGACACAGTGGACTCCGCTCATCAAAACAATTGCTTCTTACCGAGTACCCAGTAAGAAATCAATGGGGAGAACGTTCATTTCTCGTTGCTGTTGCAAGAATTTGGAACGGTCTACCACGCGATGCTAAATGTACAGATTCTATTCATAGTTTTAAGAAAACTTTAAAGACTCATTTGTTCAATGAAGCGTACAAAACAGTATATGTATAATACCCATGCTATTTATCATTTTTGTGCTATTAATCACTTATATTACATGTTTACAAAAGCGCCATGAGCGTCATTTCTGACGGATACCGGCGCTATACAAATTACCATTATTATTATTATTACATAGAGGGCTGATTTTTCTTAATACTTATAGGTGTAAGTTCATACATGTAATACAATTATAAAAATATACTAATCCCAGTTTTTATCATAATTGAGGGCGCATCCTCCAACACATCTCTTAGTGCCCCTTTAAGGGTATTTATATATAGTTTATCCATACCTATTCATTTTGAAAACCAAAACCCTCGGCTACATTTTCACAAAATGTTATGCTCATATACCGTATACGAAGTACGAGAACATTGAAAAATCATATTTTGTATAAAATTATTTTGTCCCATCATACCCCACGTGTTGGGGTAATATGGGACACATCAGCATATGGATAGTGGGTAGAAAATTATGTATTAATGCCTTTCATATTCCATGAAAATGTTGTTGGTATGTCAATGAGGTGTTGGTTTAGTTTCCACAATAGATTAAAACGATTATTTTAGAGAATAACTTAGACATTTGATAATTTCAAAGATAGAAAAAACATCCCATTTTACCCCATTTAAATTAAATATACTTGAAAACACTAATGCTTAGTAACAATGATGTTTACTTACTGTAAATTGCAGCACACAGATTTCAAAACTTATTAACTTATTAACTTATTAACTGTTTATGGTTTATTAATTAATTAATTAATTCATACATTTATATTAATTAATTTCATTCAAGAACTATTTCATTAATTAATAAACTTAATGATTAAAGGTAGATGACCCGATCACATTTTCGTAACACAGAATTATTTCAAACATACGGAGATTTTCATATCATATGAAAGCTCGTATTTTTCTCATCATCATACTGAAATTTGATGGCCTAAATCGGTATAATTACGGAGAAATCGATGAAATAACGTCGAATTACCGCGAATGGTGGTATACCACCGATATAGTTTGTGTACAACTCAATGGGTACAGTTCACAGCATCTTGTGCGTCTAAAATAAGAACCATTAGAGCTATGCAACTCAAACTTTGGAACACGACATTTTTAAGGATGACCTTTCATGTAGAATAGAAAACTTCAAGTTGAAAATTGGAAATGTGATCGGGTCATCTACCTTTAATACATTTATTATTTATTTAATTTCAAATTAATATGAATAAATACATTCATTTCATGAATTTATGAATTTATACAACTGGAAAACCTGCTGTAGTTCTGTACTTTGAATGTAATGGTTCCATGAAAATACATTTTATATTGCATTTTGTACCAGCCATACATAACGTGTATCATGTCTGTCCTGTTGATGATTGATGATGGACTTGATGATAAGGTACTATACATGAGTACTCTGCCTAGTGAAGTCTACGGATGTCTGTAAAAAGTCCCAGTTGTGCATAGATATTATATACCAACATCAGCCATGTCTACTGATGTGATTGGGTGACAGGGTTGTGTTATAAGAGTTCGTTGGCAAAGGTGAACCAACTGAAACTAAGTTTATATGGACGTTTAGCTGGCTTAATCTCACACTGTACTTGGATAGCGCAGTTCACATCAGGGATACAGTGATCTTGCTAGAAATTAAGTTGATCTCTGCACTGCACTGAGCGTAATGGACATATATATATATATATACCAGTACAGGTTTCAGAAATGATTTCAGTACAGCGCCCAAAGGCGCTGAAAAATAAATAAATCTCCTATTCAAAGTGAATTAAGAAAGCTACACCGAAAAGAATAAGACGAAATGCAATTTTAATTTTGAACACGCAGGATGGTGTGATAGGTATACTAGTGGGTGAGAATGAAATGATCAATTAAAGCATCCCTAGTCCTCATCTTACTATCGACCAGTTAATCAATTATCTGCCTACTGCTACAGTATAACACCGAGTCTGCGTGTAGAAGAACCATATCCTAAAATTAAAAATGGGCTTTGTTTAGGTTTTTTGTGACACATATCTTTTGTGTGTGTGGAAGTGCCTGCCTATTTTTGCATAATTCTGTTTTGTAAAGGGAATTAATAGACTACTTGTTGCTTAATATTCAGTTTGAACGGATGATTTGTGTGGGTTAATTAAATAGTTATGAGCATTTTAATTCAAAATATGGACTATAAATTGAGGATTTTTGACCTTTGAAGCGTGATATTGGGTGTAAATTCTTAACTTGACACCTAGAGTTAATATATTACCATTTACCAGGGCCGTCAGCAACTTTTGCCCAAGGGGGGGGGGGGGGGGGGGGGGGGGGGTGCGTTTTCACGATTTTTTACCGGAAAGGGGGTGCGTTTTCACGATTTTTTACCGGAAAGGGGGGGGGGGGGGTGCGTTTTCACGATTTTTTACCGGAAGTAGTAGTATGACATCAGAGTGTTAGTGCTGCAGCACGCTGACGATGCGAGCGCCTTGGCGCGTTCCGCGAGCGCCTCTGGCCCGAAGCCAATAATGGGTGGGGTCCAGGGGGCGACTAGCCCCCGGAAGCTCTGAGCATTACAGCGAATTTAGGACACAATTTTCATGTATCTTGCCATCGTTGACCCCATTTTCCATTCATAAAACATGTTACCCTAAAAAAAGAAAAGAAAAAAAAGAAGAGATTTTCAAGGGGGGTGCGTCCGCACCCAACGCACCCCCCCCCCCCCCCCCTTCTGACGGCCCTGTTTACACAATGCAATAAATCACAAAATCAATTGAAACATCTTAATTATAAGCAGTATACATCAGATGAGTTTTGAGGCAAGTTTTGAATGATGAGAGAGATGAACAGGCTCGGATATGATTAGGAAGTGAATTCCAGAGCCTAGCAGGGAAAAAAATAGACGAGGGCTCCGGGGTGATTCACCCCCAGAATGTGTAAAATAGCCCCCCTGAAGGCAATGGCGAGGGTGAAAAAATTGATAAAAATCCATGAAATAGCCCCCGTGAATTCTCAGCAGAGGATTCCCTTTATTGGATAAATATCCCTTGTTGTCCCATGTTTCAAACCATTATTGTCATTTGAATTTGTTATGCTAGCATCGATCTTTTTAACATCAGCATTCCTTTGAACTTCCATTTGATTACTTCACACAATTACTTCACAATACTACGCATTAATCGCAATGACCGAGTAACTCGTGACGAATTCGGAAGCAATGTGTTGTGTTGTGCAAAATCAATGGCGACCGAACACTCGCATCTCCCGTAATCACATGCTTGCTTTCGATCTCTACATACAACATGTACATCTGTCAGACATAACAGTTACGATAGAATTGTACAAAGTGACTGAATAACCTCATATCCCAAAGGCGGTTTACGTGCACTTTGCTATGTGTAATATACATGAGTAATATACATGATTACAGACACGCGTAAATTGGTCAACAACAGGCCGACAATCTAGTCTTAAAGGGTCAATGATTATTTAGACACTTATTTCAGTCGTTTTACAATTCATTTATTTTAAGGTAAGGTATAATATAGCTGGTATATCAATCAATACATTTAAAACATGTTTATTTATACGAAAAATTAGAAAATATCATAGTATGTAAAATAGCCCTCGTCTTGCTGAAAGTAGCCCCCCCCCCCCCCCTTGAACACCATCACGAGGGCTTTTTTTTCTTGAGAAAATCCACAAAGAGCCCCCCCCCCCCCTGAAAAAAATATTATTTTTACCCCTGGAGCCTAGGCGCAGCAATGGTAAAGGCTCTGTCCCCCCATGACCGATACGACTTTTCCATAACCAGAAGATTTTTTTGATGTGGAACGCAAGCCAGACCGAGACGGTTTATACAATGTTAGAAGTTCAGTAATGTAGGCAGGAGCAAGTTCATTTACGGCACGATAAGTGAGTATGAGAAGCTTATATTGAAATCTCAGATGAACTGGTAGTCAGTGCAAATCAAACAAGATTGGAGTTATGTGAGAGGATGGTTTTGTGCGTGTGATGAGACATGCAGCCGTGTTTTGAATTAATTGCAATCGATTATTATACTTTTAATCAGTTCCAAATTGGTCAGAAATATGCATTTATTATCACGCCGCGGGCAAAATTAATCTAAGCAGACCCATGATCTTTTGGCATCCAAGCGCCACTCATGATTCACGTTGCGCCATGCAAGCATTTAGCATACCGGTATTATTTATTTGTACATTTAAAAGTAATAAAAATATATATAAATAATGTGACGTAATCTACTAAATCTACTTCTAACATGTATGTTTCAACCATGAAATACATAATAACAACCAAGAAGAACCTTTATGGGTCACAATGTATACCCATAATTTTCAAGATTGGACAGCCCTCCTCCTGAATAGGAATTTGAGCGCTTATGCTATGCTTTTGCGAGTATCGGGGGAGGGGGAAAAAGTACGATTTTTTAACCCGAAAAATCACCGAGCACCCCGGGATTCAATCCCGGGACCATCCGCACCAAAGTCTGTGCCCCTATCGACTGCGCTAACTCCCCAGCGCATATGCGGGCACCAATTTTGTGCCCACATAAATGCCTGCAGTAGGTAACGTCATCGAGCGAATGCAGCAGCATGTGCGTGGAGTTATTTTGAATGATGCAGTGGGGTTATGGTTAAATAAAAGAAAAAATACTGCAAGTGGAAACTTACGACCACCCCCCCCCCCCCCGGCTGTGAGATTCACTGACTGGGAGTCAGGGATAGCACTGGATCAAAAATGTGAGAGGTCCCATGAAAATTTTCAGGACCCCGTAGCCTACTTCAAAAAACAAATTTAAGGGGTCCCCCCAAGAAATTGAGGGGTCCTGAAGTTTAGGTATTTGAAAATTTGACTTTTTTACGGACAATTTTAATGAATTTATATTGTGAGCAAAGGATGGATATGTAATTTACCGAATATTTTAAGGTTTCCATTTCCATACATCGTCGAATTTAAGGGGTCCCTTCAATTTTGATCGGGACCCGCAAGTCTTTCCAATTTGAAACCTGACGCGTCACTATAAGAAAGTGAGAGGTCTAGGACGCGCAGACGCGTCAGAATGCGATCCCTGCTGGGAGTTGTTCAAGTTTCAAGTTTGATTAAAGGCATAAAATGTGAGCTTTTCCAGGGGTGCCCTCTATTCATGATTTTTTGTAGAAAATAGATTTTCTTGCAGATTTACATTTCTGATCATAAATCATAAATATATTCTGAGTAACAGAGCTATACGATTCCTAATTACTTCAAAATCATGGTTTAAACTTTAAAGAGTGAAAATACGTTGTCCTGCTAGCAGGACAGTTTATTTTTCACTCTAAAATCATGTTGAAAATCGGGCCAGCAATCGGAACACCTTCAATTTTGGTTAAGTATGGGACCTTTGACACCCAATATTTTCAGGGCGTTTGTTTATGTATAAATGAAGATAACAATAATGTACAACTTGAATATGACTTTTTGTTATATTAAATTTAAAACTTGAAACTTGATTTGATGAACTACAATTCACTTAACTCTTCATGTTATGGCCGCTTGCATTCAAACTCAACCCTTCATAAACGCTGTTTGACTTTTTGAAGACTCTTCTTGTTTGCATATTTGACACATATTACAATTTTAAGCATAGGCAGCAATATTTGTTTGTTCAAAGGGTCTCCAAAATCTAGATTGTTATGTAGGAATGTGTTACCCTATAGATCAAGTGGACAAGTGTTCATCATGAGAGAACATTTTCAATGCCATTTTCAGTCATCCAAGGTTAACCCAGATGGTTGGATTTTCATAAAATTTAGAACATATGCAGGGCTGTACTTAGTACCAGCCCGCACGCCCGTGGCGGGTAACTTTTGCGTCGGGCTGGTAACTTTTCAAATACACACGCCCGGCTGGCCGGTAAGAATTTTGCTGTTGGTAAATGAAGATTACTTGTTTGGCTGGTAAGTTTACAGTCGGGCTGGTAACTTTTACATGCTACCAGCCCGGATGGCTGGTTGAAGAAAAAATGAAGGTTCACCCCTGAACATATGCTTGGAAATATCAGCCAGAACAGCTCGCCTTTCACCCTTGTTAATAACTCGCTTTTCGCCCTTGTCAATAACTCGCCATTTGCCCTTGTCAATAATTCGCCTTTTGCCCCTTTCAACAACTCGCCTTTCGCCCTTTCAATAACTCGCCTTTCGCCCTTGTCAACAACTCGCCGTAACTCACCCATCCGGTAACTCGAGACAAATTTGAGACGAACTCTTTTTTTTTGCCTGACCACACAAGTTAATAAAATTATAGGGGGCGACATTTTTACAATTTATATGGGGGGGGGGGGGGGGTCTATTTATCTGACCGTTTATAATTCCTAATAAACTGACCAATTAATATTGTATATGGCTGGATGGGTAATTTACTCAATTACAACAAAAACATGCCTAGCCTTTAAATAGTTCCTGCATTTAGACAATGGAAGAAAAAAAGAAAATCAAAATCATAATTTTGTATAAAATTGTATTAGGTCATCCTGTATATTTGACTTTGAGTTACCATATTTACAATCCTTAGATTATAAGCTTTCCAAATATATATGATTTCATACCCTAATAAATGTAAACAATTTGTTATATTCTACTGAAACTGCAAAAGGAGGTATATTTCATTAAATAGACCCACGTAACACAAAATGTAGCCCAGAATGACCTTTTACAATGCACTTGCGTAAATTTGAGCACCAATAACCATGACGTCATTAATACTGGTACTTTCGATCACCGCGAAATTTAAAAATGGCATATTGAGAGATGGCAGTTTGTATTGATAAGTATGATATTTTGTTCTATATAACTACGCCATTTGGGTTCGATGATTATTTTTCTAACATATAATGCACAATTTTGTGCTTGCTGGACACTTTCTTTATTTGTTTCACAATTTAGGATTTATTCCAGTAAAAATAACGAACCCCGCTCACTTCCATTCGTTGCGTGGCAAATACATGTATAATGCTGCTTTACAATCGGCCAGTGATGGGAGTCAAAGCTATATTTGTTTAGTGGTGATGTTTCAATACTCCCAGCAGTGAGTTTAGTGTAGTGCGTGAGCGGTAGTGAGCGAGTTATTTTAGATTTAATGCACCTACACCTCATATTTATTTAAGAACTTTCTTTTCCCTTAAAGGTATATTATGTGATCTTTCCGGGGAACGCCCTCAACATCGAAAAAAAAATAGAAAGCAGATTTTCTTGCAGATTTACATTCCTGATCATAAATAATGCATACATTCCAAGTTACAGGGCGATACGATTCTTAATTACTTCAAAATCATGATTTTAGAGTGAAAATAAACTGTCGGATAACTCCGACAGTTTATATTTTCACTATAAGTTCACTCTAAAACCATGATTTTGAGGTAATTAGGAATCGTATCGCTCTGTAACTTGGAATGTATGTATGATTTATGATCAGAAATGTAAATCTGCAAGAAAATCCACTTTCTAAAAAAAATAATGAATAGAGGGCGCTATCTGGAAAAGATCACATAATATGCCTTTAACCTTTATTGGTACTCATTCATAAAACATTCGGGTGAATTCAGGAACTTTCATTAAGTAAACCAATTTACGAACGTTATTTAGGTGGGTTGTTGCTAACCTCCAAAATATGTAACCTTTGATCTATTAATGTGATGTAAATAATAAAAGTATACATTTTTTTGGAAGGAAATGAGTCAGAACATTTATTTTTGATATCAAATTTCACTAAAAATTCTGATTTTTTTTCTTCAACTTTGACCAAAACAAATGACTTTTGGCTCCAAAATGTTCGGACATGGTAACAAAATCAGTTTTTGGTAAAAATGCCGAAATTGAACCAAAATCATCTAAAGACACTTCTTTCTATAGGAGCAAATGTTTTAAATTTTTGAGCACTGTATACATCTAACACTGTCTAACGCCGCGTTCAACGGCCAGTGTCTACACCACTTTCTTCAAGGCCATGTTTAACTCTTTCCACGCGGCTGTTAGTTTTACCATATTCAAAACCGATTTTCAGAAACCTTTCCCAACTTTCAAAGTCTATGATATCTCAAGAATTACTGAACATATACTAGGCATGTTTGTACTTATTGTAATGCATTTCTCATGGTGATTCCAAATATGGTGGTTAATCTTTGAAACACTTTGTGACATTTTGGAATTGTCGTCTGCATTAGACGACTGCCGCGTGGAAAGTGTTAAAACTTTCCACGCGGCTATTATTTTACCATACACACAACAAATGTTTTAGAAACCTTTCACAATTTTCAAAGTCTATCTCAAAGATTACTGACCCGATACTAGGCATGTTTGTACTTATGCCAATGCCTTTCTCAAGATGAATTCAAATATGGTAATGACATTCCATAATTTTGATATTTTTTAAACATTTTGTGAAATTTTAGAATGTCGTCTGCAGCCGCCTGCCGCGTGGAAAGTGTTAAAACAAATTGCTCAGACAGTTCGTTGTATACGAGAGTACGGACGAACGTGCTAAGAGAGTACAATGTTCTATCATAGTCGTGATCAACACTGGGTTATTTTTACAAATAATGCATTAGCATTGCTACCTCCCCACTCACAATGATAATCCATGTGTAAATCGTCGTTTTACTGAGCGTTTTGCGATTTTATCGCGTTAGTTTTTGGTTAACTAAACACAGGTAGGTATAGCATTGTATAGTGGAGATGTCTAGCGTAGACATGGAGATGTCGTTGTACTTCCCACACGAATATTCGTGAAAAAACAGACGCCATTTCAATTTCACTTTTTTTTCTTCAACAATTCCAAAGACGATTTCAATACCCTGGCTTAAAAACACCTCGATCAAATAAACCAATCACCAATCCAACATGAGATGAGATATTAGCAGTACGAACGTATACTGAGTTTCCGCAATAGGTTTCACGTTGCATTGTACAATCGGAAAATGGGGGCGCTTTTGCTGAAATTTAGCAGCTAAGTTCGAGTCATTTCATTTTTATTGTCAGTGATCGACTATAATATTGTGCCATTGTCAAAATGGGGCGTATCTTTCATCCCTAGCAGTTCAGTATTCCTCGACTAATGCTACTACGTCTTGCAGTTTCATTTCATTTAAGAAACTCTACTGTGTTGGTTTACACGAATCCTTGATAAGTTACCGTTTATACTGAGCAGCAGGGCAACAGTTGATTGTATTGTTATATTCAGCAACGAAAAGTAACGGACATTTACTGTTTGCGATCTACGACGACGCCTTCAAGAAATACTGATGGAGCATTTCAGGTATCAGTTATTTGTATTTATCGTTCTGACATCCAACTTTGCTCTTGTGCATGGTGTACCGCCCGATAAGTCTATTGACTGCACGGCTGGTTGCCTTGGCGACACCGCCAAATTGACCCATCCGGTGGTTACTATTTCCGAAATATTTCGATGCCCTTCTGAGTGCATGTGTACACTAGGTAATAACGAAATCAAAATAATCTATCCCGATGAAACATTAGCGGTTCTGCCGGTATTATACCCATCAAACTTCAGGGCAGAAGACCAAAGTAGTTACCACTATATTAATATTAATTCCTCCTATGTCGAGCCAGAATACCGCTCTATTTATTACTATTTCTACGACTACGAGTCTGTTACGGCATCGAATGACACGTCCAACGATGTTTCGCTACTAACCCTGCGATCATTATCATGGAATGGCGCGAACATCCACGGAATCGAGGCGAGTGCGTTTCAAGGTCGCAATTGGAGTAACCTGTATTGGTTAGATTTGTCTTCTAATAATATCGTGAAGCTTCACCCGCAGACGTTTGAATCGCTTACCAACCTGCATTATTTAATTTTGAGGGATAATCATATTGTGGGGCTACACCCGCAGCAGTTTGAATCGCTTACCAACCTGGCTTCTTTATGTTTGAGTGACAATAACATTGTGCAGCTGCACCCGCAACAGTTTAAAGCGCCTACAAACATGGTCGAGTTAGATTTGTCCGAAAATGATATTAAAGAGCTCCACCCGCAGCAATTTCAACCGCTTACCGACCTGCGATTGTTAAATTTGTCTCGCACTAATATTGAGCTACACCCACCGCAGTTTGAAGCGCTCATATATCTGATTTCGTTAGATCTGTCCTACAATAATATTTTGGAGCTGCACCCACAGCAGTTTGAAGCGCTCACAGGTCTGTATTGGTTAGATCTGTCCTACAATAATATTTGGGAGCTGCACCCGCAACAATTTGAAAACTTAACCTATTTGTATGGTTTAAAGTTGGACTACAACGCTATTGTTGAGCTACACTCACAACAATTTGAAGACCTTACCAGCTTGGAGAGGTTATATTTAACATCAAATGATATTGTGAAGCTACACCCGCGGCAATTTGAAGCGCTCACCTACCTTAAACGTTTATTCTTGTCCAATAATCGCATTGCTGAGTTACACCCACAGCAGTTTGAAAATCTTGCTGTTCTTGAAGCATTATATCTGGAAAATACAGATATCGTTGAGCTACACACGCAATTGTTTGCAACGCTGACCAACTTGACAAGATTAATCATTAACCATCATATTGCTGATCTACACCCGCATCAGTTTGAAGCGCTCTCAAAACTGTTATGGTTAGATCTGTTCGACAATAATATTTTGGAGTTGCACCCGCAACAATTTGAAGCGCTGAACAAACTTGTGCATCTGAACCTCGGCATCAATAAAATTGTGGATTTACATCCACAGCAATTTGAAGCGCTGATCAATCTTCGACACTTAATTCTTTCTAACAATAATATTGTGGAGTTACACCCACGGCATTTTAAAGCGCTTACCAAATTAGAGCGGTTACATTTGGCCAGCAATGCTATTGATGAAGTTCACCCTAAGTTGTTTGAAGGGCTTACCAACTTAGAATGGATAAATATGGCTGGCAATAACATTAACACGATATATTCTCAGGTGTTACAATCTCTTGGTCAACTCGTTGTGATTGACTTTAGTGGCAATGATCTATTTTTGTTTCAGCTAAACACTTCAGTACAGTACCAACATCTAGAATTTGTTTACCTTTCTAAAAATAGATTATCTAATTTACCGCGTGGTACACTTCAAAATGCGCCGAAATTGAAATATCTCGATTTATCTAATAATAAGTTTGATAGATTTGATGCGGGAGTTTATTTTCTGAATAATTTATTGAAATCACTTGATCATGTAGATTTGAGACTTAATAGGCTACACAGGATAAACTCTGAGTCTTTTAGAGACTTCACTAAAGGAGCAAATATTTTCGTAGATAATGCAGCTACTTGTTGCTTCGTGGAATTAACCAAATGCACTGCCAAAATTCCACGTTCTCAATTTTTAACATGTGGCAGATTGCTTTCAAATCAATTTCAAAGAATAAGTATGTGGCTAATAAGCATTTTTGCAATAATCACTAACACGTGCGTACTACTTTACCGTTATTTACAGCGTGGCAAGGTTCAGAACAAAGTACAGTCACTATTAATCTCAAATCTGTCAATATCAGATCTCTTCATGGGCATGTATATGCTGGTGATAGCTTCAGCAGATATATATTATTCGAACCGTAATTATTTTCCCTCTGAAAGATGGAGGTCAAGCATTACATGTACAGTAGCTGGGATGCTCTCTATCTTATCAAGCGAGGCTTCCGTATTTTTTGTCACTCTGATCAGCCTTGACAGATATATGGGCATCAAATACACATTTAGCGCGAAGAGATTAGGCACAAGCTCTACGAGGGTGGTTATAGCTGTACTCTGGGTATTTGCAGTTATGTTGAGTATCATTTCAACCATTTTGCTAGGAATTGACCGTGATTTATATGATGTATCCGAGGTGTGTACTGGTCTCCCACTTTCTAGAAGCAATATATTTGAGACTAACTATTTGCCATATAATACATGGCTACTTTTACCAGACACAGATAAATACATTGTATATTCCATACCATATGAAACGACAGTTGGCACTAAGCCAGGCATGTATTTTGGTATAGTGGTGTTTACTTTTATCAATTCCATATGCATGTTGGTGATAACATTATGCTATATCGGGATATTTCAAACGGCGCGCCAAACAGCGGCACAAGCAGGGCGAAAACGAACTAGAAAGGAAGAACTTCGAATGGCTACCAAAATGGGCATTATTGTTCTTACAGATATGATGTGCTGGTTGCCTATCATTATACTATCGATCCTTGTACAGAGTGGGAGTATCATAGTATCACCTTTCACGTATACTTGGATCGTAACGTTTGTACTGCCCATTAATTCCGCTATCAATCCGTTTCTATATTCCTTAGCAGCAGCTTTATATGATTACGTAACATA
This sequence comes from Ophiura sarsii, assembly GCA_035610835.1. Taxonomy (NCBI): domain Eukaryota; kingdom Metazoa; phylum Echinodermata; class Ophiuroidea; order Amphilepidida; family Ophiuridae; genus Ophiura; species Ophiura sarsii. Next base: position 54,511,999 of record CM069456.1, read on the forward strand.
ATGTGCTGCTCAAAAGATAAAAGATAGCTTTAACCATAGATACTCACAGCAGCCTCAGTGTTTATCCCATAATACTACAAATATATAATAGATAGGGGCTTTTCATTTGTTCAGATCCGGCGAGGTAAACTATAAACGCTGCAGGAAGGTGTACGTTACATCTAAATACTATTTGTGGCGATTCTGTCTGTCCAATGACTCCGAGCGCAGATTCCTGCCCATCTGTCCGTGCAATCGCTATGCGCAGGGATCTTCGCCCCACGTAGCAACCAGTGCCACGCAACAGTCACGAAAGTGTCACGCACGGCCCGCTATCAAAAATTTGATTTTCTTTAACCCGGTAGATACTATTTGGACTCAAATTGTGGCTTATGGAGTATATAATATAGTATTTCTTAAATAATATAACACAACCTTCCTTGCGCCTTTGATCTGTCTGCTTCACTAATGCAGCCATCGAGAGTACTACAATAGTTATATTGTTAACGCCAGATAAGTAGAGAGGTTTCTAGTTAATCACCGATCTTTTTCCGATGCTTTTAACAATAGAACGAAATACCGTTGGAATATCGTTGTAAAATCGCTAGAAAAATGCTTTAAAATCACTGAAGAGTTTGGATATCGCCCCTAAAGGGATTGCGGGTAGTAGTATTATGGTTATCTGGAATATTAAGGGCACCTGTGAAAAATGAATTTTAAGAGTAAACATCCCGTGAACCCCCAACCCGAACTGACTAACCCACGAACCGCGAATTCTAGTACTATATAATGATATAGGTTGGTTGAGGAATTGAACCCGGGATTCCTGCGTGGGAGCTAGAGCGTGGTCACTATGCTACACTAGACTAACTGTTTTGACAAAGTCGTTGATAAAGATATATTTAGTATGGAGTTATTCAAGCATCACATTTCTTACACGTTGTTCATTAGGATTCCAGCTTCTTGTGGGTGCTGTTCAATCTCTAATCGCTTCAGCATTACGTGCACTACGGCTATGAGAATTTACCGTAAAAATGTCGCATTCAATTTTTTTTTGACCAAACAGGCTAGATAGGCATTAAGATGAATCTTTTAGGCATACTTTGATACCAAATTTGCCCCCTAACAACAAAGATAAACCATGTTTGCACCATTTAAAGAAAAATATCCCATTTTCAAAAGTCGCATTTCCAATACACAGCACGAGAAAAAAGGACCATTTGTTAACACACACAATGTCGTAAGACCCAACGCATTTAGCACTGTGCGATCGATAGCCCCGTAAATCCTGGCTAATACACACACCCCGAGAGACCCCATTTGGTTTATCTTTGTTGTTAGGGGGGAAATTTGGTATCAAATTATGCCTAAAAGATTCATCTAAATGCCTATCTAGCCTGTATGGTCCAAAAAAAATTGAATGTTACTCAAAATGACATAAACAAAGTGGTATACTTTCTTTTGTTGAACCCTTTATATCAGCTCTACACAACATTCCAATGGGATTTCAATAGACATGATTGCCTGGTATTCAAGATCTATGCTGTAACGCACTACTTTTTAATACAGAAAAGGTCTTTTCGTGCTCAAAATTACATTCGTGACACCTGTCAGTAGAACTCAAATCAAACGAATATCGTATAATATCGTATAATTTAGACTGACCACTTACAGGAGAACAATTCGCTTTTAGGGCAATTTTTCAGAACATGGGGAGTTCAAAATCTGACGAAAAGTGATAAAATCGTACCAGACCATTTTGCTCTGACTTTGTATTGATATGTTGTATATGCGAAATGATATGTTGTATATACGAAACTCGCAAACCATACTACGATAATTTAACACTATAAAAACATTGTCAATAAATTAATTTGTGTATAGCTCAACATTTCAACTATAATGTATTTCTTCTGTAAATTTGGCACCTCCAATACATGTAGAAGTACATACAAACATATTGTGTATCTCAATCCCATGTTAATTTGTATGACAGATTATAATCTGTTATCCCATGTATATTTGTATGTACTTCTACATGTCAAAAAAAGTGACTATACAGGTAATAAATGGGCTTTAAACTCTAGAAATATATCTTACCTAAAAATGTTAAGTTATAAAGTTGTTGAGAAATTCATCTTCTTTAATATGAGATATTGCACGCTAGGATTGGGTGAATATTGAGGAAGTGACACTAAAAAAAAAAGGTGAAGTCCGATTTTCATTTCCACATTTTTCTTTTCTACACGCGGACCCAGCTATGGGTACATTATCGATTACCGGTAGTGCAACTGGGGATGCATGCGCAGGTTGGATAGTCGGCCGTATTGTTCCGATGGATCAATACGCCACACACACGCTACCTGTCATACTCTCCCCCGTGTTGAAAAGTAAAATGTGAAAATGAAATTGTGACTTTACCTTACATTTTAAATTGTCACTTCTTCAATATTCAACCGATCCTAGCGTGCAATATCTTGTATTAAAGAAGATAAATTTCTCAACAACTTTATAATTTAATGTTTTCGATAGGATATATATTTATAGAGTTAAAAGCCCATTCATTACCTGTATAGTTACTTTTTGATGACTGTATAACTGCATGGTGTACGCTTCTTACATTGTCTAGTCAGCGGTAGTTCGTCATTTATCAATTGTTCACAATACCTCACGTTCATGGTTGTATATAATAACATTTAATGTTGTAATGTTACTGAATTTGTTTACTGCTTACGAATAAATGTTTATTGCGAGAGAAAAAAAATCTTTCACGCGTTCATCATTGTGTGTATTATATATTAACGTTACCCCGGTTTAGTGTAAAGGCCCTGTCACACCATGGCGTATCGCCTGAACGTATGCCAACGTATGCGAAATATCGAAAAATACGTTGGTGTACGTTGGTGTACGCTGATATAAGTTAGGGGTAAGTTGGGGATACGTTGTTTACGTTAAGAGCTCGCTGTGATACGCTGTGACAATTTGGAACACGTCGAGCCCGCGAAAAATTATTGAGCATATTCAAAATCTATCGACGTACACAACGTGTGCTTAATACGTTCTGCATAAGTTCCCGATAGGTTCGTGGCACGTTAGACATACGTCTACATACGCTGACATACGTTAGACATTCCTGACATACGTTAGAGGTACGTTACTCGTAAGTTATAGGTTGGACCTATAGATTTATCCTTCCAGGTATTTTAATAGTTATCATCTCGGCTGCGTTTACTTGAAATTGCAACACTTGTCCCGCCGTGTACGGAACTCAATTTCTGCAGCGGCATAAGTCACGTGTTCGTTGTACGCCGAGGATACGCTGAGGCAACGTCGAACACGGTAGACATACGCTACGAATACGTTAAGCATACGTTGGTCATACGCTCGCATACGCCGTGATACGCTGTCATAAGTTTGTTATAAGTTAGTGATACGCTATTAATACGTTTAGTCATACGCTATGTATACTTTCAATACGCTATGGATACGTCCATTCCATCACCGATGTCGACTTTTCCTACGCAATTAGTTCTCACAGTACAGTGTCGTAAATCAGGCTTACGTTTAATACCCAAAGTTTTTTTTATATAGTATCGTTCAATACTGGGATAAATCACTACTGGCAGTATGTGTACCAGTATCACCCGATACTGGAACAACAAAAAACGTTCAAGTAACGCTCGATACTGGAACACGACCGATACTGGTGTTCCAGCATCCATGACATAAATTTCCCGCTTAGGAGCGCTATTATTTCGGTCTGGTAAACCTATTGTTATCAATTACTACGAGAGGATTGCCTGGTTGTATATTTTAATTCGGGGCGTGTACGAGCGGTACAACTTGCTAACTGCATGGGTGAGTTTCCATTATGTTGCAAATTACATCCACGCCCATGCGTTTAAAATACTCAATGGGCGTTGCAATACAGCCGGTTGGTTGCACACGAGAATTATGTCATATAGCAACCAGCTTTGATGGAAGGCGAATATTTAAATTTGGTGACAGTTTTTAGGGCACCAATTTATAGCGCTGCTAAGCGGGCCTTGTAGCCTAATGGACCGATACTGGTGTTTCAACGAAGTTGGCTTGCATCAAGTCCGTCAGACACGAACAGCGACGGTATGGTATATATTTAAAGGTAAGTGACAACATGACAAATGTTCAGCACGTACGTTTTATCATAATTTTAAGCAGACAAAAAAACTTACAAACTTACATACGGATGCATCGCTGGTGGAACTAGAGCGGTTCTTGGGTTTCACGGTTTGTAGGTTTCGCGGTGTTTGGATTTGGTGGTTATCAATTTGGTTATTGATTGAGTGAACATTGTCCGAGGAGATAAGTTTGTTAGAATGTTTGAACATAATATGTTAGGGTCTTACCAGAACCATGGAGGACGGGCGGAGAGTGACAACATGGAATGAGTACAAGTATCAGGTAACCACCCATAATTCAATTTCGTCAAGATTTCCCTTAAAGGGGTATTAAGAGATATGGTGGAGGCAGCGCCCTCAATTACAAAAATATATGATAAAAACTTGGATTTGTATATTTTTACATTGTATTACATGTATGAACTTACACCTATAAGGATTAAGAAAAATCAGCCCTCTTTGTACAACAAAACGTCGATTCAAAAATGCTGATCTCCGGCAGATCAGCATTTTACGTCCGACAGTATCCCCTTGCAGTACGCGTGATACATAACGCGAACCATATTTGCATAGAGGGCGTTTTTCAATGAATACCGATGGTATTGTTTTAATCAAGTTTTGCTGTGTTTTTGTTAGTAGAAACAACAATAATGGCAATTTTTAATGTTCATCTTGAACTCTGAAGTAAATTTTTAAACATTTAAAATTTTCAACACCACTTAATGTCCCTTTAAGTGTACCTTCGAGCCGTAGCATGATTGCTTTTGGCTCTTTGTTCGTAACGCATTCACTTTCCTCGCTTGAATTATCCGCCATGATATTGGGGTTACTCGTCTTACGGTATACTGTTTTATTGAGTCTCTTGTCACCGGAATATCCAACTTTAGTGGCTCGAATGGCGAGGTATTTTGGTTCTGGTGATTCACCTGGTTACCTCGAAGATGATAGTTGTGATTTTTGGAAGATGATTTTCCCCTTGGTATGATAATTTTGGAGAAAAAAGGGTGGACTCGGCGGCCGGAAAATTATTCACGTTTGTCCATGAGCGGTGTTTCTAGACTAAATGAAAAAATCTATTAAACACGTAGGATGTCCCCGGGTCTCTGAAAATGACATCACATGATCGTGCTCAATATATAGCTGCAGCTATAAAAACATGAATTAGACCTAATTGATCTGTTTGGTCGCAAACGTCATTCTTTACACATAATCGTAATGAATCAGTAAATGTGCATTAACACGTACCATGCGGCAGGCGTCTGCAGACGACAGTTCCAAAATGTCACAAAATGTTTGAAAAATGTCAAAATTATTGAATTTCATAACCATACTTGGAATCACCATGAGAAATGCATTCAAAAAAGTACGCAAATTCCTAGAATTGGTTCAGTCATTCGTGAGATTTTGACAGCTGGGAAAGGTTTCTGAAAAATCTATTTTGTATAATGGTAAAACTATTAGAAGCTACGACAAAAATCCATTGCGATGGTCTTCAGAACTATGAATTTAGAACAAAAGCAACATAGACACAAGTGTCACGATTCATTAGATTTATTTACAATTTTAAGAAGCACTTTTGCAAGGGATAACATAATCGTAACGGATAAGTTTGGTCAAATGAAGTATTTGAGAGCAAAGGTTCGTTCCTCAGTGGATTAGCCTTCTAATGTTAATCAATAGCGGGAAGTCTCACGCGAAAAGTGCTGGCGGTATCCGTGAGGGGTTCATAAACTTATAATAGGGGTCAGATTTCAAACTGTTTCAAATCGGGTTTCAATCTTGGTAAAACACGTCAATGTATCTTTTGTGTCATACGAATTTAGATAAAAAGTGTGTCGTTCAACAAATCTCGTATCTAGCGAGTTTTCTCGAATTATCAACAAGGTCAAAGAATAGACCAGCGCACATAAACGCTGAAAAAACCCACATGCCACTGACCGTATTCGGACCGGCAACCTTTGCATCAGATCCGTAACGCTCTATCAATTGAGCAATATACAGCGCCAACATGGCAGAGGAGCGCAATATTATTATCTTCAGGTCAACGATCACAAAATGGATGCATGGGGCATTACTATGACTACACTTCAAATGACTAGTAACTTTTATGCCCGGGGAATAGCTGTTATAATAACTCTTCACACAAATCCCACACAACTCCGACGAAGAACATAGTTTTTAAGCTTCCCCATAGGGGATGCCTTTGGTCGTGGTGACAATGTATGCATGTGATTTCATATAAAAGTACACCTTTGCGTCGTTGTCTGTTTTAGACCGTCACGACAGACTTGAGCACGTTTGAACAAACGTCAAGGTTGACGGCGGGATGTTGACAAATCGTCAGCAAGATCTGACTCCGCCCACTTGACCCTGAGGGCAGCTCCGCCCATTTGACCTTGAGGGCAGCACCGCGTCGAAGAAACAGAAGATGAACCGCCATGCGCAATATCACTTGTCTCCTGATCCGCCTAAATTAAAGAATATCTATTGTCATCGGATAGCGCAGTGTCCGTCAAAAGTCAACCATCTTTCTATGTAACGTTTAGACCAAAGACGTAGTATTTTCACGCTTGGCTTCTGACTGGGCCACCAGGGAATATAATTACAATTGATTCATAGTAGGCTTTGTATCAATGAAAAGTGTCACGTCCTGTCCAGATGAACGCAGTAGAGTGTCAGCAATACACTTAGTGTCTGTTTCATCAACACTGATGTCCAATGCTGATGCTTGTAAGTCGGTGCCGTATTTCCAATAATTCCGCCTGAATGAAAGAAAGCGAGGAAGAGAAACAGATATAGTCAAGATCGGTGTATTTATTCCGTCAGTGGTGATAGCAACGCAAGAAAGAAGACAACAACATTTTAATCTGCTAAGCCAGTTAGGGACGGCATCCAGATTCATACGGATTGTTAAACGTTCGATCAATACCTTTAAGTGGGTAATTACGACGGAGCAAACATTATTTTTCGTATTGGCGGGTCATTATTTAACTGCATCCCGTTCATCTACACAAAACTATCCGTTTATCTCATTGCGTTTACCCTCTCCGTTCGACGGTTTTCAATCCATACCAATCTGAATGCCATCCCTTACGGTTATAAGTATACGAGGGCAAGAGCGGATCAAAAAAGTGTATCACTTTTGGCCCATATTTCCGGAGATGGCCATACATTTTTTCAAAAACTACAGTCACATTCCCTTGAATAAGCTTCCCTTGACGTCTATGGTTTCACACCACTAAATAACGTCTGGCCCTACCCCCTTTGAGGCAAAAGTCCAAAACCGGCCCGTTTCTATGCCGAAACGGGAGACCTATTGTAAATTACAGTTTAAAATTAGGGTATTTGCTACATGTTATGGCGAAATTAATAGAGTGTGAATTTTGACAGACACATCAGCGTTCTTCAGGTCCAAAACAATTGATGCAATGATGATTTTTTTAAATATTTTAACAGAGACATTTGTGTTCAGGTCATTTCCGGTATCTGACGCAATAATCTTAATCAACAATTGCGTGTGACCAGGAAAACTCAACTCGTACTTTTTGAAAAGGCTCTAGCCCAAAATTATGCCGGTTACCCCCCATATATGAGTTGTTGAGTTAGTAGTCATGGCTTTCATCTTCAAGTTGAAACCAAATTTCAAGTTACCAGTTTCTTATAACGTCGAGAAATGTCCATTTTAAAATTGTGCATTTCACGTGTAACCCTATGGGAGATGTATTTGGTGGTGTGCAACCCTATACACCATTGGTGTATCCTCATCCTCCACTTCTCGAAAAGCATTGACGGTCTCTAAAGTAGGGATTGTCTCATCTCTGAATAAACAGCTTTGGATAGGTCTTGGATCCTTGAAAAAAAGCCTCCCAGCAAGCAATTTTTGATGTTAATTTTGGGAAAGAGCCAGAACTCACAGGGAGCTGGGTGAATAAGTTGGATGAATATAGGTAGATGTTCCAAATGGATACCATTTTCATCAAGGTATGTCTGGGCGAGGTTAGCTTTGTGAGGACTCGCATTGTCGTGATGCAGCTGTTGCAGTATGATTCGACAAATGTCTTTGTAGGCTCCATTTCACAGGTAGATAAGTAGCTGCAGAAATTGGCGTGGCAAATTCTATACAAGCTATATATATATATACAGTTAAGACCACAATTATTCATACCCCTTGAAAAATATGATTTTTTTGCAATTTTCTCATATCTATACCAGCTGGAGTGGTGGAACTTTTGCTTTACACTAAAGACAATTAGTTTGCAAGTACAAATCAATATATCTGGGCTCAGCATGTTTTGCATAACAATAGAATAGGACAAGAATTGTGTTTTTATGCCTGTCCAAAATTATTCATACCCCATACCAAGTGTCAGGATTGAGGCCACTTTTTGTGATAATACACATGTTTTGACATTCCAAACATTCTTTATATTGTGTGATAGGCTTTTATATTGTTATGTAATTATTCCATGATGTGTGGATACAATGTGGATGCATTACAGATGTGTCCTATTGAATTTACAGTGAGGGATATTATAGAACAACACTCTAGCTCTTTGACAGCATGGCGAAGAAGATCAAATAACTTTTTTTGTGCATATTGTGAATGCTCACAAAGAGGGGAAAGGCTACAGAGCTATTTTGAAACAATTCCAAGTGCAAGAATCCACCATACAAAGCATAATTAGGAAGAACAAGACGTTCAACTCACTAAAAAACATTGAAGGATGCAGTCGGAAGCCAGCGGTGTCCCCTTGTTTGGCAAGAAATGTATTGCGAAAGGCCAACAACAATCCACAGATCACCATCAATGCTCTCCTGAACAACCTTGGCAATTATTGGACCAAGATATCATGGCAGACACTCCAGTATATATTGCACCTGAGAGGTCTCCATGGAGGCCAACCAAGAAAGACTCTACTCCTTAAAAGAGACACAGAGAAACTTGTCATGCATCTTAGACAACCCCAACACTGAAGACCAAAAACTTGGATCTTTGTCCAGAAGTGCTCTTGCAAATGCTAGATGAGTTTCTCTTTGTCTCTTTTCAGGAGTAGAGTCTTTCTTGGTCGGAGTCCATGGAGAACTCTTGTATACTATGTCTGCTGGAGTGTCTGCCTTAATATATTGGTCCAAGACTCACCAAGGTTGTTCAGGAGAGCATTGACAGTGATATGTGGATTGTTGTTGGCCTTTCACCATACTTTTCTTGTCAAACAAGGGGACACTGTTGGCTTCCGACCGTGTTCTTCAAGGTTTTTAACTGATTTGAACTGATTTGAACTATCTTGTTCTTCCTAACTATGCTTTATATTGTGGAATTTGGCACTTCAAATTGCTTCAAAATAGCTTTGTAGCCTTTCCCCCTCTTTGTGAGCATTCACAATGCACAAAGAAAGGTCCTCACTGAGTTATTTAATCTCCTTCGCCATGCTGTCAAAGAGCTAGAGTGTTGTCCTATAATATCCCTCACTGTACATTCAATAGGACACATTTGTAATGCATTATCATTGTATACACACATCATGGAATAATCGCATAACAATATAAAAGCCTATCACACAAGATAAAGAATATTTGGAATGTCAAAAACATGTGTATTATCACAAAAAGTGGCCTCAATCCTGAGACTTGGTATGGGGTATGAATAATTTTGGACAGGCATAAATACACAATTCTTGTTCAATTCTATTGTTATGCAAAATATGTTGAGCCCAAACATATTGATTTGTACTTGCAAACTAATTATCTTTAGTGTAAAGCGAAAGTTCCACCACTCCAGCTGGTATAGATATGAGAAAATCGCAAAAAACTCATATTTTTCAAGGGGTATGAATAATTGTGGGCTTAACTGTATACACCTAGCACATAAAGTCCCTGCTCAGGTGCTTTGAGGTTGACTAATTCAAAATATATAATCGGTACCAAAAATCTGAGATATACATTAAATGAGCAAATTTCTTCTCCGCAGTTTGATACCTCATTCAACAAAATCGAATGGATACTTTTAAAGTTATGTCGATTTCAATGACCGCGGATGCAACAGAAAAGTGGCACTAGGTATAGGAATCATTGATTTGTGTGTGATAACTGTGTGCTATCTGAACGTGACAGATGAATGGGTCTTTAGTGATAACCGCAACGTGCGGGACAAAGGGTGTATCTGGCTGTGAAGAATACAAGTCTTAGCTGATAAGCTGTGAGTTTTTCAGTGCGTAAATCCATGGACGGCCGGGTAAAACATTAATTTTTACCGTCTATGGTAAATCACACACAAATCAATGATTTCCTATACCTAGTGCCACTTTTCTGTTGCATCCGCGGTCATTGAAATCGACATAACTTTAAAAGTATCCATTCGATTTTGTTGAATGAGGTATCAAACTGCGGAGAAGAAATTTGCTCATTTAAAGTATATCTCAGATTTTTGGTACCTATTATATACTTTGAATTAGTCAACCTCAAAGCACCTGAGCAGGGACTTTATGTGCTAGGTGTATATACCAACTAAATATACATAGGAGGAAGCTAAAAATGTGATGTAAACATACTTATGGAAGACAAAACACAATGAAGACAGTATTGTCTTGTGTAACTGGGGCTGCAGCCTTTGGTGACAGAACTTACTGATCCGCCCTCGATCGTATACTTCAAAATCAACTCCAGTCAAATAATGTTAATAATATTTGAACGTGTGTTTAGATTCCTAGACTGGTTCGCGTTACATTTCAATACTAGATGCACATATCTGGAGAAAGCTTATCAAGTTCTCTAATTAGACATAGGCTTATAATTATTTTTAACTGCAGCGTCACATTTTTATTTGGCTCTCAAGAAAAAAAGGTGTTAGAATAACAAAATTATGTTTAAATCATACGCACGTGTTCCTTCTCCTTTGAAAATCTGCACCTGGTCCCCTCCCCTGCTTATGAGTGGCGCGCAACGTCTGCTTCTACACTGGCATTCGCCCGTCATCCTGTTACACTTCGTATGTCTAGGACATTGGCATCGATGAAGGCAGTTCTTTCCGTACCAGCCACGCCTGCAGCCTGCACAAATGGAATACGGATTATACGGTACGATGATAAACATGATAAAGAAGGTCACTGGTGCAATTGGATCAAGTGTACATTAGGTCCCAGGCGTGTGCACCAATTGCACGGTAGAAAAAAAAACCTCGTTGAAATTGCATGATGCATTTTCTCCATGAAAGACTTGATCCATGGATGGGACCTAAAGTAAACTATTTCCCAATTTCTTTTAATTCAAATTACATGCATATATTGACAGTCTTCCTAACACTTTCAACGCGGCTATATTAGTTTTACCATATAAAAACAGATTTACAGAAAACCTTCCAAAACTCTTATCGCAATAATTGCTGAGCCAATACTAAATATGTTTATACCTATGCATTTCTCATGGTGGTTCCAAATAATATGGTAATGAAATTTAACTATTTTGACATTTGTTTAAACATTTTGTGAAGTTTTGGAATGTCGTCTGCAGAATCTTGCCGCGTGGAAAGTGTAAAACAATTGAACGGTCGTGACATATTTTTCATCGATAAGGTCGTTACAATTAGCATGATTAGTATAGAGTCTATAGCATTTTTCACCACGAAATTCTTCACACGTTCTCAAAGTTAAGTATAGATTTTACGCTGGGTTACTAACTCACATTCTGAATCACCTGTTAAGACAGACACGGGTGTATCGCATATAGCTCCTCCTTTTTCCGGTTAAGAGCGGGGTTAAGAGCTGTCAGTGACACTGTTGACGCTTCCCCTGACAGAGGGATGGTTTCGAGCTTTGCAGGTGGCGTTAAACATTTCAGATCAAGATATGATACTTCCCCCCCCCCCTGTTTTGCCTAAACAATTCAAATTATGTCTACATCTTATTTAGTTTTATTGTTTTTCTCTGGGGCAGCCTTCATGTTCATAACCTGACTTTTTGACCTCAATTGTAAAGTGACTTCTAATTACCTTTATCACAATGCTGTCCATGGTAACCTGCTAAGCATGTGCATGCTCCATCTGATGGTGTACACGTACCGAAACCATTCAAACATTCAGGACATGTTCTCGAACAGTTTAGTCCATAGGTGCCTCGTAAACAAGCTGTGAGAGAGGACGAGGTCATGGGTCAAAGGTTAAACATTGATGTCAATAGCAGTTTGGTGTAGAAATCTCAAGTCCTAAGTATGCAAATGATCTCACTGAATACAATGTCGTGATCTATATACTACACATATGATCTAACACAGTATTCAACAACTTAATAAATCTCATAATCCTCATTTTGTTGCACGGATAGGACTTAGACACCAAACTACTACTTAAATATATATAAACGTGCAACTACATGTTTAACGTACTAATCAGCTGGGACAAGTATAATACTAGTCTTAGCCAATCAGAGTCTGAATTTAATTACTTCACAAGGTAGGCTTGAATATGTCAGTGTATATACGAGGGTCATTCAATAAGTTCTACCTCCTCCCTCATAACACCGCTAATATTAATGTCAACCTTATGACATTTGTCATGATTATAGCTCCGAATCATAGCTACACATTTGTAGTAAATGATAATTGATATCTGTTTTACGGACACAGAAAATTAACTTAAAAATATACACATGTTTTTCGGGTGTTTTTTCGCATTGTATGGTTAGATATAAGAGCATGATTTAAATACTGAAAATGGAAATGAATGAATGATATCTGAATATATTACAGTATTACCGTGTATAGATAAGATTGTAAACAATATCAACTCTTGTAGGCTTGCAAATAGTACATTATCAACTCAATTGTACTGCTATGCCTTTGGCATACCGGAATACTGCTAATCAGTCAAATTTTCGTTGTTACAACTTAAGCCACAATGATGCCTCAAATGTTAAATCTTTAACATTATAATCACTTTATGAGTTTTACTTATGTGCAACCTTCAGAATAGTCAATCCAGGTAGTCATTGAAAGGAAATTAGACAGACTTTGAATCCCTCTATTTAGCTCGGTATTGAAGATCGCTTAGTTCTCATGAAAGTCAAATATTACTTTTACAGGGTTCTCTAGGGAAGGGGTAAACTGAATGGTTGTCCTGACCTGGATCTGGCTAATCAGAGGGCATATTTTTTCCAAAGCAATCAGTCAACTTTATTGTTTACGGTCTGTTAAAGTCTGTTAAAGAGATATCTGACATTTAGAATGGTTATAATTGACCGATAAGTATGTTTTGCCTCTTACAATAGGTCAAATGAATAGCACTCCGGCGATATTTTGCTATTTTTCATCCGTTTCCGTCACACTTAATCGAGGTTTGGTTCTCACTGCATCTATCTCCGGAAAAGTACAACCATTACTCTGATCAATTTACATTGAATTTGTGGCTGAGGTTCCAAGCTACAATCGTGTGATATTTGATAAGACTGGCTCATATAATAACAAAGTTATGAGTTAGGAGGTAAAACTTATTGAATGGCCCTCGTAAGTACACAGATTTTACGATCTGTGATTAGTTATTCTCCCGGTTATTCTGTGCACGAATTTCCGGCCCTGCGGAACCCGTGCGTCACATAGGTCCAGGACCCATAATTTCTTGGCATTTAGATAGTTAGTTAATTACTACAAACGGTCCAGATTTGGAATGGTCAGGTACGTATATATACGTACTTCATTCCACTCGATCGACTGTAGTCTAAAACTAATGATATGTGGGTTTTTAAAAGCATTAGCTTTTCGTTATCAATCAATCTTGGATTGGTTTCCTTGTTGAATCTGCACGAGTGGAAACATTACTTCCGCAAAACAATTCAATAACAATGGGTTATTCCAATTCCATTTGAAATCCATACTACACCCTTATGGACGACTACCTTAATCTTCCACACTCAGGGTGTGTGCATTTCAAATAGGTTGCCTTGGTCATTTGAAGTCTCCACTCCCTGTGTAAAATATTAAGTTCATGTCTTCTTAGGGGGTGTATGGGTTTGAATTGGTAGACCTATAGCCCAATTCGCATTGCTCCAATATTATTTTTTTTCATTTTGGCGGGAATATGCCGTCAACCTTTCACTAAATATATTTTTCGTAAATGAGCATGTCGTCTGCATCCGGAGTCTGCACAGTCAGGAGATACTTACGCGTGCATAATGAGCCATTTTGAACGAATCCTGGGCAGCAACCACGAACCGTCTGCTGAACTTGTTGAAAATCTTGTCGATACAGTAAACGGTAGGAAGTTCTGGAAGAAATGAAAAGAGCCTTTCAAAAATGTGTGTTTGACTTTGACCATTAGAAAAGTTTACACGACACTAAACCATGAAGAAGCACCGATCTGCAATGGGGCCACTCCATTTGAAATCTACATTCCCTGTGTCATGGACGATTAAGGTCATATCTTCCATAGGCAATGATAGGGGTGCATTAGGCTACAAAGCCCGCGTGGCAGCGCTATAAATTGGTGCCCTAAAAACCGTCACCAAATTTAATGTTCGCCTTCCATCAAAGCTGGTTGCTATATGACATAATTCTCGTTTGCAACCAACCGGCTGCAACATAATGGAAACTCAGTGCAGTTAGCAAGTACTGCTCGTACACGCCCCGAATTTAAATATGATTGCCTGGTTGTACACGCTCACTGGGCAATCCTCTCGTCGTAATTGATAGCACTAGGTTTACCAGACCGAATTAATAGCGCTCCTAAGCGGGCAATTTATGTCATGGTGGATTTCGACTGGAATAGCCCAATCCGGGGGAAACAGTTTATGGAACAGCTAAAACACAAAGAAGCTGTTTATGGAACAGCTAAAACACAATAGTGTAGCCTAATAATAGATCGAACAATTAGATGTTTTTATATCTCTATGAAGTTTAGGTATCTCCTTGGTTGGTGTAAGACATTCATAAAGTTAGAATAGTGTAAATACCCACTTTCTGATTAAAGCTGTATATAATCCTTTAATCCGTCTTAACAATAGAGGATTTTGTGGTAGGTTAATTTCGTGCTGTTTTACACCAAGGATAAACCGAAGTTAGTGGCTCACGAAAGACACACATTTTTCGTATATTTTAGTCTAAGACCATACTATTAGGATAATACCGTTCTGTGTTTTTATATCACTATGGAAGTCAAACTATTGATGATGAGTACGGTAGTAACAGAGTAATAATAATAATAAATAATAATAATACATTAATAAAGCGCCGTCTGTCTAGGCAAACCTATTCCGAGGCGCTAAAGTTAGATGTGTGAACAGTTACAGACCGGGATGATCCCCTACTCTTTACGAAAGAGTCTGTAACCTTTTTAACGTGCTCGGGTATTGCTCTTCCGATGCACGTGACCACCATTTCTACGGGACTTTCGAACCACTGGTTTTTGCTGGAAATCGTCACAATCACCCCGCTTCATTTACCAGGCTACCGACACGGCGCTCACAATGTATCAGCACTTAGATTGTAATACCCCCAACAGCTATTCAGTACCGAATGTACGTACGCACGTAAAGCGCATGTCCATGTAACGTACATTATCGCGACTCACTGGTACCGGGAGAGTCTGTTAATTTCAGAAGTTCTACAGTTCTGTCGAAATGGAGTCCACATCCAACTATTTGTATATGTTGAAGATTTATTTTGAAGTCTTCATCATGATCCGATTATCCTGTTTACACCAAGTTACTTACTTTGTTTGAGCACACATGAACAATTGAAAGAAATTATCGCATGGAATGAAGTACATCCGAGTAAATGACTCCCGAACGGCAACGGAAACGGGACGTTGATATCTGAAATTAATAAAAACATATAACAATTCTTTATGAAACAATGATTCAAAGTGGGCTAATTGTTGTAGAATTGATGGCCCTGCAATTGCGATTGTTGATTTGGATACCTGTTTTACTATTCAGGGACTTTAACGTTGAGGGCGGTGTAACTTAAAGTGTGACATTTCGTCTGCCCTAGTCTGCCCTTCAATTTGGTCGATGCAATGAAGAGAAAACTTTAGTGCTTTTGAGGGCAGTATAACTTTGATAGTGACGTCTTATCCTCTCGGCATATGCAACAGACATTTTCAATGTGAATTGTATTACATGTATGAACTTACACCTAAAGGATTAAGAAAAATCAGCCCTCTTTGTACAACAAAACATCGATTCAAAAATGCTGGTAGAGCCGCAACCAGCATTTTACATGGTTAAGGGTGGTATTCCAACATATTTGAAACATTGTTTTAATCAAGTTTTGCTGGGTTTTTTAGTAGAAACGACAATAATGGCAATTTTTAATGTTCATCTTGAATTCTGAAGTAAATTAATTAAAATAAAACAAATTCAACATGACATTGTGTCCCTTTAAAGGTATGTACATGAATTTATCGTAGTTGTGTGCTCATTCAAAGACAACCTTGAAGCTACATAACGGTTCGTTCTAACTGTCCAAATGAATTTACAGAAAGCCCACGACAGTCTTCCGTTTCGGAAGGGCTTGATGAAAGTTGGGATGACCACTCTCTCAGTATGTGTATGTTGCATGCACTGGTCAGTTGCAAATATGTATAGGTAGCCAATGTTTCAGCGTTATTGAATGTGAAATGATTACATGTAGTATAGGTCAATAAATGCGTATGTTTTGTTTCGAGAGAAATTAGACAAATCAATGCACTTGAACAAATGTTGATATGCTCACAATAGCACTCCCCCTGCGGGTCGTGTCATTATTCACAAATCAACATCAGCGCGCGTGCATTGATTTGTCTAATTTTTCGAGAAACAAAATATACGTACTAATTCATACACGACACTATACAAATCAAAATTCACAATTCTGTGCATACTTTTAATCTCTTTAATATTACGAATAAAAAATGTTAGCAAATTGGCTAATACCCGCAGTAAAAATCGGCGGACCGGCGTGCTGGTACGCGAACCGTACGGCGCGCGCGGAGTACAATTATTCACTTTCATGCTCTACGTACGTATTCTAATTTTCTGCTTGGTTCGATATTTCTAAGAGTGTAATGAATACCGTTTTACATAGCTTCAGAAAGGTTTCATTGCCTCTAATTTAAGACTTTTAGGCGAGCCAACAAGCTCAGGGAATGTCCGATATGGCTCAACGTTGTCATGACTGGGAAAGAAATGAAAAACACGATTTGTTCGTAATAAGACTCAAATTTTGTATTTGGGTGTGCGATTCTATAATGAAGAGTTTAGTCCTATGCATTTTATATATAAACCGGTGGTGAATTGCAGTGAATAAACACAATAAAGTTCTTATTAACTTTTTCACAATATCAATCAACGACTTTGGTATCTAGGAAATTGATTTAATATAACGTAGATTTGAAGAAGAAAAAATACATTATTTTGACAAGATATCATGACAGCGACATTCATGAGCGTTGAGTTCGTCTTAACACTTTCCATGCGGCTATTATCATGATTATAGTGTAAAATGTATTTGGCCATCACGAGGCAGTGACGTAACTGCGTAGTCTACTAATTGTAGCACATAACGCGCGCGCCTACTCGAGGCGCTGGCGTATACACACGAGTGTTGAAAGACGGAAGATACATACGCGTGCGTAAAGGCTGCGTGCCTGTTAAATTACGTCACTGTCCAGAGGAAGCGGCCAAATAGAGTATAGTGGATTCGTCTTCCTCTGGACAGTGACGTAACTTTACTGGCGCAGTAGTTACGCACGCTTATTTATTTTCTAACTTTCCCCTCTCCTGTGTATACGCCAGCGCCTCAAGTAATCGCGAGCGTTTATATGTGCCGTCTCGTGATGGATTTGAAATAGACTATAATAGTTTACCATATACAAAACAGATTTTTCAGAAACCTTTCCCTAATTTCAAAGTCTATCTCAATGATTACTAAACCAATACAAGGCATGTTTGTACTTATTTTAATGCCTTTCTCATGCTGATTCCAAATATGGTGGTGAAAGTCAATACTTTTAACATCGTTGAAACATTTTGTGACATTTTGGAACTGTCGTCTCTGCAGACGCCTGCCACGTGGAGTGTTAAACGGCCCGGGACTCGGTCTGAATTATCAAAGATGGGCTGCAAAAAAAACCCCACCAAGCCCTGAAAAAACCAGTCAAAGATCCGTAAAGCGACTGTAAAAGTACATTTGGTGGAACGATCCCTAATATCCGGGCCTAATATAACCATTTACCATGTTTACCTTAGTATGTTTTGACAAATGTGTGATCCTTCCTGGTCAAGAGAGTATCTAGCAGACGCCGGAAATACAATTCCTATGAAGCCTAGCAACCACGACGCCTGTAGCTTGACAGCTGATGCGAGTACCATTATGGACGAGAGAGAGAGAGCGGGATTTCACTTCAACGTGACACAGCATAGACCTATACAAGAAAGATTGAAATAAAAATGTGTTTAAAACACTTTCCACGCGACTATTAGTTTTTACCATACACAAAACAGATTTTTCAGAAACCTTTCCCAATTTCCAAAGTCTTTCTCAAAGATTACTGAACCAATACTAGGCATGTTTGTACTTATACCAATGCATTTCACTGCATGGTGATTTCAAATATAGTAATGAAATGTAAAAAAATTGTTAGGTGTTAGGGTTTCGCTATATATGAAGGGTTCTAAGGCTAATGAAATATGATACCAAGTTTCCCGTTTCATATTTTTAAAAGAGTGGGTATAGGTGTCTATTTCATTATTCATTATTTATTATTTCACTCAATTTCATTATTGCATCTGTTCGTAACACTTTGAAAAACAATTAAGGAAGCATTTGTCTACGTGTTATTGAAAATGTCAACAAATCTGTCTGAAATATTGCAACGTCAATCATTACATCTGAAATCTGAGTAGGTAAACAATTTCATTATTAACCATATACCATGACACCACTGCCATTAAAATCCCTTAAAATCAACAGGAAGATATCTCTGGTATTTTGAGCCACTAAAAGTTTTGATTTGTATTCAAGTTTGTCATTGCACAAAATAATGAAAGTTTTGGTAAAACTGAAAAGTTGGGTCGGTAGGGAAACGGGAAACTGGAACTTTCATTATATTAGCCTAATATGGATGTATGCTGATGTGGGATACATTAGATATTTTATCTCAGCATCTTTTGACAGTGACGTCAACACTGCAGTCCGGTAGCCTGTCACCAAAATCATCACAGTCACTCATCAGCAGTGCAGGGTCGTGTCGTCGCCAAATCAGCGACATTGCAGCGAGAACTTAGAATTTAGAAGTGAGGTCATTAATAGGCAAGTCAAATTCTATTTAAAATCCAATCTTTTGATGTAAAATGTCACGTTTACGTGCGGTTTGCAAAACTTCTGCAAATTATTGTTGGTACGTTGGCAGTGTCCACGTAACAGGACTTCGCTGATGGCCGGCTCCTCCTATATAGGCCTACTTCCAATTTGGCCATGTCACATAAGTACTCGTACTTAATGGAAAATGTTGTGATACAATGAGATACCGGTATTAATAATTATAACCCTCTTGAAGTACAATTTATCATTTCACCTGATCAATTGATTTGCTGCTATATGAACATTATAAAACGGCTATAAATGGACAGTAATAACCGGTAACCGGTATATGCAGGTCCTGATGCAGGTCAAGTGAACAGCTATTTGCGTGAATCCATTAATGAGTAGTGCCACATTTCTAATTTTAACATTAACACTTTCAATGCGGCTATTATAGTTTTACCATATACAAAGAGGTTTTTTTTCAGAAACCTTTCCCAACTTTCCAAGTGTATCTCAAGAATTACTGAACCAATACTAGGCACGTTTGTACTTATTTTAATGCATTTCTCATGTTGATTCCAAATATGGAAATGAAATTCAATAATGTGGAATTTTTTGAAACATTTTGTGAACATTTGGAATGTCGTCTGCAGACTCCAGCCGCTAGGAAAGTGTTAACATTAAACATTGAACATGTCATCAAATGAGCATGCAATTCTGAGAACTGTCTTATCCTTGCACATGTTGATGTCCGGCTTGCGCATGTTCAAGCGCAAAGCATGGCGATCACCGAAAAGCTTAAACTCTAGATACGCAGGTTGGTGTCCGTGAGAGAGATCAAACCTGCGTAGTTTCATTGGTTTCACTGGACAGCTTTCTGGTAACTCACATTCCGATCGAGCATACGTTTGTTCTCTATGGATGCTACCATCAGGCCCTTTTTTTGTACCAATGTACCCTTTTTTGGTACCAATGTACCTTTTTTGGGTACCAATGTACCTTTTTTTTGTAAAAACGCCCCCACCCTCCCCAATTTTCCGAAAAACGCCCCATTTCCAATTATGTAAAGCGTTTTTTCGGGCCGTTTTGGACTAAAACATGTCCTAACCAACCCACCCCCCCCCCCCCCCCCCCCCCCCCCCCCCGCCCCCGCTCTCAAAATTGTCTTAGATGACTAAAAAAAATTGGGGGGCAACCTTTTACGATTTTTTTGGTACCAATGTACCTTTTCAAAAAAATACGCCCCCCCCCCCCCCCCCCCCCCTAAAAAAAATCCTGCTTACGGGCCTGGCTACCATGTATGATCTGTTAGTTGGATTATCTCTGCCCACGGTTGGTTTGTTAAAGTGTGGTCTGTAAATCAGAACAGGGTTGTTACACCTCAACAAGAGGTGTATGTTAACACTTTCTGCGCGGCTATTAGTTTTACCATACAAAACAAGATTTTTCACAAACCGTTCACAACTTTCAAGGTCATGAAGGTCTATCTCAATGATTCTAACCCAATACATGTTTGTACTTATTTCAATGCATTTCTCATGGTGATTCCAAATATGGTAATGAAATTCAATAATTTTGAATTTGTTGAAACATTTTGTGAAATTTTGGAATGTCGTCTGCAGCCTCTTGCCGCATGGAAAGTGTCTTAAGACTCCTATCCTACATCAATTAAGTAACCTGCCCCATCCGCCATTTCATATGTAGCAATTTGTTTAACTGGGTTCCATCAGTTATTGCGGTTATCAGATGAATACTACATGTAGGACATGAAAAGCTGAGAAGTTGTATCCAAACATCAACAACTTGAGCAGTGTTGACAGAACATGAACAATCAAAATTTACCCAAAAACCTACAAAATGTACTGACAAGAGTCTCGTTTTGCGCTGTAGTAGTAATAATAATAATAATAATAATAATAACCATATTTGTATAGCGCCTAACATCGAGATCCCTAATATAAAACATAATAACAAACAAATACATGGAAATGGACTACAATTAGAAAGCCATTGTGAACAAATGAGTCTTTAAGGATTTCTTAAACTGAAATATAGTCTCTGCATTTTTCACATGAAGTGGAATATTATTCCAGAGTTCTGCAGCTGACGCAGAGAAGGAACGTTGACCATACTGAGTGGACGTTGAAGAGCAGACAAGACGCGATAGAGATGGAGAACGAAGATTGCGTGAAGGTGTATATTGTTTGATTAGATCTTGAAGATAGATTGGCGCAGTACCATGAAGACATTTATAAGTCAGAAGTAAAATTGTATACACAATACGATACTTGATTGGCAGCCAGTGCAGTTCACGGAGAGTTGGAGTTATGTGATCATGTTTGCGAGAAAGAGTGATTAATCTGGCAGCAGAGTTTTGAATTCTTTGAAGCTTGTTTATCTGCGAATTTGGTAGGCCGTGTAAAAGACTGTTACATTGATCTAAGCGACATGTAATAAATGCATGTACCAGCATTTCAGTTGATTTTCTGTCGAGAAACTTTCTAATCTGTCCAATACGATAAAGAGCAAATGAAGCAGAACGGCATATGTTTTTGACAAAGATATCCATTTTCAAATCATTCTGAACAATGACTCCCAAATTGCGAGCACTCTTTACTGGTTCAATCAAAGAGTCACAGATTTGAACATGTTTCAAAGGAGATGAATTTCTGAATCGGGATGAAATGTGGAGAAACTCAGTTTTATCATCATTAAGTTTCAGATCATTGGCAGTTGACCACAGTTTAATAGCATTGATGCATGTTTCAAGTTTTGGGATGAGCGATGAGTGGTCATCCTTGTCAAAAATGATATAAACTTGTATGTCATCGGCATAAATCATTTTGCCAAGGTCTTGTAAATCAATGACGTCTTCCAGCGGTGCTGTGTACATGGTAAATGATAGTGGTCCAATAACTGATCCTTGTGGTAATAGGTATAGTAGTCCTGAAATCAGGATTAGATTCCAACTTGAATAATTTGGGCGCAATAAGTACCTCTCCTGATTACTTATGATTCGTCTTGGGCCACAGAATGCTAAATGATAGAGAGAAAATCCGATTGTCCTATGGACGTGCAACCCGTCAGAAATACAATAACGTAAGTTGTGCTTCATGCCTCCACTAAAGCGACCAATCGATGCGTTGGGCGGATGAACAGGTTATGGATCTGAAGCGTTCTCGCGTTCCACAGAATCGAGGTTTGAATAGAGCTATATCATCAGATTAGAAAGGATTAGAAATCGTTTATGATCATCCCGGTATTAGAAACTCCGATCACACGTATTCATACAAAAGACTTGAAATCAATAAGATATCATCTGGTTGGCACTGATAAGGTATAGGAGACGCTCATCCGGGGCGAATCTGATAGTAACATCTGTCTAGGGGGGGTTGTGACATGCCATCGTCCTGATCATAATTTTCAGCTGTTTTGGCGCGTGACATATGTTGACGTATCGGTATTAAAACCAATCAAACTCTGGGCTTCCTGCCAAATAGATCAAAATATAGCTGAGAATGATAACAACAAATTGGAAAGGAAAGATGTCATCTCTACATCAAATGTCATTGTAGTAACAATTTACTTTATTTTTATCTGAAATTTATCTGATTGGGAGATATATATTTGATATTTATATCATGGATTTGGAAAGCCACATTAATTGAAGTGAACTTTGTCAAATTAGATGCTTGGGTTTTTAAAGCGTTTGTTGAAAGAAAAGTGACAGAGACACCGGGACAATTAACATTCAGTGTTTTAACACCACATTTCAAATTTGATTTGTATACAAAAATAATTCTCTATATTTATTGTTCACCGATATTATTCACACCATTCATAAAACCCCGGGACCTTTAACGGGAGCTTAGGCACGGCAATAGCGTAATCGCATCCCGGTATCACACCTAAATACTGCGATATCATCAGTATACAGGATTTAGAAGGGTGTTTTCAGAAGCGTAAGTTGTCTATTCAATCTAATATAAATTCTATGTAGACTTTGCTGCGTCAGTATAGCCTACATGAGGTGGGGTTTTGTTGTTGCTGCGTCTGTATCTGATTCTGTAGCTGTAGCTGTATTTGTATCTGTATCTGTTTTTGCATTGTTATCTGTTTATTTATCTGTATTTGTATCTGTATATATTTATCTCTGTATCTGCTTCTTTATCCTTATTTTTATCTGTATCTGTAATTGTATCTGCTTCAGTATCTGTATCGGTATCTGTATCTGTCTTTGCATCTGCATCCGCACCTGTGCCTGTAACTCTGTATCTATTATAGGCCTACTGCATCTGTAACATGCTCGGATTTTGCTATTCCGATGCACGAGACCACCATTTCTACATGACTTCTGAACCACGAGGCAATTGAGACTAAGTACCTTGCCTAAGGAAGGATACAAACATGTTGGCCGTAGCGGGGCTCGAACTCACAACCTTTGTATGAGACCTGCGATCTATCCGCAAATAGACCACACACGCTCTCTCAAAGAATCATTAATCTGTAAAAAAGCTGGGTACGCCACTGACGCTTTATATCCGTGTATGTCGTATATGGGAGCACTGCACCAAATCAATGCGCAATTCGTGTAATGTAGTTACGGAAAAGCACGAAGACTAGGCTTGTAAATGTGAGGTTTTCGGGCAATTCATTTCTCCGGTGATGGTATGTTTGTATTTAAATAAACGAATGGGACCTATCCGTTGCACCTACAATGATAAAATACGATATTTTTAATTTATCGACCTAAATAGTGTCCAGGGCGTAAGCACTGCCTAAATGGTGAACAGGCATGCCAGAAAACGTGAAAAAGTGAGGGCGCTGTGTGCAGGTCCGTAGCGGAAAATTTAGGTTAATAACCCCTCATGAAACAAGGCTTAAATTAAAGTTGAGATGTTACTGAAAATGGTCATAGGTGACAAGTATGCCATAAATGTAATCGAAGGGTAGAAAAGGTGTCTTGAAATATGGCACTTTTACACGTTTTTCAATGAGAAAGTTTTTTGGTATGGTGCGCCCATATAGAGGTCGGACTACGGGCTCCAGGCGGTACCATGGCTCCTTTGACACCGGTTTACTCGATTTGTAAAGCTTAGATATCGTGAACCAATCAAATAGGTCATAGCGACACAACGTTCACACTATTTACACACGCACTGATTTTCAAAGTATTCACGCCAGAGCTGTGAAAGCCTAGCCTTACCGATTCATCAGGGTTCATATCCGTTATTCGATCCGAATGTTGATTGAGTATAATAGCACCCCTAACTTGATTCAATGACACGAATTATTAATCCCAATCTCCGGTACATAACACTCTTTCCTCCCTTACTTGACTGATAAATTTGCGCTTATAGGCGGAAAAGCTGCAACCTTTTCTAGGCAATCGTATTAACACTTTCCACGTGACAGGCGTCTGCAGACGACATTCCAAAGTTTCACAAAATGTTTCAAAAATGTCCAAATTATTGAATTTAATTACCATATTTGGAATCACCACGAGAAATGCATTGAAATAAGTACAAACATGCATAGTATTGGTTCAATAATTCTTGAGATAGACCTTGAAAGTTGGGAAAGGTTTCTGACAAACTTGTTTTGTATAGCCGCGTGGAAATGTTTTAAACAAATCTTTTGAACTCATATTCAACACATCTATACAAGTTATTGAACTTTCATCACACCGGGTTAAATTATGTTTAATAGTTATATTTAAAAATAACGTCAAGGTTTTAGTTGGAATTCATTTCATGCACAACTGCTGAAACATTCATATGGCGAAGCAACTCATTCTATGTTTTATTTTTGGAAAGTGCCGGGCCATACGGGGGCGGATCAAAAAGTGTTGTCACTTGGCCCATGTTTCTGAAGATGGCCATACAATTTCAAAAACTGCAGTCACATTCCTTTGAAGAAGCTTCCCTTGACGTCTATACCCCGTTGTATCCTCATAGGAGGTATTGTATCATCTCTGAATGTGCATCTTTGGCTATTAGGTCTTGAATCCTTGAAAAAGGCTTCCAGCAATTTTTAATTTGATTGTTGGGAAAGAGCCAAAGGTTGATGGATACCTTACCATTTCCATCAAGGTAATTCTGGGTGAGGCAAACTTTGTGAGAACTTATATTGTCGTGATGCAGCAGGATTCGATACCGTCTTTCTAGGCTCCATTTCACAGGTAGATAAGTAGCTATATAAATGAGCTTCGGGCAGATTCTATAAGCTATAATTATACAGGGTGTATCAAAAAAATTAGGACTCTGTTTCATGACGGTGTAATTCTTATTATAATCATTGGACCATGACCAATTTAGTCTCAATGTAAAGCCCAATTAATTATTATGATATCCTGAAAATATAAGATCAATCCGATGCAAAATAAGAAAACTAGCGTACTTTGCGTAAACCATGTCATTTATTGGTTTGTACAATGGGATCTACATGTACAGACCACCAGTAAATAACATGGTTTACGTTTCAATACGTTATAATAATTGTCAACATAGTAAATAATCTATCAGTCAATAGCAAAGTTTAGTTTGGTAATCCATTAATTCTGGCACAAATCAATAGGCCTACTGGCTAAATAATCCGCAAAACAGATGCATGCATATTCAGTGCAAATTAAAAAAAGATGTGTTAAATAGTTCTCGAACCCACTGTGGATGGTTCATTGAGTTACAAATCGAGTACTTTCATGTTACTCGACTGTTACTGTGTGAATTCCCATTGTACAAACTGTTACTGTGTGAATTCCCATTGTAAAACAAACCAGTAAATGACATGGTTTACACAAAGTACGCTAGTTTTCTTATTTTTTATCGGATTGATCTCATATTTTCAGGATATCATAATAATTAATTGGGCTTTACATTGAGACTAAATTGGTCATGGTCCAATGATTATAATAAGAATTACACCGTCATAAAACAGATTCCTAATTTTTTTGATACACCCTGTATATCCCCACCAAATTTACATAGGAGGGTGCTAAGAATGTGATGTAATTGATGACATAACACAATAAAGACAGTATTGTGTATGCTGTGGCTGCCTTTGGTGACAGAACTTACTGATCCGCCCTCGTATCACATGATTCCACGTCATAAAGTGAATATATAGTGTTTATCAAAAAGAACGCAACACTTTTTGTCGAGAGCTGAACGGTCACAGTAAAAGACAAATCACTCTAAAACTTATATATTCTGTTAGGTCTACTTATTGGCTATCACATAGTCAAATTACAACGATATCGATTATTTATTCGCTGAGATATTAAAGGTATAAGTAGAGAAGTGCAAAACACGTTTTACATCGTTCGTTCTAAGAACTTGGATTTTCCTGTCCGATTAGTGTTATGGGTTAACAGTTTAATAACTATGTAACTTTAATGTCTGGAATGGTTTATCTTAATTTCCTTTGTTTAAGTAAGGTGGTACATAAAACCATTGAATCGTGTAATCTGATAATCATTCGAGCATTTGAATACGTCAATCACCCTTTTTAAGTTCTGAAGCACCGATTGCTATGATCGCCACATAATGTCTATGGTACGTTCTTTCATAAATTAAAGTTCATAATCGATGCATCTTAAAACAAGGACAGCATTTTGAGGGTCGAGCAGCACCATAATGTCCCATTTCCATTCACAACAGACTAACAATGACTGATTTATACAAGACAATTACTACCTTCACTGGACTATTCCATTTGTTTATCTTTTGAATAATGTGCCATATTGGTTTATTTATGACATTAACGAGAGAAAAAGAGAGAGGATTTGCAAACAGACTTTGTAATCTGGATTTTCAAATTGTGTCATTAACTATCAACTAATTTATTGCCAGATTTAATTAATATTGATATGATACTGTAATAGCCAGACATTTGATACCTTTAACATGTCATTTTCTTCTCAGAATGATGAGTTTGATTCCAATTATTTAAGTACAATGAGTTATTAAAGTGTCTTGCTGATATTCACCTAACAAGAAAATCAGGCATACAGGATAAACGATGTAAAACGTGTTTTGCACTTGTCTACTTGTATCTTTGATATCTCAGCAAATCAATAATCGATATCGCTGTAATTTGACTATGTGATAGCCAATAAGTAAACCTAACAGAATGTATAAATTTCAGAGTGATTTGTGATTTGCCGTAATCGGAGAGCTCGCGACAAAAAGTGTTGCGATTTTTTTGATACACCCTGTACATAGTACAAACAATTTTGCCCCTGCCAATTCAAAATAATTAAAAAGGTGTACAAGCCCCGATCTGAACCCAATTAATTAAAATTGGAAGTAAGTCATTGACTCTCTGGCGAGGCAAGAACACATTTTGTAGCCAGTATGTCTAATACTGCCTACTTTATAGTGTGTTGAAGAGTGGGCTCAGCCTATATGTCAACAAACCGACACCTTGTGAGACGCAGACGACGAATGTGACACATTTTGTGACAAAATTGACATTTTGACGCTTTTAGGAAATTTGTGATGTTTGTTGCTATTCTTGGTGTGACTTTTACTATAAAGTATTTTGATCTCCCACCAAAAGAATATCACTCAAAATTGGTGCAACTGGCCAGGCCTTACGAGTCGCTTAGCACCACATAGAGCGTGTTTCTACTGGGGCACTGCAAAAAGTAAACGCTAATTAATCCACCCTGTTTCTACTCGCGAAAAGTTACCGCTAAGTTTATCGATCTTAGTCGCGTGGGATGACATTTGACCTTTTGTAATACCAAACAATACCACCGCACCTGAAAAAGATTGCTTTACAATGCGTATAACCCAGCGTGACACGGTTCACGGCGCAAACCGCTAAGATTAATCGCCTTTCTGTTTCTATTGGGGTTTATTGCCGTTTATTGCCGGTTCCAAACCTGGTTTGTGAAGGTTTTTGGGATTACCAAAAATACCGATTCTTAGCGGGTTCTGCCTGTTTCTACTGGGCAAACTTAAGCGTTTATTAACGGTTTCTTCCCCAGTAGAAACACGCTCAATTGAGTGTCGATCAGTATACAATCGAGATACAGATACCAGAGCATGTACAATTACAGGTTTAGGTATTAGGGAACCAAGAAAGTTGCAGATACCCACATACGTACAGTCTAGCCCAACATTATTCATACCCTTTCACAAATCGGAGTTTTTTGTTATCTATACCAGCAGGAGTGGTGGCATTTTAATTTTACAATAACATGACTAAGAACATTTAGTTTGCATATACAAATCAATATATTTTGGCTCAACATTTTTTGCCTAACAATGGAGTTAATCAAGAATTGTGTTTTTTTGCCTGTCCAAAATTATTCATACCCCATACCAAGTATCAGGATTGAGGCCATTTTTGTGATAATACACATGTTTATGACATTCCAAACGTTCTTTATTGTGTGATGGGCTTTTATATTGTTATTCAATTATTCAGATACAGATACAGATGCAGATATGTACAGATACAGATACTTTTACAGATATAGACACATATACAGACACAGACACAACTACAGATACAGATATATATACAGATACAGATATAGATACAGATGCTGATACTGATGCTGATATAGATACAGATACAGATTCAGATACTTAGGCTCAAGATATAAGACACAGACACTCATACAGATACAGGCACAGACACAACTACAGATATAGATACAGATACAGATGCAGATAGATACAGATACAGATACTTTTACTGATAAAGACACATATACAGATATAAATACAGGTACAGATACAGGTACAGATACATCTATAGACATAGATACAGGTACAGGTACATATACAGGTACAGGTACAGGTACATATACAGGTACAGGTACAGATACAGGTACAGGTACAGGTACAGATACATCTATAGACACATATACAGGTACAGATAGGTACAGATACATCTATAGACACATATACAGGTACAGGTACAGATACATCTATAGACACAGATACAGGTACAGATAGGTACAGATACATCTATAGACACATATACAGGTACAGGTACAGATACATCTATAGACACAGATACAGGTACAGGTACATATACAGGTACAGGTACAGGTACAGATACAGGTACAGGTACAGATACAGGTACAGGTACAGATACAGGTACAGGTACAGATACAGGTACAGATACATCTATAGACACATATACAGGTACAGGTACAGATACATCTATAGACACAGATACAGGTACAGGTACATATACAGGTACAGGTACAGATACAGGTACAGATACATATATAGACACAGATACAGGTACAGGTACATATACAGGTACAGGTACAGGTACAGATACAGGTACAGATACATCTATAGACACATATACAGGTACAGGTACATATACAGGTACAGGTACAGGTACAGATACAGGTACAGATACATCTATAGATACAGATACAGGTACAGGTACATATACAGGTACAGGTACAGGTACAGATACAGGTACAGATACATCTATAGACACAGATACAGGTACAGGTACAGACACAGGTACAGGTACAGATACAGGTACAGGTACAGATACAGGTACAGATACATCTATAGACACATACACAGGTACAGTCCGTACAGATACATCTATAGACACAGATACAGGTACAGGTACAGATACATACATAATATACAGATTGTCGATATAGATTCAGAGATACAGACACGGTAGAAAGAATGTGATTCGTGGAACTGTGAGCAAGCATTGGTCAGAGGAACTAAGATTGCGAGTATTTTAAGAGTACATACGGAGTAAGAAGTTGCCAAATAACATTGTTCAATTCTTTACAGGTCATGAGCAAGAGTTTTAGTTTGACGACTTACTCATTTCATTTTTACATACAAAAGTAGATCTAATTTTTTTCTGGAGCGGGGAGTAAGTGAAATGATGGCAATCCCAAAACAAAAAACTTTATTGATCTGGTTTGCATTATTTCCACGTCCATCCAATTCGGCAAATCAAAATTGAAAACCTATTTTGGATATTAAAAGATCAAAGTATATATATTTCAAAAGGCATTTACTTCAATAGCTATGACATGTAGATCTGTATAATCGTTTAACATGGCGCTTTAGTCCCTCTGTATGTCCCTTAGACATATAGAACCTCAAATAGAAAGGTTAGACCCTGATTTGTAGACGTGACGTTTCCTTTAACACTTTCACGCGGCGCAAGCGTCTGAAGACGACAGGTCCAAATTTTCCCAAGATGTTTTAAAAATGTTAACATTATTGAATTGCATTAAAATATTTGGAATCACCATGAAAAATGCATTAAAATAAGAGCAAACATGCCTAGTTTGGGTTCAGTAATTCATGAGTTAAGACTTTAAAAGTTGGAAAAGATTTCTGAAAAATCTGTTTTGTACTATAATGGTAAAACTAAAACTAATACTAGCCGCGTGAAAAGTGCTAAGTAAAATGTTGATGTTTTTTTTAATCTTTTATTGATTATTACTATCACTTATATTTATATGTGTTCACATATAGTTTCATCATGTTCACATAATTTTCACATTTCACATAGTTTCATCATGTTTATATATGTACATTGCACATTTTCATATGCTTTTCAGCATGTTTACATTGCATATCATTACATGTATAGCACAATTTTCATATGCTTTTCAGCATTTTTACATTTTTATGTAAAATGTTGATGTTGATGATCCGGCGATATCCTGATGCAGACGCGTATGGCAGGCTCAGTGTCCAATAATAAGATAAACCGTTATCGCCGAAAAACCTGGATTATCGATTGATATAGGCCTATCAGGTTTTTCGACTGATAATCCAAGTTTATCAGAGAAAAACTTGGATTTTCGAATGATAATCCAAGTTTTTCAGCGATAACCCAGGTTTTTCACTTGATAATCCAAGATTTTCGACAAATTGTACACAGGGCGTCATAAACTTGGATTATCGGTCGATAATCCAGGTTTTTCAAATTATTTTGATAATCCTGGTTTTTTGATTCGATAATCCAGGTTTTTCATTTTGGATATTTCGACTTCTTGAGCAAACGGCGTCGATAAATTTGCCTGCCATGGAATTATTTTGATAACCTGGGTTTTCGATTCGATAATCCAGATTTTTCACTTTGAAGATTTTCGACTTATTGCACATATGGCGTCGATAAAGAGTTTTCGAATAATTTTTAAAATTTTGGTTTTTCGATTCGATAATCCAAGTTTTTCAAATTGAAAATCTTGGATTATCAACGAAAAACAAAGTTTTTCAATTTAATGTTGATAATGCAGGGTTTTCAATCGAACAAAGTTTTACTTGATACACCTGGATTATCGGTCGAAAACCTGGATTATCAGTCGATAATCCAGGTTTTTTGGCGATAATCCAGGTTTATATATATAATTGGGCCTGCCATAGACGCGTAGGCCTATACATCCAATTGCGATATCCATCATAAGACACTTGCCGATTGGATAGGCCCTATCTCAAGTGAAGGTGGTTTAAAGGATTTGCATGCCACAAATGTATATATAAATACTTTCCATTTCGTCCTTCACCCACCTCCCCCCTCCAATTTCCCCAATTAACAACCCTCTTATATACCCTCAAAATAGGCTAACCACCAGGGCCATATTTCATACAAGTTAACACTTTCCACACGGCTATTAGTTTTACCATAATACAAAGCAGATTGTTCAGAAACCTTTCCAACTTTTAAAAGTCTTATCTCAAGGATTATAGAACCAATACTATGCATGTTTGTGCTTATTTTAATGCATTTCTTATGGCGATTCCAAATATAATGATGAAATTCAATTATTTTGACATTTTTGTAACAATTTGTGAAATGTTGGAACTTTCGTCTGCAGACGACTGCCGCGTGGAAAGTGTTAGTTATTCTTCTTATGAACAATGTTGACAGATGCATTATTTTGATCTTCATGGAATAGGACCCCGAGGGTACTACTTCATGAAGCTTGAATATTATTCCAAATTGCAAAAAACACTCTTCGTAAGTCACACTTAAAACCACCGTTAAAACCCTCGTCCTCTAAGGGGGAAGGGGGGGGGGGTCTCTTATCGAGATATCGATCTCTTTATATCCATCCCCTGCGCTCCGTTGACGAAACAAAATTGAGGGTATAACACCTTAATTACCCGGGGTAGGGTAAGCCGTCACAGTCCGAGAGTAGGGCGGTGGTTGCCAACTTACAATTTTTATAAATCGCCACTTTGAAAATAAACTTAATTGTATGGTCCTGAATCTTATACATATTAGGCTATATGTTAGAAACATAAATTCCCTTATTTATTTATAAGCAAAAACCGGGTGAAATTCCGATATTCGGAACTTTATAGCGAACGTTTTCATGTTAGCCTATTTCACATACAGACGAATACAACGGGATTTTGAGGTAGGCCATGTTTAGTGACGTCATTGTGACGTCATACGGGAGATGTTTGTACTTGTTTTGGTATGTATGAGAAGAGGAGAGCTCTAGCTACACCATGGTACCAGAATAAGCACACTCTGTATCTCGGTTTGGATTTTTTTAGGGCGGGGGAGGTATTCAACCACCCCCCCCCCCCCCCTTAGTTAACAGTGTTATAAAAACGTCTCAGGAGAATGAGAGTTAAGAAGAATCGTAACCTTATGAAAGAGACCCCTATTCAGTCCTAACCCTTACACAGACGTCTACTTAACCATAACCGGATCTTATAATCCAAACCAAACCCTAATCTGAACCGAAATTTGTTTGGGAATATACTCGGGATGATCAAAGTTTGTTTTCAAATTTGTATAATTATGTATAGGCGTACGTGACAAAAACAAACTTTGGATTTTATAATGTGGTTTAAATTATTGCACCTTTAAATTGATTTTTTTTAAATTATTGATATAAGATTTTGTATCAGTTCTTTAAAAGTCGGGTCAATAATCAATATATGCTTTTGAATCTACAGGTTTCTATAGGGGGAGGGGAGTAATCCCAAGAGGGTATCCGCGGCAAGAGACAAGTCCGCTTAGATTTAAAAATAAATGCAAGGAGTACTCCGCCGGCGTGTATAGGTCTACCTATAGGCCTAGATTGATTTTAAACTGATAATAAAAGTCAAAAGTCATGTAAATATCTATTTTACAATCTATGTATTGTTTTCACTATCCCAAGAGGTTTTGTTATTGGGAACAAATCCGTTTAGATTTGAAAATAAATCCTAAGGAAAAGTCAAAAGTCATGTAAATAGCCTATCTATTTTACAATCTATCAGGCCACAAAAATAAAAACAAGTTTGTTTTGGGGCTATGAATTTTTTTTCACATCAAGATATTTTGGTATCAGAAGAATCCCCATATTTTTCTCATTATGTCTGTAAAATATTAGGGGCCAGAAATGTTTCATTTGGAAATTATAGGCTAAAATGTGGTGAATTACTGCCAAAGGTGGTACTACTCAATGGGCACATGTCTTTTGACCTTGCGCTTCTAAAAATAGAACCATTGGAGTTATGCAACTCAAACTTTGGAATGCAACAATTTTAAGGATGACCTTTCATGTAAAATAGAAAACATCAAGTTGAAAATTGGGTCATCTACCTTTAATTCTTGCGCATTTCTTTTTTTATAGAAAAAACGCAGACGACGATGGTGACGCGAATCCTAAATTTTGAATTCGTATTGGAATAACACGTAATCGCGAATGTTAATCTTATCATTTGGAAAAATTCATCATAATTAGAAGATTTTTTTTCCAATCCAAAATCGTTGGAGTTGGCTTACTAACTCCATTGTAAATGCTATTTCTTAAATTCTTTTCATCGTTAACCGGGCGATGATTGTTAAAAATATGTCAAAATGGCACACTCCAGTTGCCATATTGGAACGATGAAATCGCGTGACCCTCGTCGTCTGAAAAACGGGGAAATTATTGTTAGGGTGCCATCTTTTGTCGAAATTGTGTCCAACATTTTTCAAGATGGCGATATGGCAAACACGAAAGTGAAAATCCGCGGCGAGCACCCGGGGGGGGGGGGGGGGCACTCAACTTTTGTTTTGGTAGGGGTGTGCCGCCCAGGGTCTAAAAAAAGGGGGGGGGTCATAAGAACTAGCAGCAGAGGGTGAAAAAGGGGGTCTTCAGCGCGGCACATACCTATACCCTCTTCAAATGTCAGTGCCCCCCCCCCCCCCCCCCCCCCGGGGGGGGGGGGGGCGAGCATAGAGTACTAAAATGCACAGGTTTGACTAAATAAAACTATTTCAAGTGAATCTCCACAATGAATTTGAGCAAAAGAAGATCAAAAACTGCATTTCGCATTTGACTTTTCAGGCTTGCTACTGGAAACAAACTTGTTTATTTGTGGCCTCATACAAGTATTGTTTTCGATATCCCAAGAGGTTTCATTGTTGGGAACAAAGTCCGCTTAGATTTGAAAATAAAGCTCAAGGAACATTGCACCCCTGGGATTTCGCCATAAAAATCCAAAGACCTATATAATTAAATATGAAAGTATCGGTTTAACACTTTTCACGCGGCTATTATTAGCTTTACCATACTAAAAAATTGTTCAGAAACTGTTTCCAACTTTTAAAGTCTATCTCAAGGATCACTGAACCAATACTAGGCATGTTTGCACTTATTTTAACGCTTTTCTCACGGTGATGCCAAATACGGTGATGAAATCCAATAGTTTTGAAATCTTTGAAACATGTTGTGAACATTGCAGACGTCTGCATGCAGACGACTGCCGCATGGCATGGAGTCGACTTGGACTAAAGCCCTTTCGGCTCCGAATTAATTTTATGGTTTCAATTTTAACCTTTGACCTTTGAGATTGATTCCTATCATACCAATTCGGACTCATTTGTAAATGTAATGTCTTTATACTCTCTGCTCCAAGATGTAAAATACATTTCAAGCTTTAAAATGATACCAAACTTGATTATATGGGTTGTTCCATTATTGAGATATAGATACATTATTTTAATGAATTTCTTTATTTGCTAGGAACGCTCAGGCGTTCTGTCGATCCGTTATTTAAAAATACTACAGCATGCTCTTTGCCGTTCACATGACGGCAGGATTTAAGGTAGCGGGTCACATGGTCCGTACCTTGGTATATTGGGTTTAATTCCGGTAATGAATTAGCAAAATTAGCAAAATTAGAAAATTACAAAGTGTCCTAATCAAAAGAACTTGTATCTACTTCTACTCAAGAGATTAGATATAGAGTAGTAATATGTATTTCGTGCTGCACTAATAACTCAACGGGCTGCATATTACACTTTAACCATCCACCATAATGCAGCATCAAAATAATTTGGGGGTGGCAAGAAAATAAATGGGGTGGGGCCAAAAGACGAAACTTTTGACTTTGATAGTAAAAAATTGAATCCAGTTTCCGGCAGCATGGTGCTAAGCATTGGTTTCCAGTTTCCAATACGATTTATTCCGTTAAATATATACTACCGGGTTCCAAATTGTCGGTTCCTTTCATCTATGCTTAGCACCAAGCTGCTCAAAATGAGATTCGTAAAAATTGCCAAATTAATTTAATTTGCTGAATTTAGACGTTTCAGACCAATTTTAATATAATTTAAAGTAATTTTGACATTTAAAAGTCAACATTTTCGATTGTATCTGGGAAAGGGTCGTGACTGGGGGGGGGGGGTCTTAAAGGTCTCACCTTTTCAAGAACCCTTTTGTAGGTTGAAGGGAGAGGTCCCTAAAAAAATTCAAATAATGTCTCAAAAAGGTCTCTTCAATTAAGACCCCTTTTGAGAAATGTAAACACGATGGGTATATTATTAATATCATAGCGACAAAAATGATACGCGAGTATGTTTATGAAGAACCCCTTTTGGCTATTAGGTTACATTCAAGAACTATTAATTGACGGTTCTGAATATTGCATACTTTTAGAAGAAAAACCCGCTTTAAAGGGGCACTAAGAGATGTGTTGGAGGCTGCGCCCTCAATTATGATAAAAACTGGGATTAGTATATTTTTATAATTGTATTACATGTATATATGAACTTACACCTATAAGGATTAAGAAAAATCAGCCCTCTTTGTACAAGAACACGTCGATTCAAAAATGCTCGTACAGCCGCGACGAGCATTTTACGTCCGACAGTATCCCCTGCAGTACGCGTGATACATAACGCAAACTATATTTGCATAGAGGGCGTTTTTCAATAAATAGCGATGGTATTGTTTTAATCAAGTTTTGCTGTGTTTTTGTTAGTAGAAACAACAATAATGGCAATTTTTAATGTTCATCTTGAATTCTGAAGTAAATTTTTAAACATTTAAAATTTTCACCACCACTTAATGTCCCTTTAACTTGGTCGTGTTGTCGGTTCCAGTGAACTAATTTTGAGACACTTTAAATTCTTAGTAAAATTATCTACCTAAAGTATGTCATGCTTTTAATAAATCATACATAATATAATACAGCACATAATATAATGTGTGATATTTGCTTTTTAATTTTCAACACATCCTATTTTTTTGAAACACACTTTAAATTCTTAAAATGATATACCTATAATGTTGTCATCCCCTAAGTCATAACAGGTTACAGCAAATATTACCTAATGTGATGCTCTAAAATAACCATACAACCAGCTATCTCTCATCTGACGGGTTTCCGTTTTTAAGGCTTAAATACGTATATGTCTATGGGCAGGCAAGTTCACATCCCTAAAACGCGCTCGCGGTACAGGGTGAGTCAAAATATTCAGGTCCCGTTTTTATAAAATCAGGAAAAATGCT
This sequence comes from Ophiura sarsii, assembly GCA_035610835.1. Classification (NCBI taxonomy): domain Eukaryota; kingdom Metazoa; phylum Echinodermata; class Ophiuroidea; order Amphilepidida; family Ophiuridae; genus Ophiura; species Ophiura sarsii. The sequence goes on from CM069456.1 coordinate 54,549,145, forward strand.
TCTTGTTAAACATTGGCGAATTTCTTCATTGTTTATTGGATTAGACATACTTCTTCACACCTCATGAAATTTCCAAGACAATATCTTATTCCAGGCCATAATGACAGCATATTAACGAAAAAGCGCGAAATCCAAAGTGTTACAAATATACCCCCATTTTCAATTGTAGTAGGGGCATTGTGAATACCAACACGCCATTGATTGACATATTCAAAATGTGTGCGTTAAACTTTTGCATTCATAGAGAGGTACCTTGGAAGTTGGAATAGATTAAATTTCACAGAATTTGGGAAAATGCTCATATCCCGTATGGAATAACCTATTTGAATGAAATAAAATTTAATTTAAGTTATAGCTAACAATGAGTTCTTATATACTGTGCATTATCAATAATATTTATTTCTGCATATATTAACTGGTTTTAGAAATCGGTAAAATCTGGATCTGAATATTTTGACCCACCCTGTATAGTCTATTTTCATCTTTAAGTTGATCCAACGTTATTGCTTTTAATTTTGAAGTTGTATCATGTTGTCTTTAACCCCCTGAGTACTATATTTACTATTATGATTGGCAGATTGGTTAATTACAAGATATACTCATTTTAATAACCAAAAGAATACTGCTGAAAACATTTCACTGATATGATTTGATTTGATTTGATTTTGATATTATTTGGGTCCTACGACCCTGGATAACCCAATAAGCTTATTAGCTTATTTCCATTGGGGTCCGTTAGACGTGTGAACAGATACAGACCGGGATGATCCCCTACTCTTTACGAAAGAGTCTGTAACCTTTTAGCGTGTCGGGTATTGCTCTTCCGATGCACGGGACCACCATTTATACGTGACTTCCGAACCACTGGTTTTTTTGTGTTTTTTTTTTGCTGCAATTAGGAAATCGTCACAAATCATTTCGCTTCATTTACCAGGCTACCGATACGGCGCACACAGTATCAGCACTTAGATTGTAATATCCCCTAACAGCTCCCCAATCTCGCTTGGGTCGACGAAGCAATTGAGACTAAGTACCTTGCCCAAGGATACAAACAAGTTGGCTGTAGTGGGACTAGAACTCACAACCTTTGCATCGTGCGACCGGCATGCTATCCACTAGACCACACATTTCACTCCAATATCTCTATCAAGGATATTATTCTAACAATGTCTCTGATTGGTGCAACAAACGATGAATCCATCTTTTATTCAACCAATCAGCGGGTTAGTTCTCAGGGAATTAAATTCAAAGCAAGCCTTATTGGATCAATTCGAAGAAATCTTCTGTCATTATCTTCTTTTTTAAATAAAAACATGTTTAGCGTCCGCACTTTTTCAAAAAAAATGAAGGAGGAGGCTTATTAAAAAAAACATATTTTAAGTGCAAAATCGCCCTTATTGGTGATAAACTTAGGCCTCTTCAAATCTTTTTTAAATTTCATGGGTCTGAGGGGTTGGTCACCTCAGGCCTCAAACTTGTTTAATTTCCACGCGGCAGGCGTCTGCAGACGACATTCCAACATTTTACAAAATGTTAAAAAATGTCAAAATTATTGGATTTCGATACCATATATTTGGAATCATCATGAGAAATGCATTGAAATAAGTACAAACATGCCTAGTATTGGTACAGTATAGACCTTGAAAATTAGGAAAGGTTTCTGACAAATCTATTTTGTATGTGGAAGAACTACACGGCGGTTCTGTTGTGACCGGGGTGGGGTGTGTGTGAGTTTAGGAAATTTAGTATTTTCGAAAAAGGAACATCAGTTTTAGCACTATAAATATAATTATGCCATTAACAAATATGGAGATCATTAGCATGATTAGCAAGACCACTAAATTATCTCAAACTGTTGTGATTATTTTTTTTTACTACCATGATCAGAAAGTGAAAGTTAATGGAAATTAGGCAACAAGGTCGCTTTTGGCCACAAACTTGTAAACTAGGCCAGTTGCGGGGGTCTGCAAAGAATAAACTAGGGCCAGCGTGGAAAGGGTTAATAACACTTTCCACGTCGTACTATAGTTTTACCATATACAAAACAGATTTTTCAGAAACCTTTCCCCACTTTCAAGGTCTATCGCAAAGATTACTGACCCAATATTAGGCATGTTTGTACTTATTTCAATGCATTTCACATGTTGATTCTAAATATGGTAATGGAATTCAAAAAAGTTGACATTTGTGAAACATTTTGTGAAATTTTGGAATGTCGTCTGCAGACGCCTGTCGTGTGGAATGTTAAAACCTCTCAAATTCTGAAACACCTGAACAAAAACGTTATGACTGATAAAATGAAATTGAAGCAAGCGGACTCAAAAAGTAAGCGGGTTGGGACGCTAAACACGTTTATTTTTGATTTGGCCTTGTTTGTGAGTGGGTGTGAGTTGTTGGTCGAATGGTATTTATTAAATTCAATTAAAATTGCTTGACTTTGGATGGTTTGTTATTATCTATAGTAAGTTGTGTGCTATAGTCATACATTATTTGTTTGAGTGTTAGTTTGTGTATTTGTTGTCAGTTTGTTTTTGTTGCTTGTCGGTTTGTCGATCTTTGTTTTGTTAATTGCTTAAAAATGTCTGTTCAATATATTGTCAGTAAAATGCACACTTCATGTGGTGAGGGGATCAAATCTTTAAATTCAGGGGCGTAACATAGGGGCAGGGGGCATTCCCCCTGCCAGAAGAAGGCTTGCATTCCTGAAGCCACCCCCAATTAAAGTGACAAACTCTATGTAGGCTTAAACTATAACAAAAGAATAGTCGGTTATCCCCTCACTGACGATAGGCATGTCCCCCTCATGCCCCCCCCCCCCCCAAAAAAAAAAGCTATACCAAAAATACAAACGAAAAACAAAATTGAAGCCACTGTTTAAGGGACGCACCATTATATTTTCAGGGTTGGGGTAGGAAGTTTTTGAAGAAGAAAAAATTCGCCCTCTATGCAGGCCAACCCCCCCCCCCCCCCCCCTGATAAGTAAAAAATCCCCCCATACGGCAGCCAAAAAATAAAATCCCCCCCCCCCCCTCACTCAAACCCAACTTCCCCTGAAAATATAATGGTGCGTCCCTAAATTGGATGGATCGCCACCGGCAAAATAAAATGTTTGACCAACTAGGAAAAAGCTATAGTCGAGTGACTAGCCTAAACTGGCTTGACTAGGTAAATGCTATAGCTTTTACCTATTCGGGCTTTCCAGTTTAGGTTTTTAGTTATAGGCTTTAAAAGTTTTACAAGCATTCCAACCATGCCTAGACAAATTGACGCAAAACACTTAGACAAAATAACAAAGCACATCAAGATATCGATGAAAATCTTCATAATTTTATCGGTGCCTAAAGAAAATATAAACCTTTTTAATTTCATCTCATGAGCGTCACATTTAATTGCATAATAAATTGCTGAACACTTTCCACGCCGAAGGCGTCTGCAGACGTCATTCCAAATGTTCACAAAATGTTTCAAAAATGTCAAAATTATTGAATCTCATCAACATATTTGGAATCACCGCATGAAATGCATTGAAATAAGTACAAACATGCCAAGTATTGGTTCAGCCTCAGTACTCCACTTTGAAAATTGGGAAAGGGTTCTGAAAATCTGTTTTGTATAATCGTGAAACTAATAGTGGAAAGTGTTATTAATGCTTTCCATGCGGCAGGCGGCTGCAGACGACATTCAAAATGTTTACAAAATGTTTCCAAAAAATGTCAACATTATTGAATTTCATTACCATATTTGGAATCACCATTAGAAATGCATTGGAATAAGTACAAACATGCCTAGTGTTTGGTCAGTAATCTTTGAGATAGACTTTGAAAAAGTTATGAAAGGTTTCTGAAAAATCTGTTTTGTGTATGGTAAAAATAATAGCCGCGTGGAAAGCGTTAGAATAAAATACACCTACCTGCTCACAGAACCGCCGTGTAGATGTAACCATCAATTTCCATCTCAACAAATATCAAATCTTGAAGAAACAGAATAGGCCCCGCGCATCATCTAGCTGCATGGACGGCTTGGTTATATTTAGTTGGCGCGTTAATTCATGAATATCATCATTAATGTATTAATACATCACATAAGATATCAGCCCTTTTAAAAGTCCATGATATTGGTCCTTGACTCATGGTATTTTAGTCCCCGGCCTAATAAGTCATATCCAAACTGATGATCGCAATCATTCAAAAATGAATGAGCTATTTAGCTTGGAAAAAAGTGTTGATGGACGTTGATGGCGCACATCGTGGGTCAGGCTTCGGCTCGGCAAGGTGGTGGTCATGTATTACTACATTAGATTTTGGAGAAAAAAAGGTTCAAATGACTGGCCGACCACCACCAGTGGATACAGTCCAATGACGTAACTAGGGTCGCGAATGGGGGTGGTGGGTGTTAATATACATCCCTTCAGGACCATGCGGACCGACCGTGTAAACAATCAAACACACAAACAAACTAAACGGTTTGCCTTTTTTTTGGGGGGGGGGGGGGGGGGTGATGGGGGCAGGCCTTCTGGCAGGGGAGCAATCCTCTGCCCCCTCCCCTCTAGTTACGCCACCGATACTATAAGAGTATATCCACAGATTTATATATTATTTATCTTGATTTTACCCTTTTTGTTTTGTTACATATAATTATTATATTATAGACATGATAGATGAGCCTGAATGTGGAAATCCGTCTGCAGCAGCAGCCAATGGCGGCGGAAGGCGACAAAACAAAATTGGGGGACCAGCCCAAATTTTGTTTTATAATGTTGATACATAAAATAAAAAACCGCAAAACTGTTTCATTTTTTTAAACTGTTTTATAATGTTGATACATAAAAAAAAGCGCAAACTGTTTCAGTTTTTAAACTAAGGGGCTGTCATTTTCATCGGTGGGGGTGTATGTTTTAACATTGTAAAACTTGCAGATTTTCGTGCAGATTTACATTTCTGATCATATATAAATCGTAAATACATTCCAAGTTACAGAGCGATACGATTCCTAATTACTTCAAAATCATGGTTTTAAAGTTTATATTTTCACTCTAAATTCACTCTAAAACCATGATTTTGAGGTAATTAGGAATTGTATCGCTCTGTAACTCGGAATATATATTTATGATTTATGATCAGAAATAAAAATCTGCAAGAAAATCTGCTTCCAAATTTTGTTTGAGGATTGAGGGCGTCTCCTGGAAAAGATCACATAAATTTTATCTGTGATAGTTTTTCTGCGAGAATACAGGATGAGTCAGAATAATCAGGACTCAGGACTAGACTGGGTACCCGCGTCCCTCTATATGGCCGCCATTTAAAAATGGCGGACCAAATATATACATTTGAGGGTGCACACAACTATTAGAGTCAACGTCAGAGCTTCCGGCCATCGCCATCACCCAGCTAGTCCCTAAATAACGGAAAGAATTATTCATATTGACATTATTTGGCATCAAAGATGATTGAATTTGGTCTCTATTTGTTCACTAAATTGTACCCGATATATTTTGAATGAAAAGAGTATACATCTAACGTTTTAGTTTAAAATATTGGCGGAAGGATACACATTGAACACAACGCGCTACAAGGTGTGATTTCTTGTTCAAAATGACTATACGCTGTATAGGCCTAAAGAGGGAAATATTGAAAAATCTAAGAGGGCAACCCGACCTGAATTTTTGACCCAAGTAAGATCTATAGGCCTATTATGTGTGTTGATTAATATTCCAAAATTTTATAAACGTAGCTGCAAGGTAACTCAAGATATCGCCGTTTACCTAAGGCACATTTCCCATAGAAACACATTATAGCGCGTAATAGTTGTGTGCACCCTTTTAAGTGCACAAGATAATCTTTAAATCCAGGCAATTTGGGTTGTAAAAATTGGTTTGTTTAGCACTTATGTTAGATTTGTTTAGCATTTGATGCTAGATTTATATTTTGAAAATACATTTATGTAATAATTTCAACATTGGGCATTATTTTTTATATTTTTTAATTCATTAAACAGCGAGCGGGTCAAAATACGGGCCAAACGGGCACAAAGACGTGTGGCGTCGCAAATGTTGACAAAAAGTCTAGCATCTTAATTTGTCAGACAATGATTCTGTGAGCGACATTTTGTTCGATTTTTCAAAAATATATTAAATAAAACAAAACATATAACATCCATTGACATAACAAAACGTGTGGGCATGTAGGCATGTGTGGCGCAGTGGGTAGAGCACTGGATTCATGATCTAAAGGTTGTGGGTTCGAGTCCCGCTGTGGTCAACATGTTGTGCTCTTGAGTAAGGCACTTTACCGCAATTACTCCTCTCTACCCAGGTGTATTTAAATGGGTACCGGCATTCTTCAGTGCTGGGAAGGTAACAGACTCGCTATGGAGGAGGTGTAGCGAGCCCCACACAGCAACATTATAAAAAAAGGAGTGAGTCTGGCCCTATCGCTTTGAAAGAGAGATGGGCACTCCGCTCCTGGTATTACAGGATCGACCGACTTTACTTTACTTTTATTACCCACACCTACCCTAGATTCCCTAAAAGCGCATTCCCCATGGTCTTAACATTGACAGAGAAGTCACTGAAGTTTAGCCTACACGTTCATACATAAATCATCAATTGTAGCGTTTAGATGGTTAAATGTATTCTCTTCTCCAAGTTTCTTTTCGATTATTTTACTCACTTATTTCCCTCCCTTCAACCAAGGAGTTATCATAGTTAAGGGGGTGTGAACCCTCAGCATAGCCTCCGTAAAACTGCCATGGTTGGATTCATTGAACCCTTTTCTGCAAAAAACTGTACTTATATTATAAAGATTAAATAAAATTGAAGAAGTTACGGCAGTTTTACGGAGGCTGTAGGCCTACCTGAGAGTACACATCCCCCTTAATATAATAACTCCTCCCTTCAACTATTCTACACAATTCTTTTACTTCCTCTCTTCCTCTCTTTTCCTTCCTCTCTTTACTTTATACTTCCTTCCGCCTTCGTCGCCGCCTCCCTTTCTTTTCCTCTCGTAAAAAGGGTCAATAAATAATTGACTTTGGCTGCTGGTGAATCCCTAAATCAAGTAATATTATTTGGAACAAAAATCATGTTTTATAGCACCTGTTCCTTCAATCAATTAAAATGTCGCCCTCTCTTTTCTACATGTTTACAAAATCGTTCTTATTTTTAGAAACACATTAAATTATCCATGAATTCACAGTATAAAATCATGTTTTGTAAGGTTGTAACATTTCCCAAGTCAATATATAGAAAGTAAACTAGATCTGAAACAATGAGAAGTAAAATTGACCTGAAATAAAGGACTATAACTTTAATGTTTGACCACTGTTGCTTGATAATCTCTAGAACTACTACTGGTTCAATCAATTTACGAAGATTTTTTATTGACACCTGCCGGAGACTGCTCAACGGTTGTCGTTTGTATTTGCATACCGAATCTTTGACGCACGGTTTCATCTGTAAAATACACGAATTTTGTACTTGACACATTTTCGACACTCCGTTAAGTGAAGACTTTGCTTATTTATTTATACCAAAAACTGAATCTAAATAGAGAAGTTGACGATTTCGAGAAAGGTAAGTTTTGTGAATGTCTATCGAGTGTCCGTCCACGTATAAAAATAATTTTGTTTTGTGATGACATGATGATGAATGAAGATCATGTCATGATGTTGTGATTGATTGTTGTGTAGTGTGTGCCACTGCCAGTGCATTTAAAGTTCTCATTTTCGTTGATGATTGATTGTTATTACACTGACACGCCATTCTTATTATTTACAGCGTTGGAAGTAAGACTTTTTTTGTGTGTAGCAAAACGTGCTACACAATGATAATTTTGTGTAGCAATTCCCACATTTTGTGTAGCATTTTTGCCCTGGAAGAAAACGCAATTTTTTAGGCAAAAAACGAGATTTCCCGAGATTTCGCTTTTTGCAATCAAAAACTGAGAAATCGCGCAAAAATAAACCAAATGCAAGATTGTGTACCACTATCAAACTCTGTCACTCACGCACCGAAAGATCACCCCAAAATATCGCTCCTTGAATTCTATTTTAAAAGTAAATAAGCTTACTTTTTAGTCCGATTTTCTTACCTACATAACAGCATATTAATTTTGCAAATTATTCCTGATTGCGAGGTTTCATGATGTTCGTTATATATCCAATTAAGAGCTGCCTTAATTCAGCTTTTTTTATTTCAAATATTTTTCTATTTTCCGATTGCACAATTCGCACAAGGTTTTGATGACGATCCAGAAATGTCCATCAAATTTGGGGACCAACTAATTTACTGCGATAGGCCTACATCGGATGTCCGAAAAGATATCGGGAATAAACTAGTAACAAAAATAAGAATGATGATAATGATGGACAATATAATAAAAAAACTACAAAATTCCGACTCAATCAAATGTTAATAAACGTACAGTATTTAAAATTGTATTATTATCGGCGTTGGTGTGATTATCATCGCCGATAAGAGCAACAAAAAACACCCATATTAAAAGTCGACGTGTCCCAAAGAAAAACATGATCTTGCTCCGTGACTTGCCGCGCATCAACAACAAGGCCCAGCGCTGACAGTAATTTCTGATACTCCCCGAAGTATTCGCACGTGCAGCGATCCATCAATGGAAACGTTGTGCCCCAAAAAATAAAACCTGTGTCAACATTATTTTGCGGGGGGAGTAACGTAATATGATTTAAACTACAACAACAAAAACGAAATGACGTGTCGGTGCATGTTGGAGTATGGATGTTTTGATCATGGTGTTGATGATACCGGATACGACTGCAGCTAGTACATAGATTCGATCGTGCAGCGTTAATATTAATGAGGTTTATGATTCAAGATTGGCGATTTATTATTGAACTTTGCTAATTTTCTTAACATTTATCTGCTTCTGGACGAATAATACTGTAAGTGAAATGTTTGATGGTCATGTCGGACTGGAAGAATAGTGAATTTAATGATGAATATGGTCACTTTTTTGCTTCACAATTTTTCGCGATAGACTTGACAAATTGAGTAGCAACATAGCAAGAATGTATCGCGAAATGCGATGCGATACCGGCTATTTCCAACGCTGATTATTTAGTAGAACTTCTTGATTCTAGTTCTGGCGATTCAGATCAGCAAATAAGATCAGTTTATTTTCTCTTTCGCGCAAACGCTCAGCCGAAAATAAATAATTTTCCATATAATTCTCGCCTTATGCGCTAACACTGAACATATACAATACAAACACACACATGACCTTACCGGAGGGGTGAACCGATCTTCTCGACGAGCACCCCCTAATCAGTCTAAAAAGAAAAAACTTCAGAAGTATGTTACTGAAAATAATACAATTCAATTCAACATCATTCAATGCTATATAACATCATAGCAATAAATTCAACATCATAGAAAATTTACCAGCTGCATGTGTCTGGCTCGCGAGAAATCAGTCAATGATTTGAAAGACCCGGCAAAAACATACACTTTGCATATTGTTATGCAACACGGCTATCAACCAATAGAAAATGTCTAAATACGTTCTCCAACAGTGCGTACCTACCTAGTAGTACAACAAATCATACTTAGTGATATTTGTCAATAGTTGGTATTATTCATCATAGGGTATTTTGCATGTTTCACTATCTGTCCCCATCCTAAGTATGACTCCTTCTAAATATGATTTTCGTGTTAATTTCTGTATCGCTTACCAGAGCTCAAAAACACACTTCTTTGTGCTTGTTCTTATCTACTCTTTCTCATCTATCTTGCCATTCGTTTAATATTTTGTACAAATGCAATATTCCCTTGAAATTTGAGGTGAAATTCTAAGCCAATTCACTTTAACGGCACTCGCGATGTTTATCGAAATCGGCGCCATGTTTTATTATAATAGACTCGTTTCAATACATTCGTAAGTTCGTAAAAAAGTGATGTGCGTATAAGATGTTGGCGATGGGAATGAGACTAAATTCACCGCGCAACTCATTTTGAGATGCACTCCATTCACTTCATACAGCAAATGAAATTGACAGTTTCTCGCAATACAATTTCCCCATACGTTGGTAGGGGAAAAAACCAAAACAACAACAACCAACGTATGGGTTTCCTGTACTACCTACCTAGTACAACAAATCATACTTAGGGATATTTGTCATCAGTTGGTATTATTCATCATAGGGTATTTTGCATGTTTCACTATCTGTCCCCATCCTAAGTATGACTCCTTCTAAATATGATTTTTGTGGTAATTTCTGTATCGCTTACCAGAGCTCAAAAACACACTTCTTTGTGCTTGTTCTTATCTACTCTTTCTCATCTATCTTGCCATTCGTTTAACATTTTGTACAATTAATGCACTATTCCCTTGAAATTTAAAGCGAAATTCTAATCCCATTCACTTTACAGCACTCGCGATGTTTATCGAAATCGGCGCCATGTTTGATTTAAATGAATAGTCTCATATTAATATTTTCGTTAGTTCGTAATGGTGTGCGTAGCGTATATAGATGTTTGTTATTTTGCGGTGGGGTATGAGACTAATCTGGACCGCGGTACGATCCCGAAAATGTCTAAAAAGAATTCTGCCATTGCATTTACACGGCGGAGAATTATGATTAAATAATGGAATAATTTAGCATTTTCATGTTTTAAAAAGTGGCTGGAAAGAAAGATGAGGACTTTATGAAGGTGCGTAGCTAGTATGAAAATCAACGGAAAAGTAGTTATATTGCTGTAATTCACCCACAACTCATTTGAGTTGCACTCCATTCACTTTATACAGCAAATTAAATTGACAGTTTCTCGCAATACAATTTCACCATACGTTGGTAGGGAAGAAAAAAAACAGAAAAAAAACACCAACGTATGGGTTTCCTGTACTAGTACCTACCTACCTTATTTTTAAAACCGAACAAAGGAAGCAGAAAAACAGCGCATTATCTGAGGTGTGAAAATGAAAATTCGTGAATTACGTGTCGTCTAAACGGATTAAGATAGCGGCTTCCTTTGTGTGTACTTTACGTTTACCGCTACCACCTGTGTCTCTTCAACAACTGTCAAAGTTCCCGAATTCCACACGTTGATTTGTCGGACCGCAGATAGTCAAAGCAGTCGGACGCACGGAATAAACAGTAGTCCTACACCGAGTTTAGGCGTTGACATGCGCTGTAGACGTTAGCCGCCAGGCATGGGGTTCATATTTAGTCGATTTTCACGATGATGCCTACCTTTTTAAATTTCATAACATTTTCATATGATGCTAAGTGTGGGCTTGATGTACTTATTCCACACTCTTTTCGATGTTGTACACGAAAATCGGAGATTCAAGTCGTGTAAAATGTTAATGTTTATAAACATAATAAAAAGACACGACTTTTTCTCACGTACAGTTACGGGAAAAGTACATGTTTTTTACCTTTGAACCATAACAACAGCGCCCTCCTAAGTTTAAAAAAAGAAAGATGTGGGAATGATCAGGTCGTTTCATATTTTATTTTTATTTTATTTATTTATTTGGACATACATTTGTGAAAAAGTGGCATGAGTCTTCTCGACTGATCATGCTGATGCGTCCTTAAAACAAATAACTATGGCCAGGCGGTACAAGTTGCGTTGCGGTTTCTGCCTACAATGCCTGGATGAAATGTTATTAAAATTACGACTGGAAGTAAAAGCCCACAACCTTGTTAGGCTGTTAGCACTCGATAGTTTCTTCTTTCAATGTTATCAGACACAGGAACTTTACGCCGCTGGGAATCACGATATCGCAAGAGGATGAATCTTGTCATGTTTACTATGTTCAAAATAATTGAATCGTTCAATGTAAAGAATGCTTTGCATTAGTAATTTAAGTAATTTATTTAATTTTATTTAATAATGTAATGAACTTAATTTATTTATGTAACTCACAAATTTATTTAGGCCAATTGTAGAAAAGATAATTGTCGGATTCATAGATTTAAATCATATATCGATTTGTGTAGTGTGATGAATGACGTATAACGTATGCATATATATGGACAGAATAGCTCTTTTTGCGGATCAAGCCCTACCAACAGGTGAATGTGCGTTGCCTATTTTAATAATCGTATGAATTGAGAGGATTATCCGATTATTTTAAGGCGGCTTTTCTTGAACTAAACCGGGCGGCGGGGGCTGCGTTTACGCGCAGTGGTGTAACCAGGGGGGGGGGGGGGGGGGGGAGCGGGGCGCCCCCCGCTTGCCCCCCCCCCCCCCAAATGAAATCAAGTACGGCTGTAAATGAAATTTACAAACAAAGTACACACCAAATCCCCCCCCCAATAATGACATCGTGTCGGTTGAGATTGGCACTGTCGGTTCATTTGACGAAAGGAATCATGGAATTATGATGGTCAAAAGTACACATACGCGCGCATATGTCTTCCCAAAATGAAATATTCTTTGGTACAAGCTTGTTTAGAGCCAAAATGTAGCTCAATCGTCCAAAAAATAGCTGCGCATCACTTGACTCAAAAATTATTAAGGGCCCCCCATTTCAAGTCACTGCCCCTTCTTGCCACCCCAAATGAAAAAGTCTAGTTACGCCACTGTTTACGCGTACGGTGTTACGACCATTTGCCCTTAAGCTTGTTACAGATTTTACTTGCCACTGTAAATACATTGTTTACAAACAGTGTTTGTTTGTAATTCTAATAACATCGAACTACATACAAATATGCTACAAGGTCAGACCGAGGACTTACATTTTAATAACTAATTAATATTTAAGAAGCAATACGAATTGAAGATAAACATGGATCAATGAATGTAAAACTCAAATCAGCTTCAATTGTTGAATATTCAGGTGAAACTTGATAGCCATTTTTAGTTCGTTACACAATGGTGGCGGGATCAATTGGTAGCAATTTTGAAGAGGGGGTTCCATCAAATGATCTTGTGAAAGGATCACTACAGAAGCTAAATATATAAAGAAGAAGACCTACACAGATTTTGTTTGACTTTTCAATTATGTTATAATATTTTAGTTTGTGTATACCCTATGTCTATAGGTTTGTATAAAATATTGTTATCGTTTCTGTTATTATAGATTATAGAACCACCCCCATGGCCCCACAGAAGTATTTATGAAATCTCTAAGTGATACGCATACACACAACAGAATACACACAATAATAATTGTAAAATGTGGAAATTAATAATGGGCGCAGCCTCCAATACATCACTCTGAATAAACCTTTAAACATAACCATGGGTGTCAAATCGTGTCAATGGCAGAAATACTTAAGACGAGCCAACAAATAATAAGATAATAACTTCTTTTCCCTGTGCTGTTTTATGACCTAAAAGAGCCCGACAGATATTCCGAAGTTAATGATTTTAGTGACGTGCCCACATCTAGAGGGTTGCCAGTTCATTGCAAGTGATTGCAATTCTGACGTACGTAAACAACTTAATTCACAAAATCGTCAAGGTGGGCCCGTTAACAATGGGTTAAACTCGGAATTTCTACGTGGTCACATAATTGACACACAAAACGAGGGCAATTTCACCGAATTCACTTCATATTTTGTGAAATAAGGTAACTTTATTGAGAACTGTTATATATTGTACTACTTTGAAACATATTTGTAAACACGTGGCTGTTCACTGTATTAAAAGCGTAATGATTTTCGGCCGTAAAAAAAACCCCCATAAGCTTGTGCAGTTGGGAAGTGAAGTTAGGTCTAAGCTAGTCCTTTCATGGCCGTCTTCGCTCGAAGACGGCCATTATTCAGACCGATCAGTGTATCGGAACCGCTACGCTACGTGTACATCAATGTAAATCAATTTAGTGCATTTACTATGTCAAAATTTAGACTAAATACTGATATTTGACTTAAATTTACTGTGTCATCTTGTTCTTTAATAACTCAGCTATGATGATGGTGAATTGAATCCACTCACTGGCGTGAAAAAGAGAGAGAAAAATGTACTTTAAAACGAAACCCTAAAATAATTTACGAACAAATTGCGATTTGACCTTTTTTTCCTAGCATGCAGTACGATATGCAAATAATCGTGACGTTGTATGACGTCAATTATTACTCGATGCGCTCGTTAAAATAAAAATATGATGTCTATCAATTTCACAACCTCGCTCATCAGCAACCGCACGGTAAAATTAATATTTGAATTAATTTGAATAAAATCATTAATATTCATGATATATTCATGAGTAATAAGGTCATCCACAAGGTCATAAGGTCATCCACAACATTAGATTTTGGAGTCTAGACTGCAATTTCGCGGCGACATTTTCGTCGATAATTTCATCATTCACCACTATCACGAATACGAATCACAAGCCTAGTCACTACGGAACAACCACAGGAACAAGTAAGGACAATTTTGGGAACTAAAAATGTCAATTGTAACACAAAAGAAGGATTTTAAGGTAAGGCCTAAATCAATAAATGTAGGCCTGCTTCCGTAGCACTGAGTAGCCCTATTAAGTACAGTCATCTCCGATGACTGTACCAAAGGACTAGTGTAGGCCTACTCCATGTAAGTGAGGCTGATCGGTTTGTCACGGACGGACGTTTGTGCAAAACATGAGCGAAAAACAGTTTGTAAAAAGTAACTACTGACATTTATTTAACTTTTTATGTTTAAATGTTATAGAGAATCATCAACTTTATTGAAATACAAAAAAAAAATAAGGTGTGGTTTGTTACTAAAAATAGAACGACGGAAATGTTTGTGTCACGGACGGACTAGATAGAAATAGGGTTCTCTACCTTTTAGTGCTTCTTTTTAATTTCTATCTAGTCAACTCCATATTCCCCAATGCTTTCCAGGTCAAATAGTAAGTAAGATACATGGTTTGAATATCTGATACACAGCATTTGTAAATATTTCTTATTTTTTACAGGGGTAGGGTAACAACCTTTGTCACGGACGGACATTTTTGAGCGTCACGGACGGACACAAATGTTAACTACATAAAAAACTTTGAAATTGCCACTTATTTACACTTTAGTATGAAAAAATGATATCAAATACTTACAAAAATAGTAAGAAAAATGTTAAGTCATGAATTTTCAGTCTTAGTAATAAAAACCAGTCAAGATATTAGTCTTTTTCCAACACTATGGACAAGATAGAAATAGGGTTCTCCGGACCTTCAGTACTTCTGAGGCTGATCAGTTTAACATAGGTGTGAATAAATAAATTTCTGATATTGAAATTGAATTGTACCTCATTATGTTGAACAACATCTTGGCTAACTGAAACTGTATTTTTTAAAACGTAAAATGCGTTTTATTTTTTTGAACGGTCCATTATTGCCAAGGGGGTGAAAACAAAATGTGTCCGAGCGGACATTATAAGTAGAATATGACCTTACCATACTTTTATGTTAATGAATAATTCTCAGGGTTTTTTATGTTATGTTGATAGATGAGACATGTATCTATTAAATAATAAAAAAATGTGTAGGAAAAAGTTCTGGGAAGTAGTTACATTACCCTGGAGTTAAGATTTCGATGAGGGACATGTCCGTCTGTGACACAAAAAAGTTTTAACGTTTTTTAACAACTTTTAAGGACAGAGAAGAAAACTAAAAACATTGTGAGCTATCTCCCCTTTATCCCCCCTTTTCTATGCAAGAATGTTATCCAACAATGGCACCATCAAATAAGTATAAAACAATTACGAAACTTGTCACGGACGGACACAAATTTTGTCACGGACGGACATTATTCAAGCCTGTGAGTAGTTTGCATAGTTGAAGCCCACCCATCTTACTAAAAAATGAACTTGTCCTCTGTGAGTGTGCTTATGCAAATAAGTTTAGCCCAGAAAACAATGGTTTAGATAGAAATGATGAAAGACTACGTAAAAGTAGAGGACCCTATTTCTATATTGTCCGTCCGTGAGGCAAATATTTAACTCTGTCTATTTTTAGTAACAAACCACACCCACCAACATTTAAATCAATTTCAATGAAGTAGATGACACTCATCAACATAATATATAAAACATTTGAATAAGTACAAGTAGTTTGTGTTAATAATCCATTTCCTCCCGTGTTTTGCAAAAAATGTCCGTCCATGACAAACTTATCAGCCTCATTTGTTCTTCACAATGGGAACTCTACAGTACTTCAAGTTTGGTGTCTACTTGTATGGCATTGAAATAATTAAAGCTAGTGCATTTTTATATTCACACACATGTATATGAACCTGTTCAGACTCAGATTTTACAAGTTATAAAGTGAATTACTGGCAACACATGTATGTTAATTAAACTGCAAAGGAACAGAAGTGTTACATTATGATAATTTGTTTAAGAATTTGTATGACCATTACTGGCATTATCTTAATGTGGACACTACTGGAAGTGGTGAGAATGTTTTGAAATAACGAAGAGCTATCCTTTGCAGGATACAATGTATCTCATTTTTTTTGCTCAGTGTTCACATTGTTATTCTTTAGTTACTAAAGGCCATGTCACTCCATGGCATATGGCCTAAACGTATGCCGACGTATACACAAAATAGCTCGAAAATTGTCAAGAGTCCAAGAACGTCCAACTTCCCAACGAATTGCATATGGGCCTGTCACAACATGGTGTATGATCACCTGAACGTATGCCCACGTTAACACAAAATAGCTCGAAAATTGTCCGAGTCCAAGAACGTCCAACTTCCCAACGAATTGCAATATTTTGTTTTTTATCGATGCTAGCTATTTTCAGCCTGGTGAGCATCATAACATGTGCTCACTGCTGTAGCAAACCTACTCATTTGCATAAAGGGCATACCTGTATGGACTAGTTCATTTAATGGTAAGAGGGGTGGTTTTCAGCTTTGCTTATGTGCTCAGAACTGAACAGTAGCTAACAGTGTCCGTCCGTGACAAAATTTGTGTCCGTCCGTGACAACTTTTAATAAAAGATTTAACTAATTTATGCCTGCCCTAATTAATTAATACTCCTGCATGGGAAAGAATACATATAAGGGAGATACTTCACTATGCTTTTATTTTTTTACTTTGTCCTTGAAATTAGTTAAAAAACTTATAAACTTTTTTTGTGTCACGGACGGACAGCAAAACATCAAAATGTTAACGCAAGTCTAGCGATATAACTTCCCCCAAACTTTTTTCCCAAATATTTATCTTATTTGATAGAAAAGTGTGTCAGCTATCAACATTACATCACAAAACTCTGAAAATGTTACATTAACATAAAAATATAGCATGATGAACTAGAACTAAAATGTCCGTCCGTGACGCAACTTGTTTTCACCCCTTGGACAATAATGGACTGTTCCGTGAACGTACCGCATTTTTTTAATTTTTAAATGCAGTTTCAGATAGCCTAGATATTGTCCAACATTGTGAGGTACCTATCAATATCAAAATCAGAAATTTATTTTTTCATAACCATGTTAACCTTTAACCGATCAGCCTCAAGTATTTTATAGGTTTTTTTAAAAAATTTATCTCATTAGACCTCATCAAGAATTCAGAAATATTACAACAAAAACAACAAAAACAAAAACATATAAAACAATGCAATTTTAGATAAAACAGAATTCATATAAATACATACAAGAACTTTACGAAGTGATTTATTAAATTGTTTAATGGCGAAAAATTCATGAAATATACGGCATATCCCAGCATCGCGCATGTGCTAACCCATACGTAACTTACACGAGGTTGACATCCTCACAAAAAAGTAAATGTAGGCTCGAATTCCCGGTCTGATTGGTTCTGCAAGATTTTAAAAGTTTGTCCGCATGCGCAGTAAACTGACAGTAGGGCGACCACCGCAGGGAAAGGCCATGCGTCGTGTCAGGCCGGTGCCACTGTACAACAGTTTCCAATTGCCGAGATTGAAGCCTCTAGTGTGATAGCGCCCTCGATTTGCGAGTCACATCGCGCGTCTCATTTGCCTTATAAGGACTTTCGTATTGTCAATCATAGCGTCGTCCTCGATTTACGAGTCACATCGCGTGTACCCACGGCCCACGCCCATATGCCCATATATGGGAGGCTCTTGTTTTGCGATTTTAATTTCCCCTCCCATTATATACTCTCCCTGGTCGTGTCCGGAAGCGATCAGAAGTTGCCTGACCAGGCTGACCTCGTGACATTCTCAAAACAATGTCGCCGAATCATGTTTTTTGCGACCACACTTTTTTCTTCAAATACAATTTGACGACGATGTAATCCACTGATTTTCATGTTTGAATTATATCTGTAACTCTGAAGTATTTGCTAAGCCCAAGTGAAATTTTCTAAGACGTCAAATATAGCCATGAAGGTGCATACCACTGAAAATTGGGTTTGTATGGCACCACACAACATGGGGGTTCTGAAACGGTTCGATCTCGGGGGATATCTGGCTCTAAAAGTTAGGTTCTCTAACAACAAACACCGCTAAGATGGTAAAGATACACCTGGTCAGCAGAGACCAAACCAGTCCATTGGCAGGGTTTTAAGCGTATCAAATTGATTTGTACTCAAGAATAAAATATGCACAGTGAACAGCTATGTGTTTGCAAATATTGTAAAAAGTAGACTAATCTGACTAAACTACTAAAGTAAATAATGTAGTACAACAGATCACAGTCCTCAATATTAAACATGTATTTTTTCTTTAGTTTAAATTTACCATTCACAAAATATGCACGGAAATCGGAATTCAATAAAACTGCACTGTTTTCAAGTGTCACTTTAATACCAGTTTTTGAAAATATTACGGTTTCCCATTGCATGATTGTTATCTGTAGATCCTCTGCTTATCAATTTCATCTGCATAAATTGTTTATACTGGCGAAGCGCGATTACTAGACTTACTGTAGTCTTACTAGTCTTTGTCCCCGCAATCTTTAAGTTAAAATACCGCTAACATTAGGAGTGGGCTATAGAGGGTCATTTTTAGGTCATAGTTTCAGATCACGCTTGCTACATGATTTTTTGATGACTTTATGCATACTGACAACATTTTCAAAAAAAAGATTGAAAAAAATGCGAAATCCAGGGTGCCCCGGCCAAAAAACCACAAAAAGTCGGCCATTTTGGAAAAAACAGACTTTTGATCATAACTCAGTCATTTTTGGTCTAATTTATTTGATTTTGGTGGCAATACCCATGTTTTAGGGTACAGTATGTCATTCTATGCTGGTTTCGTCTCATATAACCCCTTCGTTTTCTTGTAATAGCTGATTTTGGTCAAATTTGGACTGTGAGGGCGCTTTGCAAAAAAGTAGCTATCGCATTAATAAAAATGAATTTGAATACATGAAATATGTTAAGAGTGTGTCAAGAAACATTGTCTGAAGATGTGAGCATGTTACCTAATTTCATTTTACCGTGGCATCCACTTTAAAATCACAAGGACGCGTTAAAAGTACTTCCATAGGATAGTACAGGGGTCAACGAACTTTCATTAGTGTGTGTTTCAATGGAGACAATTCAAAGATGTTCAAAATGGTGTAGCTTCAAAACAACGAATGGTATTTTACTCAGATTTTCAGAAAATGCCTAAAATGTAACTCCTATCATATTTCAACATTAAAATTTGAGATGCTTCGATGCGAAAGGTATTTTTTTAAACAGCGCCCTCACAGGGCTATTTTCACTAAAAATGCCATTTTCAGGAAAACGAAACATCGTCATGCGATAAAAGTTGTATAAGATTATTCCATGTCCCAACAAACATGGGTATTGCCACCAAAATCAAATTGATTGGACCAAAAATGATTGATTTATGATCAAAATACTGTTTTTCCATAATGGCCGACTTTTTGTGGTTTTTTGGCCGGGGCACCCTGGATTTTGCATTTATTTCAATTTTTTTGTTGAAAATGTTGTCAGTACGTATAAAGTCATCAAAAAATCATGTAGCAAGCATGATCTGAAACTATGACCCTCTATAGCCCACTCCTACTAACATGTGCTGTGCCTTCGTTGTACTGATGAGATACAGTAGCGTATCTCTTGGGGGGGGGGGTTCCCCCCTGACGGCTTTGCCCGGGAAGAACAGCTCATTGATCGGGAAGAACAGCTCTAACTACCGGGCTAAAAGGGGGAAGTGTTTATTTATTGATCTGTAAATACAGTTTGTGGGGTGGGTGATGAGGCACCAATTTCAGTCGGGTGGGTTTAGATAGCATAGCACTGTTGGTTATTTATTGAGCTCGTTATTTTGTGCGTTGGCCGTATCATCATGCCATTTCATTGTATATTCGAACCACTTTATGCAATTCAAGCAGACGTACCAAGTAAGCTGAGTTACGGTGTTTGCCTAGATACAATTTCAGCATTGAAGCTATTATAAGGATTGAAATTGAAATTCAAGAAATTGAAAGAGTTGAGCTACGTCCGTAACTCCGTTTGTAATGCTTAAAAGCACTAAGCAGGTGTTACATCTTATATTGTAACGTTTAAGGTATTATCTGAAGACTTTTCATGATAATTAAAAAGTGAAAATTAAAAAGTGAATAATATTGAAATGATAACAAATATGTTGGAGCTGGTCTTCATTGTACACTTCATAGCTATGTGTAATGGAAAATGTGGTTTAACATGGCTTTAAATGATATTGCAAGTGTTCCTTGAACAATATGTTGCATATTGTTATGGCTCGAACTCTTTCAGATTTAGAGAACTGACTTAATTTTTAATTGCACATTTGCTACATTTAAAGCTGCGGTTAACACTTTCCATGCGGCAGGCGTCTGCAGACGACAGTTCCAAAATGTCAAAATCCTTGATATGAATTTCATCACCATATTTAGAATCACCATGAGAAATACATATACATTAAAATAAGTGCAAACATGCCTAGTAATATTGGTTCAATAATTTGTGAGATAGCATTTCAAATTTGGGAAATTTTTCTGTTTTGTATGGTAAAACTAATATCCGCATGGAAAGTGTTAAGTTGCAAAGTCGCTGACCTTTTGGCCGATGCATTTCAGAAATGGGTTCACACCATATAATGGTAAGTATGGAAATGATCAAAATCTTCAAAATTCTACTAGACAAAATGCAAAATTCCCATCAAGATAGCACCAATTTCCTTCCAAAAAGAGAATTGTGAAATCATTTTAACTCCATGAGAACTACCTGCCGATTGGTTGAAATTTATGATTTGTGTCAAATTAATGTTGCCCATCAGAGACACTGTAAGAATAAATATGATTTTGAAAAAAGTGTAGTATTTTTAAAGATATTTATAAGCACAATTGTAATTGGTTTTCAAGATGATTATCATAAATTATATCATGTATAATTGACCAATGGGAAGGGAATTCTTGTACAAAAAGACAGGACTACATGTAGGGCAGGGCCTTAGCCAGGATTTGAAAGTTGGGACTTGGGTGTCCAAAGTGGGACCAAAATAAAGTGGAGTGAGCAGCGCGAGCGGAGCGTCCACGTTCCTGTGTAAATTGACAGGAATCTTTGAGCTCCAAATGATTATAAATAAAAATTGGTCCAAATTTAAATTATTGCGTTTTTGACATAAAATAAGCAATCCACCTTTTGGGTTCAAATTGTGAACATTTTTTAGTCCATTGGATGGCTTTAGCAATTTTTATGGCGTCCATTTTCGCGACAGGGCGTCCCATGACGCCCAGACAGGTCTCTGGCTAATGCCTTGACTAGGAGTTTCCTGAATTGCCCATTTTTTCCAACACATTTTTATTTGACATTCTCTGCATATTATCTGAATGAGATGGCTGCATTTTAGTCAGTATTCAATTCATAAGATTTTGCCATTCAATGAACAACTAAATTAATTCATCTTACTGATAATACTGATTACTGACTATGTGCTAACAGTGATAATAACCCTAACTCCCACGGTCTTGCAGTGACGAAGGGCCAGAGAATGCCAGAAGGAGAGGGGGGGGGGGGGGGGGGGGGGGGGGAAGGGAAGGGAGGAGAAATGTTTGGTCCGCGGTCCCTGCGAATTGAACACGGGTGGCCGGAATGGCAGGCGAGTGACTTACCCACCGAACCATGAGTGCTGGGCTGCCAAGGTTAAATGTAAATATTACTGACAAAACCAACCTCTAAATCCCAAACACAACCCCAGGTTCAAATTATTCGAAGGCATCAAAGGCAAACGCGTTGGATGCCCAACCTAGTTGCCTTGGTTCCCTCCATTTATTGCTGTTTTCACTTCAAAAGTACATTGTCTTGGAGAAAGTGGATGCTTAGATTTCAAATTGCCTTAAAGGTAGATGACCCGATTTTCAACTTGATGTTTTCTATTTTGCATGAAAGGTCATCCTTAAAATTGTTGCATTCCAAAGTTTGAGTTGCAAAACTCCAATGGTTCTATTTTTAGAAGCGCAAGGTCAAAAGACATGTGCCCATTGAGTAGTACACAGACTGGTTGGTGGTTAACCACATTTGGCAGTAATTCACCACATTTTAGCCTATAATTTCCAAATGAAACATTTCTGGCCCCTAATATTTTACAGACATAATGAGAAAGATATGGGGATTCTTCTGATACCAAAATATCTTGATGTGAAAAAAAAATCATAGCCCCAAAAAAGTAATCGGGTCATATACCTTTAAATACAGTGCCATCTCCATTTCTTAATTTGAGGCCTACCCCCCCCCCCCCCCCCCGCCCCCCACCCCCCCCCCCCCCCCCCCCCCCCCCCCGCCCCCAATGGGGGAAAAATAAAATAACTTGAATGCCTGCTAAGCCCTGTCTAGGCTGTCTCACTCACCCATCCACAGCAGGATCTGTCAAAAGGTAAAATTATGGATCTGATCTGAGGACTATTGGCAAATACATGTACAATGTACAATTGCCACTTTCCAGTTTTTCCCAATGATCCACTCTATTCCTCAATTCCTCAGCATTTATGTCCCTATGCGCAGCCACAAGTTGCAACATGCAAAATGTCATATCTGCTCCACACACACGCATTCAGCAATATTCTAAATTGACCAACAATTCCCATGAATATTTTAAATCACGCAAAGCAGCAGTGAACTAATTTTGTATTGCGAAAATATGACTCTTTTTGTGGATAGGACCCTTCATTTTAGAACGTTATTAATATAACTGTAGAACGTAAATTAAATGGTGCCAATTTTGAGCTCAGCAATTCAAAACGCACTGAACTGTGCAGATTGAAGCAGCCCCTGTGTTGAACACGAACCACTATTACACACAGACACACATTTTCTTTTGTACAAAACTCTCTGGGAATTTTTTCAGGGCAATGCAACGAAGCGTTGTCACACAAATTCACTTTTACTGACCTGGCTAAATTGGGGTGCTTGGCTAGTGCCAAGAGCCTGTTAGCTAACTTCTTTTGTATAATGGTTATTAGTAGCCTTGGAATGTACAGTTATATTCAGACATTTGGTATTGGTAAACAGGTATGAACAAAATGGATTTAACTGCTTTTGTAGTTAATCCAGGTGAAACCCTAGATTGACTTAGATTTGAGTTTTGAAAAATAAAGAGAGAGGAACTTGAAGAAGTTTAGAAATTTAGCAATATTTCTGTATATTATATATTTTTAAATTTCACATCACTTCATTAGCATCATATAACACATACAGAATTGATACACAATAAAGGAAAAACATGTAATCCCAGATCAGTTCTCCATTTAGGTGGACGAACGCAGGGATTAACGCTGGGCGATATCGCGCTACGCGATAATATTGCGATAAAATATTAATTATCCCATCGCGATAATTTACCATGCTTCAACGATGTCCCCACGATAAATTATAGACCCAAAAATGGCCACAAGAAAGCTTAATAAAGTCGCCAATTTGGCAATAATATCGTAAGATTGTAGTCCGTTTTTACCTTTGTAAATATAATGAAGAACTCATATTCCTTCTTTAATTCTCTTCTGTTATTATTTAATAAATAAAACAATGCTGCTCGTGGCTTTTCATTCATAAAAAAAGAACCTCGCTAACAGACACTGCAATTTTGTCGATTGAAGGCTTAATCGCACATGTTTGAACCGCGCCTTTACTAACGAGTGACAATTTCGCAATATCTCGCGAAATCTCGAGACAAAACACGTGCGATTGAATTACTATCATGACGTCATTTTCTCGGGCTTCGGAAAGTCGAAAACATCCGAAAGAAATGTTGTTAATGAAAAATTGTAAATTGACCTTTCCCACGGTCGCAACGCATGCGTAATGATAATTTTGGTCAGTTGCTATTGCATGACGGGGAAGAAAGAGAAAATGGCGATCGCCACGATTGGTTGTGATTGTGTAGTTTGCTACTGATATTGCCGAAATAATGATGGCAAAAATGGCATATTCGGCAAGAAATCTGACCCATTAATAGCATTTTCTAAGTCTTAAAATATATCACGATATTATCGATATCGTGACATATGTAGCAGCGATATCGCGACATGAAAAATGGTGGCGATGCCCACCCTTAGCAGGGATAAGGCCAAAAAAAAGAAGTTGACTTGCCCTTTCAGACCGACCCGAATTTTCGGAAATCTAGGGTCGCTATTTTTATTTATTTTTCAAAAAAAAGGTTTAAACAAGTTTAAATTTTTTTTTACAAAAATTGAAAGAAGCACATAACAATAAAGAAAGATGAAAACGTGTTTTTGAGTAGTATCTGCTTGTTTAAAAAAAATCAATAAAAAAAAATCATCTTTAAATTAAAACATATATAAAATATATCTACCGTATTATCCCTATTAAGCGCCCAGGGCACTTAGCAACTAGTCATTTTGGGTGGGCGCTTATTAAGTTACTTTTTTTTAAAGTCATTTATCTTTTTTTCTTCTTTTTTTGATTACTATTTTTTTTGAGTAATGTACACTTTCCATTCCCTGCGTGCACACTGAGGATAAAAAATGTTTAAAAAAAAAAAAAAAAAAAATTATATTGAGCTACAGTGAATAAAAAGATGGGCGCTTATTAGGTGTTCATTTTTAGTAGTCGTTGGGAAAAAGAGGAGTGGGCTTATAGGGTGTGGGCGCTTAATAGGGATAATACGGTAATCTAAAGCAGTATACCAACCAACAGTGTTTACTTACAATAGACAATATTTTAACAACAATAAAATTAACAAACACCGGCGAATGTCCCAACAAAAAATAAGCAAAGACCCTGCACCGACGAGGACTCGAACCCCGGTCTCCTGAATGAACTCACTGATTTGATAATAATATGTTAAAATAGCAAGGATTTCCTGCCCTAGTAGAGAGCATCATTATAATAGTGGTAGGCCTGAGGCAGGGATTTCCTCAGATAAGAGCAGACCTTATGCATTAGTGCTCATGGGCATTATTTCTCTTTGGGCATACCCCTTTATGTAATCAGGGGCACAGTAGGCAAGGTGTAAAAATAAATGCAGCGTTAAATTAGATCTAAAATAGATCCTCTGTTTACCCCAATCCAGTGTCCATTTCTTTGGACGGTCAGGAGGATGTATAAATACATGACCAACTATAATGCCAACATTTTGTTGTTGTTGTGTTGCCGTCAAGTGCTAAACATGTAAAATTGGGTCGGGCGGTCAGAAATCTTTCTTTTTTTTTTGGTTGAAAAATATATGGTTTATGTTAAGACAAAATGTGTTATACGCCCATAGTCAATTTAACTAATGTTTCTAGTGTGAATAGTCTAAAAACATTCATTTCAAGCAAGAAATAGTAACATTTTAATTTTAGACACTTTAAGGACAAATTTAAATCTAAAAAAATCTAAAAAAAAGAAGAAAAAAACAAACGCCGACCCTAATTTATGCGATTTTAGGGTCGGTCGCTGAGGGCAACACAACCCTTTTTTTGGGGGGGGGGGGGGGTGGGGGAGGGCTAATTCTAGACCCAATGCATGTTTATGATGCAATAACACAGTGGTGTACTAGTAGTAGTACAGTATGATAATTCAATGTCTTGGATATAAATGTAATCCATTTCTTAGGCTGGTCAGGAGAGGTATTAGATGTTAAATAAGTCAATAGAACAGATTTTCCACTTGATTTATAGGGTTTATACTGTACCTCTTGCTCTACAGTCTTAAACATACATCCAAAAATGTAATAATAATCTTGAAAATATTATTGGTTTTAAGATACAATATTATCAATTCCTCAAATTCTCAATAAAAAAACAAGCGCAGTTGATATGGCCTCTAACACTTTTCAGCCTGATCCTCATACGTTGATACATTGTATACGTACAGTACATGTTGGCCCAGCCCAGGTGTGTTGGTGTGGTACATCATGAAAGTAACAGACTGGTCTGTTACTTTCATGGGTACATGTAGACTATAACATTTACACAACCATTGTGTCAGCTTTTTGAATTTTAGTCATAACAGATTATTTCAAACCAAGGACATTCCTTATACCACTATAAAAGCTGTAAATAGACCTTGGGTTAAAAATATTCAATACTCATCAATAATGTATGGTGGGGATTCTGTTAACTCAAGGAGTAATGTCAGACATTGTTTGGATATTTTTGCTTATTTACCAGAATGATATTGATTGATGTTTACTTTTTATGTAGTCCAATAGTCAAGGGCATGATTTATAGTGAGAAATTCCCCTCCCAATATGAATCACCCGCTTTATTCAAATTATGATCCCTCAATCTAGTATGACTGCCCAGCATGGAATGTCGGTACCGCCTCTCCACCCCCACACCATAATGGTGCAGTCCATTCCAATAGTGAGGGTTTTGTGTAAAGCTCTATAACGGTACACTAGGTATTGTTTGTATCACCTGACTGAATCACACATAACAATATAGCATGTCATATGCATGCTCTAAATGCAAGACCACCGCCACCACATAACCATAACCGCACACGGAGGGGAGGATTTTAAAATTATAATCGCACACGTACACACACACATGCCTGTCGTGTACAACAACAACAACGACGATCGTAATTATCGTAACGCAATCCCGCTTGTACCTTGTGGATAATATATGGATATCTTGATCTAGTTTAAAGGTATGTTCGTATTGTATGTTTTTTTCGTAAGAAATCTGAATATTTGTATATAGAGCAGTACAGTTATGATTATCAACTGGATTGTTTGTATTGTAGCGCTGTGTGTACATGTACTTATACCTTGATTCAGGTATGCATGCATGATGTAATTCTTCTATTGAAGTATTTTGGACTATTTTAACAGACTAATTATGAATGGTATGGCACCCTGGTACACAATTGTTCAATGACCCATGTTGTTGTGATCAGTTTATAAGGAATGATATAATTTGGCTTGGGTTGGTTGTAAAATTGGCGTGGGTTACGTCAGGTGTGATTAAAATATTACTTGATCCTGCAGTTTTACAAATTGGATTGAAATCGAAACTTGGACAATAGATTGTGCATGGTGACTTTGGGACATGGGATTTTGAATTAGAATCCCTTTTGATGGTGTAGCCTGATCCGGGGGGGGGGGGGTACTCGGATTTGGTTTGGTCGGGGGTGTGCCGCTGGAGATTCAAAACCCATACCCATTTTTAGGGGTGATTTTGGAAAAATCGGTACCCATTTTTAGGGGTTTTGCTTCATTTTAGACCAAATTATCGGGAAAATAGTCCTAATTTTTGCAAATTTTCGCGAAAATAGACAAAAATTTCGCGAAAATAGACCCATTTGTAAAAAGTAACCCCATTATTAGGGATTTCCAGCACAAAATCATACCCCATGTTTAGGGATTTTGTGCCCAAAAAGCCACCCATTAGAGCGGCACACCCCCGTATACAAATGTCTAAAAATAAGTTGTCTTTTTTCAAATATTATATGCAGAATGAGACGATACACAAAATAAAATTAACACTGTTTTAATATTCCTTGACATTAAATTTGCATACAATCAAGGAGTTCAAAAGTGTGGATTCTTTTTGAAAATGTTCAAAACTTTGTTCGATTTACTTTCTTCAAAATTTTATTTTGAAAGGCTATGGGTGATATTAAGTTTTAGTATACTCTACCACTGCACATCTTCAATGGGACTTTTAATGAACGCTTGCACACTGTGGAATAAGTAGGTATTCTAAATCTTAGCCGAAGATATCTGTGCAGAAATTGTAAACCACAAGCCAGGGGAATTTTGCTATTTGGAGGTGAATTTTTGAATAAAGTAATACTTGAGAAATAATGGAAACACTTTCAATACTTGGAGGGACATTTTGTATGTTTTGGAGCGAAATTTTGATGATGTTCACAGGAAATTCTAGCTAATTCAGGTATATAATATAAATGGTTCATCTACCTAGCACAGTTTTGGTAGGTTTTTGTCTCTCAAATCAAATGTACACTTCTGCATCTGTATATGCATCTGTCCAAAGACGGTAGATTGATCTGTCGGATACTGAGCGACAAACTCCACAATTGGGATATAAACGGCGCAGCTGATACCTACAGAGATGAGATTTTTGTACAGGTAAGGCCAAAAAAATTAAATACTTTGTCTCAGCGCCTTTTGGCTAAAAAACTATGTTCTATGCCATTTAAAAAAAAAAAAATTTTAACCAAAATATGCTATGGTCTATGCGCTCTATTTTGTTAATTGTTTTTTATAAGAATAATAATATAGTCAATAGTTGTGCTTTTTGTCTCGCCTGATGTAATCAGAAAGAGACTATGTTATCACTATTTCTGTCCGCCGTATGCCGTATGCCGTATGCCGTATGCCGTATGCCGTATGCCGTCCGCCGTGTGCTAAGAAATACCTTTGTGACGCGATATCTGGAGATCCGTAAGGCCTATCGTGATGGGACTTGGTGGAGGGAAGGGGGGTGGTGCGTTCTGTTGCTGATTGATTTTTCAAGGTCATCGGGGGTCAGACAAGGTCATCGGGGTCAAATATGCTTAAAACTTTTGAGACGCGTTGTGACGCGATATCTAGAGATCCGTAAGGCCTATCTTGATAGGACTTGATGTCAGGGAAGGGGGTGGGGTGTTCTTTTGCTGATTAGATTTTCAAGGTCATTGGAGGTCATTCAAGGTCATCGGGGTCAAATATGCGGTCAAATAAGATCCGTAAGGCCGATCTTGATGGGATTTGGTGGAGGGAAGGGGGTGGTGTGTTCTTTTTGCTGATTAAATTTTCAAGGTCATCGGAGGTCATTCAAGGTCATCGGGGGTCAAATATGGGGTCAAATAGCTCAGTAAGGCCTATCTTGATGGGATTTGGTGGAGGGAAGAGGGATGGTGTGTTCTTTTTGTTGATTAAATTTTCAAGGTCACCAGAGGTCATCGGGGTCAAATATGGGGTCAAATAGATCAGTAAGGCCTATATTGATGAGATTTGGTGGAGGGAAGGGGAGTGGTGTGTTCTTTTTGCTGAATAAATTTTCAAGGTCATCAGAGGTCATTCAAGGTCATCGGGGGTCAAATAAGATCCATAGGCCTATCTTGATTGGATTTGGTGGAGGGAAGGGGGGTGGTGTGTTCTTTTTGTTGATTAATTTTTCGGGGTTATCTGGGGTCAAATATGGGGTCAAATAGATCAGTAAGGCCTATCTTGATGGGATTTGGTGGAGGGAAGGGGGGTGGTGTGTTCTTTTTGTTGATTAATTTTTCGGGGTCATCTGGGGTCAAATATGGGGTCAAATAGATCAGTAAGGCCTATCTTGATGGGATTTGGTGGACGGAAGAGGGATGGTGTGTTCTTTTTGTTGATTAATTTTTCGGGGTCATCGGGGTCAAATATGGGGTCAAATAGATCAGTAAGGCCTATCTTGATGGGATTTGGTGGACGGAAGAGGGATGGGGTGTTCTTTTTGTTGATTATTTTTTCGGGGTCATCGGGGGTCAAATATGGGGTCAAATAGATCAGTAAGGCCTATCTTGATGGGATTTGGTGGACGGAAGAGGGGTGGTGTGTTCTTTTTGTTGATTATTTTTTCGGGGTCATCGGGGGTCAAATATGGGGTCAAATAGATCAGTAAGGCCTATCTTGATGGGATTTGGTGGAGGGAAGGGGGGTGGTGAGTTCTTTTTGTTGATTAATTTTTCGGGGTCATCGGGGGTCAAATATGGGGTCAAATAGATCAGTAAGGCCTATCTTGATTGGATTTGGTGGACGGAAGAGGGATGGGGTGTTCTTTTTGTTGATTATTTTTTCGGGGTCATCGGGGGTCAAATATGGGGTCAAATAGATCAGTAAGGCCTATCTTGATGGGATTTGGTGGACAGAAGAAGGGTGGTGTGTTCTTTTTGTTGATTAATTTTTCGGGGTCATCGGGGGTCAAATATGGGGTCAAATAGATGGTGTGTTCTTTTTGTTGATTAATTTTTCGGGGTCATCGGGGGTCAAATATGGGGTCAAATAGATCAGTAAGGCCTATCTTGATGGGATTTGGTGGAGGGAAGGGGGTGGTGTGTTCTTTTTGTTGATTAATTTTTCGGGGTCATCGGGGGTCAAATATGGGGTCAAATAGATCAGTAAGGCCTATCTTGATTGGATTTGGTGGAGGGAAGGGGGGTGGTGTATTCTTTTTGCTGATTAAATTTTCAAGGTCATCGGAGGTCATTCAAGGTCATCTGGGGTCAAATAAGATCCGTAAGGCCTATCTTGATGGGATTTGGTGGACAGAAGAGAGATGGTGTGTTCTTTTTGTTGATTAATTTGTCGAGGTCATCAGAGGTCATCTGGGGTCAAATAAGATCCGTAAGGCCTATTTTGATGTGATTTGGTGGAGGGAAGGGGGTTGGTGTGTTCTTTTTGCTGATTAAATTTTCAAGGTCATCAGAGGTCATCTGGGGTCAAATAAGATCTGTAAGGCCTATCTTGATGTGATTTGGTGTAGGGAAGGGGGTTGGTGTGTTCTTTTTGTTGATTAAATTTTTCAAGGCATTACATCCCTTGCATTAACTACAATGCATACCTCTGTGACAGTGCTACATTGTATCATATGTTTCATCATCATTTCTTTCAAGTCACTTTTGATGAACAGGCGAGACGCGCCGTTCGAGAACCGCCTTGTTTCTTTAAATAAAAGTAATCATATATGATCAATGCACATTGTATGCTTGTGTTCTCTTTATCTAAGCTTAGGGGTTTCCCGTGTTCACGGTATTCATGCCGCAATTCACGGTATTCATGCTAAAATCATCAAAATCGCGGATTTTGTAAACAGTACCGTAAAATCGCGGAATTGTTATTTCAGCCGCGATAATTGTCCGACAAGCCGATTTTTACAATTTTCCGAATTCCTATTTAAATATTTCCTTTCAAGACGATATCGACGCACAATGTACAGTGCATTCAACTCTAGGCCTACTTGACACGACTGATTGAAGTTCAATTGTATAATATCGAATTTATTTGAATGAGATAAACAAAAGACCGTCTTCTTCTTCTAAAGAAATATAGGTAGGCCTACTTCAAACCATGGACTTGTTCAAACCAAATTCAAAAGAACGAAGAGATTGTTTACAAACGCCACCCCCTTCAGAAAGGTTGCTAGTTGATAAAAAAGTTAATCCAGGGCGTTCAATGGGTGATTATTCATTCATATCGATTGCATACAATTACTGTTGTAAAGAAAATACGGTACCGAAAATACTACACCCCGGGAAATACACGCACGTGCTAGTATCATGAACGACGCCATTGTAGACAACAGCAAACAAAACTCATTGACATGTGATGATGAATAAATTACAATAATAATGTTGTAAATAGATCGGAGTTCTCCGATTGGTTGAGATAAGGTTTGCCGACAACAGCAAACAAAATTCATTGATGAAAATAAATCACGTGATGATGAATAAATTACAATAATAATGTTGTAAATAGATCGGGGTTTTCCGATTGGTTGAGATGAGGTTTGTGTACGTGCGACTTTAAATGTTTTCAGGTCACGTCATGACGCAAGGAAAAACAAAATAATAATTTACATACAGTAACTTAAAAAATGTAGTATGAAAAGTATTAAAAAAATGTTTATTGGGCTATTATTTGTACAAATGGTTGCGCAAAACAGCTTTATTATTAATATTAACATCGTACCAAACATTTTTTTTGCATTTAGTACGAAAAATATAGATTTTATTACTACTTTCATGCGTAATTTCTAACAACACGTGTAGATCAACGCAGCTACGGGCTGTCTTTATTCACTGGCAAAAAAATGAGGAAGAAAGGCCGCCTAGGCCGCCGGGAATTGGTACTTGTTTACGTTGGCTTTTCGAATGCCTAAAAATACGACCGCCAATCAATCGACGTAAATCAAGGAATTCCAGCGCGGTTTTTTCTTGAAATCTCAATAAACACGGTAAATCGCGGTTTTCACAAAAATTGCCCACGGTTTTCCCCTAAAAAATTCACGGGAAATCCCTAAGCTTATCTTTATCTCTTAACTTCACAAAGTTAGTTGAATGTGTGTTCTCAGTCACAAGGTTGCCGAGTATCACCGAATCTGACTAGTTTTGTTTTTTTAATCGAAAAAATAAATAAATAAATAAAAAATAAAAAATAAAAATGGCTGCCGTGCGTAGCGCTACACGCAACATCCAAGTTTAAAAGCAATGTGCGCGGGCTGCTGAGATAAAGGTGTTTTTTTGTTGGCCTAACACAGACCCTGGAGGATCCCCCTACTCTTAACCATATTCCAACAGGTCTGTCTCCTGCCCTGAAAATGAACTTCACCTTGAATCTGACATCATTTGATCATTCTTACTTACCTACATCAATAGATTGATAGGCAATTCACATTGGTATGTTTATTTATAGATATTTCTGAATGTTTATTTAAAGGGTACTTAACGGGAATGTTGTTTATTTTTAAAATACATCCATACCTTCAACATAGCGTCTCAGATGCCTGACACTCAATCATTTGGATTTAAAAAGCCCAAACATCTATTCATAAACTAAATGAACCAGATGTTTTTAATTTCAGTAATTTAGGCCAGATTTTTTAAGTGATATCTCAGCACTGTTAAAAGTGTTAAGGAATGGAGATTTTGAAAAAATAGTTGTACAATATTCAGTTTGATGTCCGTGAATGTCTGAATGAGCTTATCAAGATAGATGGATAAAGAATTATTTGAATTTTAAAACCGTGATAAACTCGCAAAATGTAACTGTAAAAATTCAAAACAAAAATAAGATTGGCTCGTAAAATGATTACATGTATTTAATTTGGGAGCTATAGGGCAAAATACCGAAATACGGTTATTCTCTAATACGTACAGGGTGTCCCAGCAGTGTTCAAATTAAGAAAAAATATCAGGCTTTCCAGCGGATAACCATGTTATGATATTATTAGGTTATCCGCCACTGTTTTTGGTTGTAAATAAAGAATTATGGCAACCCAAAGTACAAATATTAAACAAGTATGGTCATCCGACAGATAACCTACATTAAAATTTAGATTATCCGCCAGCATTTTTAGGCTTCAGGAAGCCCGGATTACCACTTAATTTGAACACTGTGGCCCAGAATGATTTATACCAGGAAAGATGCATTTATTTAGCTATGAATACCATTGTTATTGGTCAAAGTGCTTTTGATTTTAACGGGGCTACATAATACATGTATTGAGCTTTCTTAGGAATCTTGAATTTTAAAATGTTGATGTTTGTGGCAACATTTTATGGACCCTTCACCTTCATCCAACCCCCTTCACCTTCACCACCCCACTGGTGATTCAAGTAGGTGGACATTGAGTCAAGGGTATAAAACAAATTTCTGAGTAAAGACCTACAGTATGGATTCGAGTTAGGGTTGAAGGGTTATCCTTAAATTTGTTTGGTATTATTGGCTTTGTATAGTAAAGTACTTTGTATTTAAGATATTGACCCTTTTGAACTAATGTAGTAGGCCTATGATTCCCTATTAATTTGCTTCCAGCTAGTACAATTTACAGACCTCTTGACAGACAATCAATTCAATAGCATTTGCTTAGATAACCTGCCAGGTATTCAATGACTGACTGTCTATTTTAATCAATTTGAAGTATTTTGGAGATGGAAGAATGTAAACTATTTTGGCTCAAGTGGTGGAACTACTACATGTATAATTGTTTGTATGTGAACATGCAGCGTGTTTTCACTGAAGTAATAAAGACGGCATGTGCGGATTAAAATTCCCCAATAAAAACACACCTCCACCGGCATTTGCCCGCTCATACCGGTTTTATTCCCCTAGATTTTAGCCGCCTTTTATCCTTCAAACGAAGGATAATAGGGGTTGAAACCAGCTAAGAAAAGCTGTCTTTCGCCAATATAAACATGCACGGTTCCAGCTCATTGCGTTTGCCAGTGGAAAAGCGAAAGTGGGCACGATGCACGATCATCTGACCCGGGTTACCTGACAATTAAATAACCTTTGCGTAGCAAGTTCGTAAACCCATCACAAACACGTACGCCGCCATAATATGCCCAGAAATACCACACAACACTGCATGTCGATTTTTAAAAAGAATATGAGTTATTTTTCGTGGAGCAACGAAGCCATTACGGCTTTAAAATGTACAGCAAATTTTCAATCAGCTGGCATATTTATATTAGGCTCGTTTGAAGAGATGGCGAACTTATTTGTTTTGTTTCTTTATGTACATGTATAATGATAATTTCGTTTTGAAAATTCAATCAAAATAAAATGATCAAGTTTTGATATTTTAAAATATAATTTTTACCTTTAAGAAGAATTATCAAGGTTGGAATTTGTGTTTAAAAACAAAATATTTATGACAAAGCATGCGCAGACGATGACCTTTCCCAGGCATATAATGAGGTCAACGGCAGCGTTGGCCATCGGATGGCAATAAAAACACTTCGCTCACACGATCAACCGGTTGTTAACCGCCTTTTTGTAAAGCGCATAAAAGCCGGTTAGCTTAATAAAAACACGCTGATGGACCTGTGTATGCAAATTTTGAAGGGGTTTAGACTAAAAGAAAATAATGTGCTTTCTTCTTGTACCAAATTCTCAATTTTGATGCGAAAAATGAAGGAATAAATGTCACACACTTTTAATTCAAGCCTGGGCTGCCAATATGGCCTCCGTGTTCTACTAAATATGGTTCCGGTAGTCTGGGTTCTAGTATTTTTAATACGGAGTTCTTTTTACCCTACCACTGCATGTTTTCAATGGGGACTTTTAAAGAACGACCCATACACTAATACACAGTGAGGAATACAAATGGTAGGGTATTCTAAAGATTACCCTTTAATACGGTATGATATTTTGTTGCCCTTTTGTTTGCGTTGTGCATCCCTATAATTTGAACTATTATACGCCATGGGATTTGGAGTATATTGAAGCGAATAACAAGTGGGATCAAGCTATTTATTGGCATACCTGGAGTGTATCGTTCCGTATCAGTGTACATGTATGTGTATCAAGGAGAAAGGTTAGCTCCTTGTAGTATGTAATGATGCTGGAAATAGAGCAGTATGGATTAGAATATTTCTTATTGCAATTTGAAGGTCTCATAGGCAGACAGACTACATTAAAATAAGATATGGATTTGTGTGACCTATATAAACTGGGCTATTAGTAGTATAGTAAAATCAGGGACAGTCAAGATTATGATCAACTGATTTCTGTTGAACATGAAACATTACAGTGCATTCTGGGGAAAAGTCTGGGGATAACATGGATGTAAGTTTTCAGGCCTTAGACTGATTTCAGGCCTTAGCCTGATATCAGGCCTTTTGCATTAGCAGGCTTTGTTATCCAGGGTTTTCCTAAATGTATACAAAAGTATAGAAAATTCATAATTATCAGGCTTTTTCAGGTATTTTCAAGCTATCTGCGAAGAACTCTCTTACACCCCTGGGATAAATGACTGTTCATCGCGCTAAATACACAGGGATCCCCCTTTTTTTCTTCTTTTTTTTTTGAGCGGCAACAAGCGCACTGTGCATTATGCATGACGCGCGCTTGGGGCCAAAACCATGTGCGTGTGACCATTATCATGCATGTACGCTTGGATTACTTTTGTGCGCGGAGAGTTAAAACCGAATATTTTTTGCCAATTTGGAACTGATTACACTATAGTATCAGCTGATCTAGCCCATGATGTGATTAATGGCTTTCAGAGTAAGTCAAGTTTATCCTCATTCTTCATTCATTGGACTTAACCTCTGATCAAAGTGACGGCACTCAATCATCAATACCATAGCTCAATCAGTTCGCAAAATTGGCGAGCCACCTTACAGCAGCGAATTTATACAAAAAGGGTGTAAGCACACATGAGCGCAACAAGCACACTGTACATCAAATGACATGTGCGAGTGCGTTTTGCCAAAATGGTGTTCGTATGGCCAAATAAGAAAGATAAAAATTAATATGCTTATTTCTTGCCAATTTGGAACTGATTGAAATTGAACTATAGAATCATTTTGTCAAGTTGAGTAATGTGCTTTAGGCCTGGTAGGATCGCTTAGAACAGGTGCTTTTTGGTCAGATTTTTAGCAATTGCGTGTGTAAATTGGAAAGTTGGATTTTGGATGTGCAATTTAAAGACACAAAAATCATCACTCAAACTTGAGCCTGCATGCAGTATATTATTATCATTGGGTGTAAAAAGAATGATTTAGTAATGTTTGAAAAGTTGAAATGCAATTTTCTCGTCAACATTTTTAGCTATACGGCCACAGTTTTGTTTAACGGTGACAAAAAGAAGTCAACGAAAGTATCATCACCATTCACCAACCATTCAGCCTGCATTTACCAATTCACTCTACACTTTGGTGCATATGAGCCTGGATTGAACTGTATATTTGTGTGTTTACTAGACAAAATGCCACCTGTCTGAAAATCATCTCCATGATGATTGGACCCTACCCTGGATAGAGGAAGTAACCCGTGACCTCTTGACCCCTGTAATAAAAGAATGGCACAACAAAGGCATAGTTGAAAAACATATCATGTTGCAGTTTTGGTGTTCAGGGAGTTCATCTCTATAGTCTTATTGGGCTATTCCAGTTGAAATCCATATACCCCCCTAAGGTAGATATGACCTTAATCTTCCACACAGGGAGTTTGAATTTTAAATGGAGTCGCCCATGCAACTTCAACGCTTTCTTCTCATGAATAACCTGATCTCCAGCAGACAGTTTAGATTTAGAGTAGATCATAGCGTAGCCGATCTCCTCAACATCCTGTCACAGAAATGGAATAACTCTCTAGACCAAAGTGATGAGGTTTGTGTCATTGCCCTGGCCTAGACATAAAAGGAGCTATGATGAAGTATGGCACAATGGACTCTGCTCGAAACTGATGGCAAAGGGTGTTAACTGGACGACTGCTTTCATGGCTACACAACTACTTATTCGATAGATCCATCAATGTCGTCATGTCAGGTCAGGCATCCAATACTGCACCCATAAATGCTTCTGTTCCACAAGGATCTATCCTTGGCCCACTAAGTTTACTGTCTTCATTAATGACCTTGTAGATGTATGCAATAATGAGCTCTATCTATACGTTGACGACTCAACACTCTTCGCACCCATTATTCATCAACTGATTCCATCGCAGTAGCGGCTAGCCTCAAAAGAGATCTTTAGCAATATGAAAGCATGGGCTGACAAATAGAAAGTGACCTTTGAGCCTACCAAATGCAAGATCATGGTAATCTCCAGGATGAGAATCCCATCCAAACTTGAAATCTACTTTGAAGACTGCAAACTGCCATCTACAGAAGAACTTGAGATCCTGGGTGTTACTATTGACAGCAAGCTGACTTGGTCAAAACACATCTCAGCTATCACAACCAAAGCTGGCCAGAAGCATGGAATTGAAGGCTGAAGGCAGATACACTGTTTACAAATCACAAGTTCGCAGCATAATTGGTGTATGCCTTACTAAGCTGCGCGAGCGCTTCATCTACTATCCGAAGCCAGCTAGACAACATCCAAAAGAAGGCACTCAAAATCATTGGAGCTCACGAAGCTTCTGCGCTGTCACAGCTCAACATCACCACAGACGACAGGTCTCAGTTGTACAAAATGCACACCAACTACTGCCCACAGACTTTCATTGGCATTTTTAACTCCTGTCCATTTGTGTTTCTCGTATTATGCATGTTTTCTGAGTTGGATTGAACCTATTGATTGGCCCATCAGAGCTCTTTTGTAGAGAGTTACATACATGTACCAGTTTGATTTCTAATCACTCAGTTCATTAACCTTGTTAATGTCTGTAAGGCTATTGTTCACATTTGCTCTTTTTATACAAAAAAAATACAGGTATAAGGTAACCCATTTGAAATTCACACTCTCTGATGTGAAGATTAAGGTTAAGCCTTCCGTTGGGGGGTGTATGGATTTCCAAATGGAATAACCCATTGTATACTGTAGTATCTTTGACACACACTATTTCAGGGTGATTAGTATCCTGGTATCCACAAATATGGGTTGCAATTACGACAGGATTTCATCATGTGAAATTAAAGAAGGAGTGCGTTAAATAAACAAAAACTGGGTTTGCAAATTGGAGAAAAAGTGCAATTCCAGTCTTAGTTACGGTTATATGCTGTGTAACCTTGAATGTGGATGTTGTAATTGCTTGTAAAAACCCCACATATTTTGTGCATATGAATATTGGAAATCACAGCCAATCTGCATTATTTGGCTCTTTAAAACCTTTGGCCCAAATACACTCCTTATAACTCGAACTCCCTTAAATACTACAAATTACTGAGCATAATCCTCTCCCCAAGCGCATGCTTTCACATTAATTTGAATGACGTCATCGACCGATCTCATATGTGGGCACGAAATTGCTGCCCGGGCAAGTGTTAGGTCGATTGGTAGGATGTGGCGTGCAGAGGGTCCGCGGATCGCATCCGGGTGGTTTGTTTTGTGGTTTGTTTGTTCAAAATCCCTCAATTTTCTCCCTCCCCCGATCATCACCAAAATCTCTCCGCCGGGGTTAGGGATAATAATACATGAATCCAGTTGTTTCCTCTGAAATGGTACAGGTACCAGTCCATTTTCCATTTCTTTGATAACACTTCCTATCTTCAGTAAGCATGATCACCCCACCACACAACTCTCACTCATTTTTAATATGCATTTTTAATATATCAATTTATTGGTATTTTATGAGCTGGTGTTTCATTGTGCAAACATGTATGAACTTGTGGCCCACTTCAGGTCTATATAGCGCAGGTCTGTGTTGAATGGAGATGGTATTTTCTTATGTTGATGAACTAATGTTCAGGTCATGCGATTGTTAGGATTAATGTTAATGATGTATTGATCACACATTAAATTGTGGTTAATGATGATGGTATGATAAGGTTGAAAATGTTACTCACGCTACATGTTACACGATATATTGATCGCATTTAATATTTACAATTTTGGTTAATCATATTGATAGGGTATGATTGTGGTTAAAAATGTAGCCCATGTTACATGCTAGATTTAATGATTTCACATTTAAAATGAACAATTTTGGTTAATGAATATGTAACCGCATGAAACATGTCAAATAATTGTTAAGAAAATGAAGTCTACAATTTGTACTACATCATAGTACATAGATTGTTACAATCATATTGTAAAGAAATTACAGACAGAATTGTTTATAATTGGCAAATCGTGAACAATTATGCACACAAAAAATAAACACTTTTATACATTTATGAGCTAATTTTGTGGTCATGGTCAACTGTCCCCAGTAGCATGAAGGTAGGTCCCAGGCAGGCCAAGGTCTCATGATGCCCCATTAAAACCATTAACCACAATAAATGTCCTTATTCAGGTCACAGACATGTTTACATCCTGTAGTTGTTCTGAGCATTTATTTTATGTGTGTCACTCTTTCTTGACCTTCAAATTTTTGGGAGAATTAATCTCCTGGCTTGAGGTCAAGAATGGTAAACTTCTATACCCCTAACTACATGTAGTCATGATGTAGTTCAGGGCTCAAATTAATCATTGATGCCCTCAATTTCTGGCTGTTTTCAGTCCATTCAAAATTACATAATTGCCTTGGATAAATTGGGCGCCTTTTCAAATTGCTTTAAATTTTGAGGCCTGATGTAGTTACAGTGATATGACTTAAAAGGTATATTATTTGATCTTACCAGGGATCAGGGAACGCTCTCAACTTGAAAATTGAAAGCAGATTTTCTTGCAGCTTTACATTTCTGATCATAAATCGTACATACATTCCAAGTTACAGGGCAATACGATTCTTAATTACTTCAAAATCATGGTTTTAGAGTGAAAATAAACTGTCGGGATAACACGACAGTTTATATTTTCACTCTAAATTCACTCTAAAACCATGATTTTGAGGTAATTAGGAATCGTGTCGCTCTGTAACTTGGAATGTATACGACTTATGATCAGAAATGTAAATCTGCAAGAAAATCTACTTTCTAAAAAAAACCATGAATAGAGGGCACTCTCTGGAAAAGATCACACAATATGCCTTTAATGAGAAAAATCAAAGCATTGAATCTGATCTGAGCCACGAATTTCATTACCAACTATTCTGTACATCAACAGAAAATATTTTTCCTTTTTCTCCTAAAGGGAGGATGATATCAAATAGTACGACATCGCTTACCATTCGTAATATGGTACGTGGCAATGGGAAGATGTACGCAGTAATGTCTTGCGAGGAGTTGGGTTTAAACCTCTTTCCTTGACTGTGTAACCAGATTTTTCCACTGTCTTCTCATTTGCCAAATCTGATTTACACGTAACCTTCTTCGTCTTTGATTCTTCACACTATATTGCTGGAGAGCCACCGATAACCATGACAAACATCAGGTCCTGTTTGGACTGCTGTGAAAATAAGGCCAAATTATTATTTTGAAACTTCAATCCCAACTTCTAATCTTTTCAATGATGGATTCTGGATGTCGAACGTCACTAACTGTAAGACATATGAAATGCCATACATTAACCTACGCTATAAGTGTAAACCAATTTTTCGCTGATACAGATAAGAAGGAACAAACAGTAACAAACACATTAGTTTTATTGTACGTAACTAAGTGACAGTGGTATTTATTTGTGGCAGCTAGGTGATCAGTTACATGTCCCTGGTCAAAAGTCATCTTCATTAGGATGGGACCTAATGAAACAGTCAAACTCCAACCTTAATTATCCAAAATGTTTGGTTGTTTGTTTAGAGAATTAGAGATCATCTCTGCCATGCATGCGGCCCGGGTTTGATCCCCAGGGCATTCCCCTGATTCACCCCCCCCCCCCCCCCGCCATAGAATAGATCAGTTTTGTCTCCCCATATAATGATAGTTTCATTCTCAAAACACGGCTGAATTGAATTCTTGTAACTGTTTTGCAAAAATCCATTGCAATGTGTGGTGAATTTTTGAATTAATTTTATGAGTTATTTTATTCCTTGGTCATCAGGCCTTTGGCCATGGAGATTTTGTACCTTGGACCTAATCAGGTCAAAATGTAGGCTATAGGCGTGCATCGACATTTTAAATTAGCAACATAGAAATCGAAACTTGATTGAACATTGTAACATATTTGATTTTGAACTGGACAAAGTCTGCTATGTTAACACTTTCCGCATGGCTATTAGTTTTGCCATAATACAAAACAGATTTTTCTGAATCGTTTCCCAATTTTCAAAGTCTTACTCTTATCTCAAGAATTACTGAACCAATAAATACTACATGTATGCATGATTGTAATTATTTCAATATGGTAATGAAATACAATAATTGCGACATTTTTGAAACATTTTGTGAAATTTTGGAATGTCGTCTGTTAACATTCGTGAGTTTTAGTTTCATTGTTTCGTCAAAAATGGGTGATACTTCTGGTAAAACTACCGCAGTAATAAAGTCTTTTCAGGCTTTGAGAGAAAATTCTCCCTAATTTGCATTCCCTCAAGAACATTGCGAGAATCTTGAATTGAATTCTTGTAACTTTGCAAAATCCATTGCAATGGGTGGTAACATTTTAACCTGGCTTTTTGAATTAATTCGTGAGTCATTTTATCTTTTGGCCATCGAGGTCTTTGGCCAGTGCGATTTTGTACCTTGGACCTCATTGGGTCAAAATGTACGCTTATAGCGTACAATACGCTATAGGCGTATATCAACTTTTTAAATTAGCAAAATTCTAACGGTCGAATCGAAACTTGATTGAACATTGTAACAATTTGATTTTGAACTGTACAAAGTCTGCTATGTTTAAAAATAAGTTTCAAACAATAATAATAATAATAGTAATAATAATAATAATAAACTTGTAATTGTATAGCGCATAACACAAAAGCTTCTAGGCGCTTTACACAAACCATGAAAATGCAAATACATCGAAATTAGATATGCTTAAAGGAATAGTAGAAAGTAGAAAATATGAAAATCTCTATATGAAGCTATACGGTGTGCCATATATTCGTGCACCCCTTTCGGCCAAACGCATCTGACTGTAAAAAATTCTAGCATAGCGCCATCTCTTGAATACTCCGCCTGGCTGTTGCGTATTGCTATTACTTCACGGGAATAATCAATAGACGGCGCTATCATGTCACCGCAAGCAGCATAGCCTGGGGATACGCAATATCACCTATACACAAAACCATACACCTCAGGCAGTGAAAAAAAAATGGCGCGTACAAAGACCAAAGAACAGTGGCCTGGTAACTCTCCAGACATGGATCCAGTGGAAAAATTGTGGGCAATTTTGAAAGAGAAAGTCTTTGCAACACCCTACTGCACTACACTACCCCAGCTGATAGCTAGAGTCAAACGTGTTTGGCAGGAACTAGACCAGAACAAGGATCTTCTTGCTTCATTGGTGGACAAGAATTGGACAGAACGAGTGTCGGAGGTGATCGAGCACCATGGGGACAATAACTTTAAATAAATAAGCAGGATAAGGTTGTTAAAGACTCTACTAACTCTAAAGACCTCAAGGAATAAACCAATACTCTGAAAAAAAATGTAACTTTAATTTTAAATCATTATATGTGACTTTGTTTTTTTGGGGTGCACGAATATATGGCACACCGTATACATGTATTAGGTAGGCGCCTAATCATTCATCATCAGCTTTTAATATCCAATGGAGGTATAAAATCTAAATTGAGGAAATAACGACCCAATGCACCATACTATCTCTCCCACATAACACACCATGTTGACTTTGAAGCGCTTACTACAAACAAAGTCAACAAGCGATAAGAAATAACTGTAATGAACCCTGTCAATTATTAACTCGTGGAATTCAAGTGGAATTCAAATGGGATGGCATACATAGCACTGCAATGATGCTTTTACCAAAAATAACAATATTATTAGTGGTGTGTGTTGAGGAGTTAATTGAGCCTGGTTGATTGAACGGGGGTGTTATAAATTTGTTTAGTTGCTAAAATTAGAACGGGCATTTAGAAAAAAATCCTAATTAAGCTTATTTAAGTCTTCCTATCCACCTTATCGTTCCATCAGGGCCAGGGGAAAAATGCAAATTTTCCATGAACCTGACTTTAAAATTTTTTGAACCAGATGTGTCCGCGTTTTTGCGCATAAAGGGGGACTATTTAGAAAGTGTCCTTGAAATAGTGAAAAAAGAGGGGTTATTTTCAGACAAAATATCCCCTTTTTTGTGCGAAAAGAGGGGTCAAATTAGCAAAATTGTCTGTGAAACGCCGTCAAATAGGGGGTATTTAAAGATCCTGGAACGATCATGTGTTATCCCTCTGAATATGAAGAGAGAACACCGGGATATTTTTATACCTAAGGACTTCTTTCCAAAGCCAAAATGATCCTGTCAAAGCCAAAAATGTCCCTTCGAAATTTCCATTGGTGACATGAAACAGAATTTTTACTAAACACTCAAAATATACACGCCCCAATACACCTTTTCTACAATTGGTGTGACTACCATGACTGATGATGAATCCAACATGATACAAGTCCTGGATGTACACAGTACCCATATTCAACGTCAATTGTTCAGCTTTATTTCTGCGTAGCAAAATCTGCTACACACTTTTTGACTTGTGTAGCAATTCCCAAATTGTGAGTCGCAGTTGTTTTTATAGGCAATAAAATAGCGCACATAAATATTATTTTTACTAAATTATAACAAGAAGTTATTATTAATAACTCCATGATTAAGTTATAATCAACTGAATATCTCCAACAAGTACGGTACATGTACATTATACGCATTTTACTTGAAGGTATTTCTCAATTAAAGTGAGAACTTGGACATTTTTCGTACTCCTTAGATAAAATACTGCATCGCAAAATATGCGACGCCACTTTACAGTTGCGTCGCAAACAGTGCTGTTTTGTGTCGCATTTTGCAATGTCGGACATTGCCCATATTAGGCTGCAGTCAGCAGTAACAAGCTACAATCCTATCTTCCCACTGGTAAAACAAAACAGA
The DNA here is from genome assembly GCA_035610835.1 of Ophiura sarsii. Lineage (NCBI taxonomy): Eukaryota > Metazoa > Echinodermata > Ophiuroidea > Amphilepidida > Ophiuridae > Ophiura > Ophiura sarsii. The sequence continues at coordinate 54,593,470 of CM069456.1, forward strand.
ATTTCTACATAATTACTCATAGACGTACACCCCATTGTAGCATACACCTTTTCTACAATTTCATCCTCTCACAGGTAAAATATACAACAGAAGTTCTTCAGCAATAGGCACGTACATGTAGGAGTCAACAGTAATTGGGGACATCTATCATTTTTGAGTGCCTAAAGAGGTCCTTTATCTCAGCAGTAGCATACTTTACCATTGACCCCAAAGTCACGGATTATGGTTTTGAAATCTTGCACAATCTCGCAAAATATCATGATTATGACATACCGTCACACATCTCCAAACATATCAATTACCAGGGCTCCCTAATGTTTGACAATATTACATAAACTCGTAAAAATAATTCATTTCAGCTGATGAGTTCCCTGGAGGAAGGTAGAGCTTTCTATATTTGGCATTGGGCCTGTTCAGACTATCACAAGTCTCGAAACCAGTTAGTCTCGAGGTAACCCAGATTGCGTGTCCAGACGACACCTCGAGTCTAGCGATATCACTGTGGTAGTTTTGAGACTAACTCGAGGTCGTGTGATTCTCAAATTGCCGGATGTAATACATTAATAGGCAGTGGCCGTACAATACAAAATACAATTCCGGTTTACATCATTGTAGGATTCACACGGCAGTCGCGCTCTCGTCTAACTCACAGTTAGTGCTTCGGGAATAGTTAACCGTTAGATTTCTTAGGGTTAAAATTCCAGCTTTTGACTCGAGGTTAGTTATAAACATGAAATGATTCACACGGCTGTTAACCGAAAGTTTGGTCTCGAGACTAGCTAATCTCTGAGTAGCGCTCATCGTCTAAACGCTCCTTTTATTTGGTTGTTTGTTTGTTGTTAAGTTCATTGAGGGAAAGAGGGTGGTTTGTTTGTATCCCAAGGGTGTCAGCCTTGTGAACTTGATACCAATGCAGGGTATTGTAAACTAGTCCAGTGTGCAAAATTGAAGTATGTGCGTGCAATGCATGCAGTGCATGCAGCAATGTAAAACTTTGATCTCTGTTTCTGGTGTTTCACAGTTTGCTAAGAACTTGTAATCATTATCAAGCTACTTCAACATTGCTAAAAGCCACCTACCTGTGCTAGGAGTTTCTGCTTGCATTGTCAGTAACGCTTGCCCTGGCTCAAAAAATGTCAGGCGGTCCTATTGAATTTTTCTGGACCCTTTAAGGACTGCATACTAAATGTAAGGGGTCCAAACAAATTGCAAGGGGTTCCGGATGTAATGTAAGTGAAGGAAGGACAATGACAATATCTTGCAGTTTTCATTTTCATGCATCTTGAAATTTAAGAGGTCCATGCAATTTTGATCCCGACACCGTGGTCAATTTCAAGGTGTAATTTGATGTGTCAAACAAGAAAGTGAGAGGTCTATGACGCACAGATGCGTCAGAAATCTACCCCTGGTGGTCGGTTTAGCGAGTCCATTGTGTGATTAGCCAATGGCTGCGCGTCTGTGATTTTACGTACCCAGACTCTTTCGATGTACCGTGCAACAGCTTTGCGGCTTTCCTGTCTGACGTCATATTATTTATTGCTCTGTGATTTTGGTAGAGAATGTGATGTCTTTGGCAGCACAGGGCAATAAAAAAAACATGTTCAACGCAAGTGAATAAAATGATACTTTATGTATTTTGATACAAAAGCAAAATGGTTTGATAATCTAAGATTAAGATGGACTTTTACCAAGTAGGCCGGCCTTTCATGGCTGTTATTTATCATTAGGTGTATTTATGGGGTTTATGCCACTTTCTGGTGTTGAAAGTATTTAACTGTAACCATGATTTTACAGGACTCACAAACATAGTGTCACCATTTACTTCAAACAGGTCGTAACCAGTGGGTACTTACTACTTGGTGTGACTGCCCCCCTCAACCCCCCCTCCTGCAAAGAAAAGAAAAAGAAGAAGAGACAATCCGTAAAATGGTTTAGAACTTGATCCCCTGGAACCCACAAGGACTTCGCCCCTGGACCCCAGCAGGGCCTTTCCCGTTCCTGCTCTGGCTTCATGCTCGAAAGGTCCATTTTCGAAAAAAATAATGGCTTTACAAATTAATTCCTGGCTACCTGTGTATTTGAATTAAAGAAAAAATAAATTTGATGACTAACGTCTTCAGGAAATGATGAGAGGCATCATTGTTCATCTAAATATTCGTTTAACCATAACATTCCATAGTGGTTATTCCTTGGGTGCCTCAAGTAAAACTTTAAAAGTTTCCCAACCTTGAACTTGTTGCATCCTACAGGTAAAATCCACAGTAGGATATTTCTCTCAAGGATTTTCAGCTGCATGCTGTTTGTAAAATAGTTCCATGTCAAAGGTCAATCAATCAAATATGTTGCATCTAGTTACTGTAAAACCACTTAATTTCGTGAGGGATATAATTTTGAGAATACCGCGAGGGATGTGGATTCGCAAAATTAAATACCCGCGAAATTGTCAATTTTGCGTTGAAAGTAACAGTAACATTTCCGGAATTCGCAAAATTAAATACTTGCTAAAATAGCAGTTATTTTCAATTAGCGAAATAGTGTATCCGCGAAATGATAGTGTTTTACAGTTTAATACTATTAGGGCTGAAACTCCACTTGCCATGGAAAGCTAGCTACATTTAACTTCCTGGGATGCACACTGTTGATGACGCTGTAGTTGGAATGTCGGTGACTTTTGTCATCTGCTTAGGTATGACTTAATTGAGGTTTACACAGAATTGTTTGACAAATTCTTGAAAAATTGTGTGGTTTTGAATATTAATTAAGATAAAACTTACGTGCTGGACAGTATCAGTGTTGTAGTCGAGTCCACCCTACCCGAGTCCGAGGTCCAAGTCCTTAGCTCTTGAGTCCGAATCCGAGACCGAGTCCTTCATGTCCGAGTTCGAGTCCTGTGTCCTTATACATGTACATGTATGTATTAAATAGGCCAACATATCAGTGATGTCAACATAATGTAAGATGCAGTAAGATGCAAAGTGCATAACGTTTGCCTTTAAATATCAAAATTGCATAGGTTTGGAAATAAGTTCTGCCGGTAACAAGACCAGAACATTTTCTGAAAACATGAAATTGGAAAAAGAAAATGGAAGAAAAGTAATAAGCCGTTCTAAAACCCCACTTTTAAGAGTTAGCAAGGCAAAAACCTAAATTTGTAAAGTGTACCACTGTGCCAAGGGAATGTTTAATTTTGAAAATAGGAGCTCAAGGAATCCTTTTGGCAATTCAATTATTGGTCTATTTTCTAAATATCGCATAAATGTGACAAATTTGCATCCAATTTGATGAAGGGATATGATTCTCTAGGGTGGGATTTTGAGGGATCATAAGCTTTAAACAAGTTCAGTAAGGGTCGTTGTATTGATTTCATCAGGGAATATTTGGGCACATTTGATAAATTTAGACGTATTAATAATATTATTATACCTGTACATTATGCACTTCCATTTGGCATTTTTGCAAAATTGATGCATTTAGAAAATGGGTTTTTGTCAATTCAATTTCACACCAGAGGGGTAGAAAGAGAACCCTGTTATTTATTGTATTGGATTGGACCCCTTTGTAAAACTTTTCACGCGGATATTAGTTTTACCATACAAAACAGATTTGTCAGAAACCTCCCAACTTTCAAAATTTATTTCAAGGATTACTGAAACAATACTAGGCATGTTTATACTTATTTTAATGCATTTCTCATATGGTGATTCCCAATATGGTGATGAAATTCAATAATGTTGACATTTTAAAATCATTTTGTGAAATTTTGGAACTGTCGTCTGCCGTGTGTAAAGTGTTAAACATGGGGCCATAGCCATCCACAGAGGTTCTCTGTTCAAGATTTGAAACCAACTGCTCTGCACTCAGACATAAATTAAATGCATTGAATGATAACTAGGCCCCGGGGATCCCGCGATTTCTTTAGGCGAAAACCGAGAGGCCAGTTTACTAAAACCGTGATTCACAGTATTTTCCGGGGGTATTTTCCCAACCAAGTTTGCATTGGTACATAGATTTTATGATTGGTACGATAGATCCCCGATAGATCGAAATTTAACATGACATTTCAAGATTTTCTTGGACTAATTATGGTCTATTTTTGTGTAGAAATTCTATATTTTGTTTTGTTTAAGGAAAAAACCAACAATTCCGCGAAATCTCGGCATACTTTTAGAAAACCGAGGGAAACGGTAAAAACCTGAGAATCACGGCGAGAAAACTGCAATCGCGGGATCTTCCGGGGCTTAATGATAACATTATCACATGATGCAGGTTTTATAGGTAGCTACATGTAGAGGTGTCTGCTGCTTTCTACATGGCCTCATTTTGGAAATTACACTCTCAATTTTAGATTGCATTTCCTATACAATACCATGTTAACGGTAGATGTTCTGATTTCTGGCATGATTTTCAACTTGATGTTTTCTATTTTATACATGAATGGTCATCCTAAAAATTGTCACATTCCAAAGTTTGAGTTACATAACTGCAATGGTTCTAATTTTAGAAGCACACGGTCACAATACATTTGCCCATTGAGTAGTACACAAACCGTGGTTAACCACCTTTGTCAGTAATTCACCCTGTTTTAGCTTATAATTTCTAAATGGAACATTTCTGGGCTTTAAGGTTTTACAGACATAATTAGAAAAATATGGGGATTCTTTTGATATAAGAATATCTTGATGTGAAAAAAAATTCACAGCCAAAAAAAGTGATCGAAACATACACACACCTTTAACTAATAAAATGGCATACTGTCAAACAACATTGAATACAACTTGATTTCGCTAGCAATTTAATTTCACTAATTTCGCTAGGAGTTGTATGATTTATAAAGGTGGATGATACAAAATTAAATTGCCGCAAAAAATTGACTTATCTGCTAATTCGCTAAATTAAGTTGCTGTGAAATTCAGTTGTTTTACAGTATTTTCTCACATTTACTCCCCCATTTTTAAAACATTACAAACCACATGCTCAAACCCAGTGTAAGTAACAGATATAGAACACATAATGTAGCTTTCCACAGCGCAATGCTATATTCTAATATAAACACTCTATATTTGTAATATGCAAATCAGTCTTTTGTTGTTAAAAAACTGGGACCATGTGCAAATTGTCTGATGTGCAAAAACAGTACATGTACATACAAGTATTGCTGCATATTACATGTTGGTGCGAAGTTTAATTTCACCTATTCTAAATTTTGTTAATGAGCAAAATCGTCCTTTTGGAGGGCATATCAATAGTTTAACTTGGATCCATTGTTATGTTAACATCTTCTAGATCGGGGATTTTAATTTTCGCAAATTAAATGGGTCTTTAGGGAAATTAACAAAATTATATGGCCAGTGAAAATGTTTTGAGTGTGGCCTACTTTTGCATGATTGCATTAATGCAGCCAAATGTACTGATGGCATGTCAAATAAAATGGGCTATTCCAGTTGAAATGAATACACCCCCTATGGAAGGCATTACCTTAATTTTCCCCACGGGGAGTGTGCATTTTAAATGGGTTTAGCTGTATCATGGGTGACTCTATTTGAAATCTACCTCCCTGTGTGGAAGACTATGGTCATGTCTTCCATAGGGGGTGTATGGATTTCAACTGGAATGGCCCAATGAGTGATTATGTCAAGTTAAACGTGCTCTGAATGTTGAAGTTTAACACTTTCCACACGGCTATTATTTCTTAGTTTTACTGTTATACAAAACAGATTTTTCACAAACCTTTCCCAAATTTCAAAATCTATCTTAAGGATTACTGAACCAATACTTACTAGGCATGTTCGTAACTTCGTACCTATTAGTATTATACAGCATTTCTTGTGGTGATTTCAAAAAAGGTGATGGACTTCAATCATTTCGACATTTTTGAAACATTTTGTGACATTTTGGAATTTTTTCTGCAGACGCCTGCTGCATGGAATGTGGTAAAGACAAGCGCTAGGGGATCAATCAGTTTGATCATAGTCCTTTGCTGAGTAGGTCTAATTCATTCACACTCTACACTGCATTTTTTAGTAAGAATGGGTCCTGTGTGTATTAAACTGTAGTGATGTATTAATTAGAATAGCAATGTGAATGCACAATGTATACATCAGTGATGGTGTATATTTGACTCTCCTAATACCATATGGAATGAAAACCAAACCCAGTATCCACAACAACAAGGCATCATATGATTTTGTAAATTTTTGGGAAATTCCCTATTGTAGGATATTAATTATGTCTTTCCATGAAAATTCTGAGAGAGAGAAAAGATGACACAATTTTAACCTTAAAACAATCTAACCACCAAAAGACTTGTGTGGCTTTTGTGTCCCCCCATCACATACTAACCTGTTAAATTGCTCCTCAGATTTTGTTAGTGGAGGGGGTGGGTAGGGACAGCCTTTGCCTCTTGCCCTCTGGTTATACCCCTGCAGAGTGCTGATCAATACCATTACCAGGAAGAGCAAGCTGTTACCTTTCACAAATGTGAAAATTTATTCACTAAATATTTTCCATTTGTTTTATTCTTACCACAGATTTTTACCCGGTAGATCAATAAACGACGCTTGGGAACTGGTGCAACCGTGACAAGAAAGAAACATTTGTAAAGCAGTAAGCCAGTCAATATGGCTGCTATTGGGCGATCCCCCTACAGCGGCCAGCCGCAGATGGGTATGCCCCCATTAGACGATGAATTCATGAACGACTATGAGCCAGACCCAGCTCCACCCGTGCATTCTTATTACCCAAATGGATATGATGACAGATCAGATCTTAGGTAAGTGGATGTGGGGTTGTTGTCTGGGAATCCGGGGGTGAGGAAGTGTGGAGGAGAGGGGGCGGGGAGGGGGAGGCAGAGGAGAAATCATGAATTTGCCAGACCCAGCCTCCCAACCGTGCATTATCATTGCCCCAGTGGATATGATGACGGAGCAGATCTGAGGTAAGTGGATGTGTGGTTCTAGTCTGGGAATCCGGGGATGAAGTGGTGTTGAGGAGTGGTGTTGAAAATCAGGAGTATGGAGATGGGGAGGCAGAGGAGAATTCTTGAGCTAGACCCAGCTCTACCTGAGTATTCTTATTACTACAATATGGATATTGACGATAGAGCAGATCTCAGATGAGTGGATGTGGAATGGTAGTCTGGGTCTGGGAATCCAGGGGTGAGGTGGTATTGAGAAGATAAGGTGGAGAAGGGAAAGGGGAGGGGAGGGGGGAGTGGAGAGGCAGAGGAGAATTCATGAATATGCCAGACCCAGCTCCACCCATACATTCTTATCACCCCCAATGGAGATGATGATAGAGCAGATCTCAAGGAAGTAAATTGATGATTGATCCATTTTCTGGACTTTTTACGCGAGCTTGGCCAGGCGGCCTGAGCGCTTGCATGCGGCATCAAACATTTATGGGGGTCATCCAGAGAATAGGCTAGAAAATGGATCAATCATCAATTTACATCTCTGATTCAACATGAGATAAAAACTGAAAAGCTTCGAAAGCAATGTTTAATTTCAGCAATTTTTGTTTTAGGAGAAGCTTAAGGGGGATGAGATAAAACTAGTGGTAGGGAAAAAATGAGATTGCAGATTTTGCTGATCCGATTGGGAAATAATGTTCACAGATTTAGGGAAATAACATGATCACAGATCTTCCTGATAGAACAATGTGTATGTGATATCAGGAGTGGTAAGCAACATATTTACCAGTGTTTGATTTTCTCACTTTGGGACCAACAGTTATCAATAATAATTTGAATTTCAATTCCGTTATTGTTTTGCAGAGTCCCGATGCATGGTCTAGCAGCAGCCCCAGGCTCCCCCATGATCGGCTCATCCCCCGTACCGATAGAACCAGAAGGTCATGACGACTCGCCACCAGGATTGTATGTGGATGATAACTATGGAGATAGCCCCGTATCGTACGGAGGAAACGGATCGTTGTCGAGATGGAATGGTAATATGAGCGTGTACAGTGGAGGAGGAGGTGGCGGGGATCTAAGGGGGAGATCACCAATGCAGGTAAGCAAGGACAAAATAAGGCCAAAAATAAATAGGTTCGGTTGGTCGATTTCTTTTTCTTCTTTTCTTTTCTTTTGCTGAACAGTATTACTGACAGACCATGGCTGTCATGGTTCATGTCAAGACAATGATTGGTAAATATTAATTTGACTAATGTTTCTATAGTTTGATCAGTATCAAATTGGCGAAGCCTCATTACAGCAGCGAATGAATACAGAAGGATGCGGGCGCACATGAGCGGCAACAAGGGCACTGTATATTATGCGTGACACGTGCGTGGGGACAAAACCATGTGTGTGTGGCCATAATCACGCACGTATGCTTGGATTACATTAGCGCGCAGAGCGATAAAAAATGATAATAGTTTAAAAAAACATTTACTCAAGCAAACTTATTCATTTCGAATAGAAAATAATAATATTTGAACAATTTGGGTAAAATTTGAAGGCAACACAACCATTGTTTGAAGCCTTATAAGAAGCTTGATCAGCACATTGATTAATAAAAAAGCAAGGAAGAATTCCAAGTTTTGGAATGAAGAGCAGCACCAGGGTTCATGTCTCTTAGAAAAGAGAACATCTCCCTCCAAATTGTTTTGTTTTTAATTTATTATCCCATTATTGATCTATTTTTCAGTCTGTTCCAAATTGGCGAACCTGTTTACAGAAGAGCATGGGCTTGCAAAACGCTGGCATGGCGCATTACAAACCATTTGCGAGAACGCTCGCATGTGCCAAAATAGAGAACATACACTTGGATTAATTACTTTTTACGCGCGAATCCTAAAAACCACACATTTCTCGGGCTTGCCAATTTGGGATTGATTAAACTAAAGCGTCCCCAAAGTGGTGCTGAGATATTTCATCACTATTGCTAAATACATACTTGTGAAGTTCCCATGGAGGCTGTATGGTTTTAGACTGCACTGTGAATAAGAATCTTCTGCACTGTACTGTGTATCTGCACTGTGAATAAGAATCTTCATACGTAAAATAACAATGTTCATGCAATCTCTTTAGTGTTGAGTAATGTCATCACATTATCTCATCTGATATAAATACTTTCCACGCAAGCGTCTGCAGACGACATTCCAAAATTTCACAAAATGTTACAAAAATGTCAAAATTATTAAATTTCATTACAATATTTGGAATCACCATGAGAAATGCATTGAAATAAGTACAAACATGCTTAGTATTGGTTAAAGTTGGGAAAGGTTTCTGAAAAATCTGTTTTGTATTATCATGTATTATGGTAAAACCCATATTAGCTGTGTGGAAAGTGTTAAAGTCGGGAATATAACATCACCGTCAGTCAGTATCAATAGCATTTTGCTCAATTAAAAGTTCCCAATTGATATTTAGCTCCGCCAGGCAATTATAATAGTATTTGGAAGAATGCCAATTAATTTTGATAAATGGTGATGAGTGTTTGGAGTCATTGAAGTGCTTCACATACCACAATTGTCATCATCAACAGCAACTACACTGACAAACTATTGTCATAAATTTAGGTCTAAGTGATCATGCACCCACTGTCAGAATGTAAATACAGTTTGAGATTTAACCCACACACATTGTAGTGCATGACTAATAACTTTAAATGCCCACAAACCACACAGTTCATTCATCTTTTCAACCGCAAAGTGTGTATATTTTGTGCAATATTATTACTTAAAATCATAATATTATCAAAATGTTGTGTTTTTAATGAAAGAAATAGCCTCACTTGTAAAGAACTTCCATGATGCTAATATTACAGAAATGACGGAGTTACGTTCTTGTAAGAAACTGTTCCAATAGTTGGAAGTAAAAATCAATTGAACAAAGATCAATCAAACTAATCAGCCAAAGAAAAAATGTTGAAATTCCTAAATATTATCATGTTATTAGGAATTAGGTGGATAAATGCAAGATTAGTTGATCAGGGAACTGGAAGAAACCTTGGGGATGGCTCTTGCAGATTTTCAGTGCTGGAAGACTCGTGTCCCGATTTTCATGGACTCGGACTCTTGACTCTGCCTTGAAGGACTCGGTCATTTGGACTGGAGGACTCGACCCAAGACCGGGCTCGAGTCCACTTAATCTGGCCTTTTTCCTGCTACTAAATATATAGGGGTTTTGGTTACCATAAGATCAATATTTGGACATGTGACAACCTTTATAATCTGGTTTTGAGTTTAAATACTTAGTGTACAAACTAAACTTTAAAAAGTAGAAAGATGTTATAACCCTAACTCTACTACACCCGACGGCAACTGTGCGGAAAAAGTGTTTCTATAACCAGGCGTGCAGGTTTTTTGGCCACAAAACGGACCCATGCTATATAACGAGGCGAATATACTCGTCGACTGGGAGCCGTGGTGTAGTGGCTAGGATCTGGGCCCTGATGCTGGAGGTCCGTGGTTCAAATCCCGGGGGGATCAGGGTGACCTTTCTGGTGAATTTTGGGTGTCGGAAAAAAATTCTGTTGCCGTGTGGTGAAATAGAGTTAGGGTTATTAAAGACCTGGACAGAGAGTACCCAAAACAGAATGGGTCAAATGTAAAGAGGGACTGGAGGACTATAACTCTGACACAGGGACTCTTGGGACTCAGACTGGGGACTCCGACTTCTGTTATTACGCTATTATTTTATATTTTGGTTAATTTTCATGCAATTTTCGAAATATTTTACACATTTTAAACAATTTCTAAAAAATTCTAAAACAAGTGGGGTTTTTTCGTGGCCTTATCAACAATTTCTTTTTGTGAGGAGTTGAACATACACATTCTACATGAATCAACTTGAATTCCTTCATTGCCTTGTGAGAATCTTGATGTGAATTTTAATTTTCTGATTCTTGTCGAATGTCGAGACTCTAGCCCTGGAATTATGGATTGGCAATTCATTTTGTTACATTACTTGTACATAATTACACAGCCATTGCCTTTGATAATCATGAAAGTATTATCCCCGGCCTGCCGTGGATGTGAGGACAACCTCAACAATTTGTTTGCCTATATAATATTTGTACATTGTACAATGCATACAAAGGTTAACATGGAAACGGTAAGGATGCCTGTTGAAGAGACTGATGATCATGTGTTAACATGCAAGTGGTGACGTCAAATGACATCTGTTGCAGAGACTATAAACTGTCATTCCATTGATTTGTGGGTGCATAAATATATTTTCATGCCAACAAAAGCAGAAAATATTTGTGTTCAAAACAAGAAATTTAATTCCATTGTTTGGCTTGACATGCTTGATCAAACATCAAAATGAGGTGATATTTGTATACTTTCACTTACAAAAAGTTCAACTTATTTTATTATTTGTGTCTAAGGTGAAATAAAAAAATGCAAGTTTGTCCCAGCTAGCCACGTCCCCATAAAATAGCCAACTTTGTTCACCCAGTTTAAGTAGTTTCTCGTCCCCTCGAACATCCTTTTTCAGGAATTCTATAATGTTCTTTTTTTCTCCGTATGTTTTCTATAACTTTTTTGTTAAAATATTTAAAAGGCTGAAATCATATTTAATTTCATTACCATATTTGGAATCACCATGAGAAATGCATTGGAATAAGTACAAACATTTATAGTATTGGTTCAGTAATTCTTGAGATAGGCCTTGAAAGTTGGGAAAGGTTTCTGAAAAATTTGCTTTGAAATGTTAAAACTAATACTAGCCATGTGGAAAGTGTTTAGTACCACCATGCATGCATCATACTTCATCCAAAACCTACTTTTAAATCCCTCAATTCATGTTTTGCTCTTAAGTAAATAGCACCGACATAGTTCCCTATCACCACTACAGGCAACAACAGCATTGAACCCATTTGGAGTCGCACGATCACGTCCATCATTCAAAGCCACGCTTATGTGTTGAATAGTAGATCTTGGTTCTTTTTTTAATAAACCATGACCGCAACCATGTACTCAGTACATTAGTACATTTTGTGAGCTAATGCACAAACAAGTTTGTTTTGTTTTGTATCGGGGAACATGCTTCGCTTGGGTCCTGGTGAGCTGAAGGTTCAAATTGCAAATGGTAAGCATTAGTTGTATGAAAAAGTGCTTTACATTTTGGATTCTTTATTTACATTACTGAATTCAACCAATCCCAATTTATTTTCAATGTCCAATAGAAAAAAGTAGATTAACCTATCGATTCATTATAGCGCAGGATACCACAGAAACCTTGTGCTGGTAGCCCCCCCCCCCCCCCCCCCCCCCCCCCGCTTTGTTGTGCAATCACACCAGCCTATAATTATGTGGTGTGCAAAAAGATAAATTTGGGGAGTGCGGCCGACTAAGATGAGCGGTTCTGGTGCTTGCCTGTGGGTTCGATTCCCGGCAGCGGTGATGTAGAAAAGTGATTAGTCTGGTCACACAACTTAAAATTTAAGAGTGAAAAGTATGCAACCAAACCACTTTTCTGATGGGAATGGAAAAGGGAGAGGAAGGGAACATAACTTAACTTTCAATTTATTATGCCAGTGACAGTAATCTTGCATGCCTGGTCGGTAATATGCTATTCCATTTGAAATCCATACACCCCCTAAGGAATACATAGTCCCTATTCTTGCACTCCGGGAGTGTATATTTTAAATGGAGTTACCCATTGCAGGTAACCCTATTTGAAATTCATACTCCCTGTGGGGAAGATTAAAGTAATGTCTTCTATTTAATAATAGGGGGTGTATCGTTTTCAAATGGAATAGCCCAATGACAAGTTCAATGATGATATTATTGACCTATTGATTTGAACTCATGTGGAATTAATTCTAAGGAATGTCACCCTTGTGTGAGATCACAAGCGATGACATCATAATGCCAAATGACAAACAGTCAAAGGTGGAGTAGCCAATTTAATGAAGTCAATATTCAACTTTATTGGTTGTGTATTCTTTTAATAGCATTAGGCCAACAATTAAAAAAAAGTTTTGTTGCCCTCAAGTGCCAACAATTCTGAGGTTTGGTCGGTCGGTTTATTATTATTTTTTTTGCTGAAAAATATTACTGACCGTGGCTGTCTTGAGTCATGTCAAGACAAAATTGGTAAATGTCAATTACTAGTGAGTCTAGTGTGATAATAGTTTGAACTATTCAAGCAAACATATTCATTTCAAGCAGAAAATGGTAATATTTTGAAAATGTGGGTGCATTTTGAATCATAAAAAAGTGACCCTAATTTGTGAGATTTTAGGGTCAGTCGCTGAGGTTAACACAACAATAATTTTGCCTAATGCATGTACTGTGTGCATTCCAACTACTTGGCATCTAACCCTAATATTATTGGTATCATGGACCTAATTATACCAAAGGTCATTTTTAGTTTCAGATTTATACTCTATGAATATATTTTCAGATGTTTTTATTGGCTAAAAGAGGTTATTTTCAAGCATTTAACCGTCAAATTCTATGTCACATGAAATGAATCACAAGTGTTGTTCATATTCCCATTACATACAAGTACATGTCACTTTAATACTAGGACGCTGTGGAAATAGCCTAGATATGTTTGTGCAATTTTATTTTTGACTGTAGATTATTTGTGGTTCATGCCTCAGGATGATGGCTATTATAGACAATTGTCCACTCTGTCTCTCCAAATGTCAAGTTCATGCAGTAAACAAAAAAGAGGAATTGTTCATTTTTCAAATCAAATAATCCTACAAATTGGAATGCTTTACACATTTTGATTGGGGGGGGGGGGGGGGGGGGGGGTGATAGTTTACCGTTGTAAATGAGTAAGCATTTCAAGACTTTTTTCCAGGATTGAAGATAAACATGTTTAGCATCCTGCCGCTTCCTTTGTTGGGTCAGCTTCAGCTCTATTTTAAAAATATTTATTTCTGTCCCATAAGTTTTTTGTTCAGGTGTTTCAGAGATTGAGATGTTTGTAACAGCTTTGCTTCTTTATTATATGCTTTTTAAACAAGTTTTGTGGTGACCAATCTCTCAGAACCATATGATTATTTTTGAAAGAGGCCTCCTCTTCTTTTAGATTCCTTAAAACAAAGGCGATTTTGCACTATAAAATAACAAAAGAGCAAGAAAAAAAGCTGCCTCCTTCCTGTTTTTGTAAAAGTCTAGACGCTAAAAATGTTTTGTTTACCTTGCCTGGTAATGGCAGATTTGATGTTTTAAACATTTCAAATTTATACCAAGTGTGCAGTGTGACTGAAACACAACTTTAAAAGTCCCTGATATACAACCAGTTTCATTTTCGGGTCAAAGACCACTCCTGATTGATTGGCTGAAAATGCAAAATAAAAGCCAGCTTTTCTTATTATTTGCCCTTTGTCCTACTGACACTGAAATTGGCAATTGACCCCTATGTTATTAGGCAATGTCTTCAGATCATTCATCAATTTCAGACAGCTACACAGTTCTAGCTTCATGCACAGTTATAGTATGATCAGCTCCAAATTGGCGAAGCCTCCGAAGCGTCCTTAGGGACGGATGCACCATTAGATTTCAAGGGGGAGGGGAGAGTGAGGGTAGGAAGTTGCGGTCAGGTATTGTTTTAAACTCATCATTGGGCGAAAGCTTGTTTGCCTGCATAATGGGTGAATTTTTTTGGTGTTCAACTTATTACCCTCCCTTGAAAGTCTAATGGTGCATCCCTTATGCACTTGTCGATTGCAACTCGGCCCCAGGGGACCCAGGGCCGTGTTACAATTGATAAGTGCATTACAGCAGCATAAAGACAACATGAAGTTAACAATCGCACTGTGCATCATATGCGTGGCGCATGCATGCGCCGTGCGGCCAAAAATGTGAGCGAGTTGGTCATAATCGTGTGCGTACTCTTGGATTACTGTGCTCGCAGAGAGATAAAAACTGAATATTTCTTGCCAATTTGGAACTGATTGAACTACACACGGCTAGAAATGCGATAGAGCTCTTGCCTTGCGAGCTATTTTGAAAAATGTTGATAGTTGGTGTGTGAAAAAGTGGGGATGAAAATGTGAGGGACATTTGGAATATTTTCAAATGTCTTTTACAGTTAACACGTTATAAACAACAAGAATATTGTACTTGCTGTGGCTTTGAGCAGCCATATCTCAAAAATAATCTATGCAATTTTTGCTGGTAAAGTTTGGGGAATTTTAGAGTGATTGAATCTAAATTGTTCCATGGTTTTGTTGGAGTGGGTAGTTTTGTTTATTTTGTGCTGGCCCAGGAATGACCTTGAATATATCAGCCAGGCTAAAAAGAAATTGTTGTTGTTTCCTCATATCAAGCTGACCGCATACCAACATTGATTTGGAATTTTTATGAAAAAAAGTTATTTTATTCTGTTTCAGTGCCTATTTTTTGTCCCTTTAACCAGTCCACCTGAAGTATGGAAATGATGTCGGGGCATTTCTCAGCGAGCACAGCTTTAATGTTGTGCATGACTTGAGTGAAGACATTCGTTGAAAATTGACTTGAGTAAAAAAAACAAGAAGACTTGGACTAAGCCTAGTCCAGTAAGGATAAACAACCAAATCAACTTTTCCATCATCAATGGCCAGTATGGCTGTCAAATTCAAGTTCATTACTTCATGCTGTTTTCATCTGGTCATAACTCATAATTCTACACTATGCACCTCATATCACATTACTATACACAGTTTAGATTTCACTCAGATATTATTAGAAAATAATATACAACTACAAAATATGCTGTCCTTGGTTTACCCACCCAAAGTATTTCATGTTACAGTAGCTCCCATGCTGTGGATCTCAGGTAGGTTTACAGTTCATAGTCTGAAATGTTGCGTTTGTTTACAACCTTGCCAAGATCACGTAATGCATGCTTTATTCATGTTGCTTATCAAGTTCCACGAACTTAGTTATCACATTCACGATATCAACTTTCAAACGCTTGATTTGGAATACACTTTGTGACTCATACGATTTGTACTTAAATACCTAATGTATGATAAAGACTAGAAACACTTGTCCTGTTATATTTGAATTTTGCTTTTTACAATGAGGCCAAAAAAGAAAGAAAGTTAAACGCTTGATTTGGAATACATTTTGTGACCTATACGATTTGTACTTAAATACCTAATGTGTGATAAAGACTAGAAACACTTGTCCTGTTATATTTGAATTTTGCTTTTTACAATGAGGCCAAAAAAGAAAGAAAGTTGACATGCCCTTTGCAACCGACCCTAGAAACTAAAATGAATAGCAAATTGTGTTTGGTTTGTTTTAATTGCAACTTGAAGTTGAAACGCATACAATTATTTGTTAAATATTAAAAGTTAGTAGGAAAGAACAAAGATGCATAAATCTGTGTTCTTGTGTAGTACGAGTACTAAGTACACAAAAAATAAACCAATAAAACTTTTAAAAAAAGAATTAAAAAATAGACCAATCTACCCAGATCCTGGCAAGTCAACTTTTTTTTATGTTGGCCTGATGGTCTTGAACAGGTGAAACAAATACGAGCAACCAATGCGGGAGGAGTAAGTGAGCGAGGCGGGTCAGAATTGATCTTTGGACCCTCGGAAAGCGTTGGTTGGAAAATTAAATAGACCCTCAACCCTAGGCTGGATTGCTATTGTGAAATGCAACCGTGTATAAATACGTTTTTGAAAGGCTCGCTAGCGCTGACTGGTTTGTGTATGTTTGTTGGTGGAATATATACATGTACTACTACTAGGTCAGGTGCAGCAGTAGTGTGAATTTTTGCCAGCCATCCTGGTACATTGTTAGTTGGATTTAATCTGGTTTATTATAGCTGAGTGGATAATAATACCAATTGGTGAAACGGCCATAAACACGGGAAATATCAGGAATAACAGCTCGTTGTAGATATCATTTGAGGTGGTTCGCTGTAAGTGTATTGTTAGCATAGATAACCGGAATAACAGCAATGAAGATAATGGAATTATTATTGTGTTTTGGGAGTGGTATTCAATGACATTGAATTGAGTTGTCACTATTGCTTTCATACATGTTCAGTTTTATGTGGTTTAACACTTTCCACGCAGCAGGCGTCTGCAGACGACAGTTCCACAATTTCACAAAATGTTTCAAAAATGTCAAAATAATTAAATCTCATTACCATATATGGAATCACCATTAGAAATGCATTAAAATAAGTACAAACATTACTGGTATTGGTTCAGTAATTTCTTGGAGATAGGCTTTGAAAGTTCGGAAAGGTATACGTATGAAAAATCTGTTTTGAAATGGTAAAACTAATAGCTGCATGGAGAGTGTTAAAATGAGAATCCGAGCTGTAATTTTATTGGTGGCTTACACTGGATATAAATGGTAAACAAGGAAATGGATCAAAGTATTGATATTCACGAAATCATCTGTGATTAGGATGTGTCTGTAATGTGAAATTGCCAGCATGGAATGATGGATTTAACCAAACCGTGGAATATAACTTGCTCTATACAGACCCTCCTTTTAAGGACATGCGCTTTGTGGAGCGCTCTTGCGAAACAGAAGAGCTTGGCTATGGAGCTCCTGGTTTGTTGAAAATATAATATTTTAAATGCTGGATTTTGTGCAGATCAATGGAGTTTCAATGGTCTTTGTGACACATTGGCCTGATGTTAATAATCAAGGTTTAGGAGTGGTCTAATCCGGGGGTCTAATCACGTTGCATTGCAGAATTTTAAACAAAATGGCAGCGTCATCACATGTAGCCAGTATTGCCTGAAGAAGCTATTTTTTCCTGATATTTTCTTTTTATTTCACCAAATATTTTGGCCTCTATCTCAAAATTGTGTTTTCCGACAACACAGGGTTCAAAATACTTGTTTGGCTACAAGAGCTATTTTGAGCAAATTCTGCCAAACAGTAGCCCTTTTAGTACATTTTACATTATAGCTACGTCTCAGGTTTTTAACATAGGCCAAATTTTGTTCAGGGGGCTATTTTTGTGAAAACTGGGGGCTAATCCCTCATCGCCCCTGTGTATTATGAGCCCTGCGACTACGTGTCCTTTAGATGTGACTGGTAGGGCTAATATTATCACTTTGCTTAGGCTTTGCTGCATATTACTTACTGTTTACACTAAGTCTGACTTTCTGACCAGATGGAGAGCTGCCAAAGCTTTATTATAAGATTCTTCAACAACCACAATACAAATAGCAACTGTTTAGATACTATAGCACTAAGTAGTTTGAGATTCAAACCACAAGATTACATTACTATGTTTGTATAACTGTGTAGTGTTGATCCATATTATGTGAATCAGTTATCTGTCTAGGTATAGGATTATCCCAAAACAAGATTTAAAGTGATGATTAATGTGATTAGGATTAAGTAGCTTGAATTTGAGATTCAAAGGACCAAAGTCAAATAAATGTTTACTTAAAGGCACATTAAGTGGTGTTGAAAAATGTTAAATGTTTAAAAATTTACTTCAGAATTCAAGATGAACATTAAAAAAATGGCCATTACTGTTGTTTCTACTAGCAAAAACCAGCAAAAACACAGCAAAACTTGATTAAAACAATATCATCGCTATTTATTGAAAAACACCCTCTATGCAAATATGGTTCGCGTTATGTATCACGCGTACTGCAGGGGGATACTGTCGGACGGGACGAGCATTTTTAAAATCGACGTTTTCTTGTACATAGAGGACATGTAATACAATTATAAAAATATACTAATCCCAGTTTTTATCATAATTGAGGGCGCATCCTCCAACACATCTCTTAGTGCCTAATGTTTAGGTATAGGATTATCCCAAACAAGATTTAAAGTGATAATAGGATTAGGATTAAGTAGCTTGAATTTGAGATTCAACTCAAGTTAGATAAATGTTTACTTAACTGTCTATTGTTGATAGCAAAGTTTGAATTTGATAACAAAGTTATTGGCTTGACATAAACCTGATCAGGTGTAGCAATGTTGGTGTAAGGTGTTCTACATACAAGCCTGTGTGAAATTTCCATTGTAATAAAAAAAGAAAAATGAATAGCAACATTGTTAGTTATAATACTTGACATGCAAAAATATCTGGATACAGAAATATTGGGTTTATACACCATCAGTACCACAAGTGTAGCCTATGTGAATTGAGGCGTTATGAACTGTAATTCAATAGGGTCATCTGTGGGCGATATTACAGTCAACAGGTAGGAAGGAGGGTCATTTTGATGCCTTTTTGGTCAAACCCTCGCCTCTGGATACAAAATATTCTGCTAGGATCCGGAAAGTTGACCCTTCTCGCTTGGCCACTTTTCTACCTGGGGCGTTTTAGAAATTCCCTCACCGGCCAAGTCTACCAAAATATACAAGTTTGATACCTGTTTATAAGGTTGTCTAAGTAGATGCTTGCATACTGTGTATTATACTACTGTATCCGCTGAAATGTTCACGGTGGTTTTATTTTTGCAAATCAGTATGGGACTGCTAAAAAATACAACCAGCGAATGTGTTTTAATGAAGATGTCTTATGTATTTTATTATCTTTGGTGCCAACAACCGCCAATTTAACACCACACAAAATGGTTAGTGATACTAGAAATCGCGAAAATATTTGTACATGAAAATATTGGCGTATACAGTATAATAGCGTACATGGCGTCCAGTCAAGAATTATTATGAGTTCCCATCACCGCTGTTTGATGGCCTAGCTCTGGATGGATGAGATTCAGAAGTCTCTCGCTGTGATAAGTATGCATCGGAAATGTCAACTCTGCTTTCTTATAAAACAAGCTTCCAGTACTCGGTTTCCACGCGGCAGGCGTCTGCATACGGACCACTTCAAAATGATTAAACAAAATGTTTTAAAATTGTCAAAATAATTGAATGTCATCACCATATTTGGAATAACCATAACAAAATGCATTACAATAAGTACAAACGGGCCCTGTATTGGTTCAGTAATTCTTGAGATAGACTTAGAAAGTTGGGAAAGGTTTCTGACAAATCTGTTTTGTATATAAAACTGATGGCCGCCTGTCATGGCATCTTTATCATCAGCGTCGTTGTTGAGCTCTACATGCAAATTTTGAAATTTGAAGTGCTGATAATAATATTGTTGTTGGTCAAAGACAAATAACTCCTGTGGAGGGAACTGTCTTATATTTTGTTTGTGAATTTAACTATTATTATGTCAACTTAAATTTCATATAATTGTGTCTTAGTTTTCGAAATTTGTCAGCTATAAAAGTAATGCAAAAAAATGCCAAGAACAAAGATAAATTGTTTTGTGTACACTGTACACAATTAAATTGATTGATAACAACTTGAAATCTTTGATGATTTTAGACAGACATCGGCCTGTCTCTTCATCCCCCCCCACTGAATTTTAAAGAACCATGAAAACTTGAAGTAAACAAACCAACCAAACTCAACTCATTTATTCTCTTGGGTAACATTTTAACATAACCTCCCTGATTCAGACACATTCCTGGTTGAATGAGACACAATTCTGGTGTAGAATGCGGTCTATGCTCTCATCACTTTACAATTTCAATTATTTCCGAGCGTTGTCAGGGTTGTGATCCCCTCTTCTAATCTCATCACATTTTTTTCTGCTGCTGTTTAGATGAAACACATCGGGTTTCATTTCATTCCCTGTGTTATGGATGAGGGAGAAACTGTGCTGAAAAAGTGTACTTTAGGTCCTAGATACTGGTATACCAGTATCGTTCAATACTGGAACATAAAGGTTGCCAGTATCGTTCAATACTGGAACATAAAGGTTGCCAGTATCGCTCGATACTGGTACGATTTTACTGTTACCAAATTGTGTTCCAGTATCGAGGGCTCGTTTCTATGTTTCAGTATCTGGCGATACACATACTACCAGTGTAATTTGTCCCAGTATTGAATGATACTGTTACATAATTGTATTCCAGTATCGCCTGTTCCCGGTACATTTTATATGTCCCTGTAACGTCCGATACTGGAACACTGACTTTGTACCAGTATAAAACAATATAGGTATTCCAGTATCGGACAATACTAGTTAAGTCTGGAATCTGGGACCTAAAGTACACTTTTTCCAAACAGCTAACTGTAAAAGTGGAAATTCCTAGTTAAATGTGACACAATTCTGGTGTAGAATGCAGTCTATGCTCTCATCACTTTACAATTTCAATTATTTCCGAGTGTTGTCAGGGTTATGATCCTCATCTGATCTAATCTCACCTGGGTTTTTTCTGCTGACTGTTTAGATAGAACACATTGGTTTCAATCTATTCTCGGTGTAAGGCCAAAAAAAGAAGAAGTTTGTATGTCTATTTACGACATACATGTACGTACCCTCATTTTGGAAACTGACAAAAAGGTTTTTACCAATGGGTTTTTACTGTACAAATGAATATACACATATAGACTAATTGGAAAATAATACCCTAAACATACGGATACCATTTACAGAACATTCTATAGTCTGTTCAACATAAGATGGAACATCACTGCAAAAGAATATGATGCATAATTATTGGACAGTAACACAGATCATGCTCTATGTTATGGCACATAAACTATAGAACTTATACTAGTATGTTCAGTGTAAATGATGACTTTTCACATTGCAAAATAAATATATATCATGAAATGTCATGTTTCATCTTATGTTGGATGAACGTTAAGATGCGGATTCTTTTGATACCAGAGAACTCTCAGCTTGACATTAATTTGATCACAGTTTCACTTTGAACGATGTTTATGATTGGTTCATTTCAAGATAAACTCATTTGAATATCCAATTGAAATACTGCTTTTAAAATGTTTCACTCCAATCATTTTCAGGGATGCAATTATTCTAACAATGTCTCCGATTGGCGCAATAAATGATGTATCCACCTTTCTGACCAATCGGCAGGTAGTTCTCAGGGGGTTAAAGGACGTAAATTAAAACTTCACTATATAGGGAGAGTGAAATTGCTGTTGATTTAAAATCAGAAAATCTACATTTTTCTAAGGTCATATATACAGAAATCAAAATAATGTTATAGGGTTGTAACTAAACATGTAAATTGTTAAATTGTCGTTATATTTCAGCTTTGTTGGTGTAATGGAAAATAAATATTGATTGATTGATTGATTGATTGATAGATAGATGACCATAATAAACCTTTATTTTCTTTGTTTTTGTTTACAGAATCGAAATGAAGTAATGTGGGACGAGCAAACTGTAACATTGAGGAGGGTGAGTAGTTTGGGTTGTCAGTTGATGGTGTCCCAAAAGTGTGGAAGCCCATAATAATATTTTGAATGTGTATAAACACTTTTAAACATGGACTTCCTTACTTATGTGACACCCTGTTTTGACAAAATATAGGCCTTCTGTAAAACCAGAAATGTGTGCGAACTTAGACATTTCACGAATTATCAATACTGACCTGATTCACGCCATGAACATTTTGCGAATGGAAACTTTTGAGTTGCATCGTGTAACTTTGCAATGCACAGCTACAAGGTAGATTGGAAATATTTGCAGCATTACATTTTTGCGATTAAGTGCTCCACGTGAAATTTAAATGCACGCGAACATTTGTGGTTTTACAGTATATGTCTGTTCAGTTAATCTACCACTGTGCAGTGATGTTAAAACATATCAATGCAGCATTTATGCATGACATCCAGGATTCATCTTTGACCAACTGGAAATTACACCAGTACGTGTAGACGTGAGCATGCGATAGTAAGTTGGGGTTAATGAAAGGGGTACTGAGAAATACGTACGTATGGGAGTGTGCCCTCAATTTTCCTTAAAATCAGGTGTTTTGCACCTATGTAATCCTTGGG
Organism: Ophiura sarsii; assembly: GCA_035610835.1. Classification (NCBI taxonomy): domain Eukaryota; kingdom Metazoa; phylum Echinodermata; class Ophiuroidea; order Amphilepidida; family Ophiuridae; genus Ophiura; species Ophiura sarsii. The sequence continues at coordinate 54,616,195 of CM069456.1, forward strand.
CATATACTAACTACCATCTGAAACCTTTTACCTGAATTTGCCATCTATCGTGTAACATTTCACAATTTGGTCTTTTCGATGTAGATCACGTAGAATAGATCACATCGAAATGACTGAATTTCAGTGATTTTTTCTAGCGCCATCATTCAACTCTTTTCCCATATATCATTACACTTCAAGGATCCTACATTCCTTATCTATTGAAATAAATCCTTTTTTCCCAATTTCATTTTTCTCGGCAATCTCTCAGTGCCCCTTTACATACACTGTGATTCGCTATAATCAACTTCAAACTCTCATTCTCTGCCACATTTCGTAAGGACATTTCTTGAGCTTGTTACAGTTTCTGGTATACAGACTCCTACAAAGACCGAAACATTCATGTTCTAAAGCCACAATTTGTTTTTAACTGTGAGTTTCCAAGCCGCCAGTGGCCTTTTAGAACATGGGTGGCAAATTGCTTCCAAAAGTTAAGGTGGCATTTTTTACAAAATTCTATCTAACCATTTTTCTTTTGAAATAGTGCCAAGAATGATAGATAGACAACATTCAAGGGCAGAGTACAAAAAGAACCCATCTGCATTAGCTACTCTTTGACCATTTCAGCTATTTCTGCATTGCTTATTGTACAAATCTAAAACTTGGCAGCTTTAGCAGATAGCCCCTTGTGCCCTAGCCCTTTATTCATATCCCATTGATTGAGGCTTTGTTACCTGTTTAGGTCTACTCTGGCAAGAAACAAACCAAGCGCCAAAGATATGTGTAGTCAACATGTAAACTTGGTCGAAAAACAACCATCGCAAAATACGGTGGTATTCTAGCCGTGGGCCAGCTCAGAGAGCGTCTATTATTTGGCTCAATTGTTATGGGTCTTTTCACTGAATGGAAACCAGGGGAACCTTACCTGGACACTGCAGAACCCTATTCACATTGTCAATATAACCATTATGTAGCCTATAGCCTAAAAGTTAATAACAAATAGTAGAAAGCAAGGAATTTAAAGCTTGAAGTATACAGTGCACTTGACCTAAAAATCGGGTGTCACACAATAGGCTCGGCTCACACTGCATTTGTTTTCCGCTCACACTGCAAGTTATTTTCATGACACATTTATTTTTAATCTGCTTTGCATTGCTGCTAGTAGTAGCCAGTTTAGGGTGTAATTCTTTCTCGTCCACTAAAAATTAATGCCTCCATTTTGTTGGAAACGTTAACTGTTTATGTCATCGGAAGGCATGGTCGAGTATGTACTGGGGTTCCCGTGCATCCCCCAGTACTAAGGAAGAAAAAAAAAGTTTGTCTCAAATGACATGAGAGACTGAAAATCTAATGTGGTCTGCGGATTTTTTTTTTCCCCTTCAATTTAGACCTGATTGTCATTTGTTTAGCCAAAAAGTTGGATTTTGCAAGATTTTTTTGAGAAAATTGAAAAGAAAAAAAAGGGGAAAAATATTCGTGCGGGTCATTTGAGACAAACTTTTTATGTTGTTGCCTAAACCAACTTTTTGGATGACTTTTAGGGTCCTTAAACACATTTGGGATGTTAACAGTAAAAAAATCCTGATGATATCCAAGATGGCCTCCAATATGGCCGCCAAAAATGGTAAGGGAAGTTGTATCAGTTAAATAATAAATATAATGACGAGATATATGTGTTTGACCATTGCAAATTAATTTCCAGCATTTTTATGTTGCTAATTCAGAAAACTACAATGAACCAGTTGTACCCTTCACACTCCACGTTTTATTCCACGGAATAAAGTCGATAGAGTGTGGAGGGTATTCCGCAATTATGCCAATATTAGACCACGCTTCTTGCACAGCAAATGTGCATCTACTCAACTTTAAAAAAACTGTAAAAATATTGCCCATAGAGATTTAAAAACTGTGGTAATATTGCCAATTGATGGCATGAGAAGTGTAGTAAAAAGAATGTTAGTTTTTATATAGTGCTTTATCAAATTAAGTATGTTCAAAGCGCTTTACATTTATTCAGCTGCTCAGTATAGGATACATCAGAATCAGTTCGCTTCACTTAGGTTATTTCTGCCTATTTTACAAATTCTGATAATGGCGCGTATTCCTATCAGACACTTAGTGTGGTGCAAGGACGAACCATTCATGTATGCACAATGCCATAGTCGGAGCACATTCATGTGTGAACTTTTGCGAGGCAGAATCCTTCTTTACCGTGTCATAGAAATGGGGGACAGGCAACATAGCAAAGTGAAAGTGCTATCCATGATTCGCATCAGTGATGTATTCATAATGTCACTGTTTTGTAACCAGGCCCAGTGGCCCAATTGGTGAAGAATTGTGCTCTAGAAATGTCAAATTGTTTGTGAATTAGGTTGCCTATGACTGTACCCTGTTGTGTTTCTAGCCCAATTTACGAATAAAGGTGCTCTACAGGACCCCCTACTCTGTGTCACCTCATGTTGGGGATGAGAAGTCTAATGGGCTATTCTATTTGATATCCTTACACCCCCTATGGAAGAATCGACCTTAATCTTCCACAGTCGGGGAAAGGGAAGTCAGGGTTGATGATGTGTTTTAGACGCACGTGCACTGAAAACAAAAGGACAACAATGCCTGAGGGGGCACGGACATTGGAAAGTGGTATAGGTATATGCTGCCCTGAAGATCACCATTTTCACCCTCTTATGCTTGCTCTTAAGACCCACCCCCTTTTTGAGCCTGCATCAGTTCTTAAGACACCCATTTTATTGAAAATGTAAAAATTGTGAAAATTTGCGTTCCAAAGCCCCAAATATTGGAAAAATTTTGCGAAAAATCTGGCAAAATTAGCATTCTTATATTAATCAAATTGGAAGATAAAACAAAAACAGTTCTAAAGACCTCATTTTTCGTCAAAAATCCGCTCCGAAGCCCCCGTTTTTGAGACCCTGGATGGCACCCCCTATTCAAAAATAAGTTGAATTCCCCCCCGCCCCACCCCCAATTGGGCCAACAATGTACCACAGCACCATACCTGGCAGAGAAATGCTGTTCTTGTACAACTAGATCACACCATAGGCGAGTGTCTATGATCCCACACACTCTGATATCACCTCATTTGGGGTGGTGACATGATAAATTACCATGCCTGTGAATTACCCACTATTGTTTGTTTACAAATCCCACAGAAACAATACACACAATTGGGCAACTTTTTACCACAAATCGAGCCACTAAAGGCCTGCTGTTCTGGCAACACAGGAACTGAATCAAGTTCATCTACCCTTGCGTTACATCGGTAGTACATAGCTCTAGGCTACGTTTAATGTTATGATTTGGGTAGGAAACGGTTCAGTGCTTGCATAGACAAGCGACACCAGCAATGTGTCAAGCTAAGTTATATCACAACGCATCACTTGAATTGGGATGGAAACCATCAAGTTAGTTCCGTTGTCTGTATCGAGATTCTGATACCATTAGTGTATAACAAGACTTTTTGAAATTTCACATATCACATCGCAATTTGTACCCAAAAAATGTTGCGGTAAGACTCTCGACAGGCCTCAAAATATGAAATGAAGAGGGCATGCAATTTTAAAGGCATTTTAAAAGAGGCACCAACTTTCTCCAAGGCAATTATGTACTTTTGAATGGAGTGAATCAAAAGTTCAACACGATAGAGTTGGAGCATGGATGGAGTGAAAACAGCCATAAATTGAGGGCATCAGGGCAACTAGGTGGGGCTTCGAAGGCAATTGCCTTTGATGATGCCATGATTAATTTGAGCCCTGCTTTCCAAAGTCTGGTGAGAAATTATGATATGATGCAAGTTATTGGTTCTGGTTATTGGTGGATGGTTACAAATTACAATATACAGAAAGAAATAGCATCTCAACTTGAAAAGTGAGGGGACATACACATTTTAGGGTTGGTCGTAACACCACATATGGACCCCTCGATGACTTTGGAAGGGGAAACAATTATGTCAAATTTGCTATTTTTAACTGTCTGGAGATGAAAATCTGTACCAAAGTGGGGTTTTCACTGTTTTTAAACCAGTTACCTCTATCATGCTTACTGTTCGCTAATCACTATGGTTTTATTGGTTTGTTGGTGCATCCCAGCTATAATACATGTGTTGTTTGTTAAAAACATTTTAGAACCACAACTTCAACTCATTTGAGATCGAGAATGAAATATTTCTGTTGCGAGAGTCAACAATGATTTGTATTTGGGAAAATTTGAACCTTGCATCATGCTAGATAGAGTTAGGCAACAAAAAAAAAGTTGTGTTGCCCTCAAGTGCCAACAAAATTTTTAATTCGGGTCGGTCGGTCGGATTTCTTTTTCTTCATTTTTTTTCTTTTCTTTTTTTTGGGCTGAAAAATATATGGTTTATGTCAAGACAAAATTGGTATATGCCCATATGTCAATTTAACTAATGTTTCTAGTGTGAAAATAGTGTAAAAACATTTATTTAGGCTTATTTATTCATTTCAAGCAAGAAATACATGTAGTAACATTTAGACACTTTTAATCAAATTTAAATCTAAAAAAAATGAAAAAAAATGAAAAAAAAGAAGAAAAAAATGCGACCCTAGTTTTTACGATTTTAGGGTCAGTCGCTGAGGGCAACACAACTTTTTTTTTTTGCCTTACGCTACAATACAAACAAATGCCTGCTATCAAACACCCATATGATAAATATGTAATTGTAATAATTAGGTCAAATACAACCATATTATTAATTTCAAATTCATTATGCAGGCAATATTGAGTATATTATTGCACTCAGTCCAAAGGTTACGTCAGTGGATATTAACTATTTTTCTTTGATCAATAAGCAAGATGAATATTTAATACCATTGCATCAGATTTAGTGGCCAATTAAAAATGGCAACATCATCCCGCAATTACCAATACCAGACAAATGCACTGCAATGCACTGAATTATATAACTTTAAGTGGACAGGGGTACCCTATAAGAGGACATTTTCACGGGCGATTTTTTTTCGCGCTTTGCACATTTTGAGCAATTTTAGCAATCGATTTTGAGCTTCCTTACATAGACCAACATACAAAAGGAATATATTTGTGCGTTTTGTGTTTGCGCTTGCTGGTTTTAGGGCGAAAATAAATGTAGCGCAAAAATTGTCAAATTGTCACGGTGCTAACTATAATTTGTCATTTGAAATCAGTCCTGTTTTGTGGACCGGTCACGGAGGTGTGGTTGTGCAACGGACCAATAATAATTATGGTATAGAAATTATTTACCATATGACCTGTCTGTCTCTCTCTCGATCCTGCTCCAGTATTTTGTTTCTTAGAAATATTTGCAAAACTGAATGAAACGTTTTTGAAAAAGAACGCAGCAGTTGAATCTTCCTTTCATTGAGGTTACACATGTCGGCTGTATTATAAAATAGTCTTTCGATATTCAGTGTATGAGGGGTATCAAAAAGGTTTTGAAATCGCCCAGAAGTGAAGGAGCCAGAGACTTAATTTTGATATATAATAATAATAATAATAATAGTGGAGTCTTATATAGCGCCGGTATCCGCCATAAATGACGCTCATGGCGCTTGTTGCATATACAACCACTTGAACAAACAAAAAAAAGAATTTACAGTGCATAAAGTTCAAGTCTTAGTAATAGTATATTCATCATAACAAATGTCTGGAAAACGCAAATCTAAGTTCTTCTGATTGTGTACAAACCAGGACGACATGAGATGTGAAGTGTTGTTTCGATAAAAGATGTGATATCTACGTGATCTTGCCACAGCGATTCTGAAGACGAGCGGATGCATAGATGAATAATGTTCACAGGGGTCTGTTGAATTGATCCTTCAGACATCTTTACAAAGTCACTGTGCAAAGTTACACATTGGAAAATGGATTGAAATAAATACAAACATGCCTAATATTAGTTCAGTAATTCTTGAGATAGACTTTAAATGTTGGGAAAGGTTTCTGAAAAAAAATGGGTTTGTATGGTAAAACCAATAGCTTAAGGGGGGGGGGGTGTATAGGATGGCCGGATTTCAAAATGTAGTGACTTTGCAAAAAATGAGATAAGAGCACAGTGGAAAACTGCAAAGTCTTAGCTTAAAAATGCTTTTTAATTGAGTCAAATCGGATATTCAGTTCTGATGTTATGGTCACTTTAATTGACGGAATTTCAAAAATCGGAGGCGTTTTGTATTTGTTTGTGTGTAGGCTTGACATTTTGGTATATAACATGTCTTGGTGGAAGTCCGGGAAAGTGGTGAAATTCATTGTCAAACATTTGGTCATTTCAACCTATACCCCCCCCCCCCCCCCCTTAAGGAAAGTGTTAAATTGATTTAACACATTAGTGGTAGCAGAGAAAAATGGAACAGGACGAAGTGGATGCTGGAACCTATTGTATATTTTAATTAAATGTATTGTAAATGTCTTTCAATGATACATTTGAATTGAATTGCTATTTTATTTTTAGTTTCCCCCAGATAATGGCATATTGGCGATAGGCCAAATCACAATAAATGGAGTTTGATTGCAGCGCTGATTGTATTATGATAAACATTATTAGTCACTTGGTAAATATGGCATATTTGGAATTCAACAATTCCCCCATACCTTCAATGAAAAGCGTTGTTGAAAGGGAAACTAAATTGTTAAAGGAGGGGTCCCGCAAGCGTAACATTATGCATTATATGTCTAAGACAAATAATTATGGAGCCCAAATCGCGTAGTTATATAGAATAAAACATCATACTAATTTAACGAAAAATAACTGCCATCTCTCAACATGCAATTTTCAAAATTCGAGGCAATCGAAAGTCCTGGTGTCGATAACGTCATGTTTATACAACGCATGTGGGCAAATGACTTCAGCGACACCGGGACTTTCTGTGCAAAACCACAGGAAAAAAACACCCTGTTGTACGGGCCCAACTGACCCATTATAATTGTTTTTGAAAATCGCCTGAAAATTAACCAAAATATCAAATAATAATGTAGTGTCGGTTACCGAGCTCGATTCCAGCCCCACCCCCACCTGCTCTCAATTTTTTCTTCGGAACACCCTGACAAAAAGGCGAAAAAATCCAGACTGACCGACCATACCTGAGCGGTCAGTTTGCCTGTACAACAGGGTGTTTTTTTCACAAAATCTGTTTTCACATTATAAAATATTTTTGGTTTTGGTTTTTGATTAACCAAAACCGAAATATACACTCTGAGTCCAAAGTATTAGCAGCACTGTGACTTCACAGTTGTATTTATCCAACGATATGTTACCCTTGATATTCTGTATTACATTGGGTTAAATTTACTCACCAGTAAAAATACTTGGCTATGTTTATATTATTTAGACCCTGAAAAGTGTTTGAACAAGGTTAGCTATTAACCCAAGTGTAGAGGTATTATGAAGTGGCATAGTACTATATCAGGACAAAAGTGTAAAAATAAATTCCACAACTTATTTGCCCACTATACTATTTGTATTAACAATCTCTGTTGACTTACTCAGAGAGGATAGTGGTTGATTCAGTTTGAATCAAACCGATCTGCTGTTATTGACCAATCAGGAAATAGGCATTTTTGAGATATTTAAACAAGGGGTTAGCGCTAGGGATGAAAATGAGGGACCCCTAATTGGAATGATTATGTAGGCGTAATACCCATTCACAATTGTACCTTTCACGGTCCTATATTTCATCGAATAGAATATATTATAACTAGAAGATGTATGCCTGCTCTTGCCTACCTATGTACGTCTTGAAGCCCAGTAGCTGCCAAGTATGCTGAGGAAATGAAGCTGTCTCATATAAAAATCTGTCTGATTGGGCGCCAAATTAACTAACCACCATGTAAAAGCCTAGGTTTCAGGTAGTTTTAAAATTGATGTATAACATTTTAGCCTCATATGATTTCCAATAGAATTCCGCCCAATTGGGCACCAAATGACACACCGTGTTAAAGCCCGGGCAAACAGCTTAATTTGATGTATAACTTAGTCCCATGCGATCTTAAATGAAATTCCGCCCAATTGGGAGCCAAATGACCCACCATATTAAAGCCCTTCGCAATGGGTTTTACTTTGATATACAACTTAGCCCATTACTAATAATCTGCCCAATTGTGAGCCTAATGACCCACCACTGAAATTATGTATAAAACCGCGTAAGCCGAGAACCACAAAGTGGAACTTGGTTAGTGATTTTTGCTATAATTTTGTTACATAGTTTCTGGACAAAATCGCATTGAATTCTACCAATTATATAACGATATTTGTAATGTATAAATATAATGCTAACGTGGGATTAAAATGTTCTTCAACAGCACCAAGTTTTAACAGTAATTTGCGGATTTCCTATCAATATCTAATGTTGAACATCTTCTTCCATTCCATGTCTATTGCAGCAAGCCAAATATGGTTTTGGCCTGGCCGTCAGCGGGGGCAGGGACAACCCACACTACCAGAGTGGAGAGACGTCCATCGTGGTGTCCGATGTGCTGGCTCAGGGACCAGCGCAGAACAGACTCAAGTAAGTCAAATTTGGGAACGCACCATTTATGTTAGGGGGTGATTTCTCTGGATTTTTGACTTTACAAAAAAAAAAATCCGGACCACTTTTTGTGTGGGGGTGCGTTGACAAATACCTGCGAACGAGGACGCACACCCATTTTTTACATTCCAACTGAGGACACACCTGCAAACGAGGACGTCCTCGGTTCCCTGATACGTGCAAAATATTGCAAACAACGTTAAAACGCTATCTAAACGAGGTCCTCGTATCACCTCTACCTCAAGGCAAATACCAGTGGAAAGATCATGATATCGTGGGGTGGGGGGTTGTCAAGGCAAATACCAGTGGAAAGATCATGATATCCTGCTCGTAGGTTATATTTGACTGTTTTTGTCGGAGTGTAAAGTTTAGACGTCCACCGGGGCTTGAAATAATTAAGCAGGATTAGGGAACACATTTACCCCCGCTAAACCTCAAAATAACACTGGTTCTTATGTACAATGTGTCACCAGGAGCAATTTTGGAAATTGCCCCTGGTTATCCCTTTGCATTATCTACGGGACGTTATATTTTGTCTCTTCCATCGGTGATTAGTGCCGGTTTTATGATTAGGCCAAAAAAAATAAAAATTGACTTGCCCTTTCAGGGTCAAAGTCAGGGTCGGACAGTCGGATTTTTGTCCCCTTTTTTTCTTGAAATTATTTTTGAAAATTTACTGCACAAAAACACGTTTTTTATTATTTTTAAACAAGCAGATACTACTTAAAAACACGTTTTGATCTTTCTTTATTGTTATGTGCTTCTTTCAATTTTTTAATTTTTTTTTTTCAATCTTTTTTTTTTTTTTTTTTGGAAAAAAGAAGAAAAAAAAGAAAAATAGCGACCCTAGATTTCCGAAAATTAGGGTCGGTCGGAAAGGGCAAGTCAACTTCTTTTTCTTTTTTGGCCTTAGTGCAATTTGAAAATCTTCTAAATAAAACTAACCAACCCATTAAACTGGATAGGGCAGCAATCCATTAATATGCCCTAAATACTGTTACAGGTATCAGGGCTGGAACTTTAGATTTGTTTCAACCACCTATAGTTCAATCACTTCTAATTTGGCAAGAAATATTTGGTTTTATCTATCCGTGCGCAAAAGTAATTGCAAGCGTTTAAGCGCGATTTTGGCATACGCAAGTATCATGCATACAATAATACTGCGACATTGCACGCCATATTGTGCCATGCGAGAGTTTTGCGCGTGACACTCTTCTGGATTCATTCGCTGCTGTAGACAGGTTTCGCCAATTTGGAACTGACGGATAACTATAGTCGGGCAGGCCTTGACTGACAAAAATACCTTCCCAGACAGAAATTTCATCAACCAGTGTAACTAACTTAACACTGCGAGTTTGAAAAACTTTACCCGCCAGTTGGGTTGGGTAATTTTTGAATCTTCACCCGCCCAAGCAAAAGTTATAACGGGTGGGCGGGTGCTATTTCCAGGCCTGTTCAGTCAGTAACAGGTATTAATCTCATCAATACTAGAGTTAACATGTTTCATGTAAAAATGTTTTAATAACAACAACAACTAATTCAAATACAAAACACAAACGTTAACCTTTCTGTATAAATGCACATGCCATTATAGTTAGAATGGTTTCCAATTTTGTCGTTGACCTCCGAGTCCAAACATATTCTATAGCATATTTGTAAATTAAATACAGCGTTATGCATGGTCTACTGCACATGATATATCAACAGTAATTTACAATACCTGTAGTGACAATTAGATTGTTTCATGGGAAAGTGAACTTGAGAGTGATGATGGCAAATTATGGCGTTACTATTATTAGTATTACAGTATGCTTTGGTGATTTCAAGTACAAGATTAATTGTGGGACTTGTATGAAGAGATAACTTACAATAAGTCTAGGTCAAGGGTTTACCGGGTTCGTAGGACATGTTTAGAACTGTCAAGCTTTTGCCAGGATTAGCTCCATGACCTTTTCAGGACCAAGTCGTTATAATATTAAGCAAAATATATAGATAGCCACTTCCCTATTATTATTATCATCATTTCGGCTGCCCCTTGCCCGATGATTTGAGAGTAGATATGCCCCTTTCTTACTTGTGAAAGATTGGTGGCTCTGAAAAGAGTTTTTTTCAGATGGACTGCCTCTTGTCCACTGAAAAGATGGTGACTCAACAAGTCTTCAGCACTCACATTTTTATCCGTGCATGTCTTTGTCTGCTACAAACACATCTAAGAAGAACAATCATTGGTGAAATTGTATGTCAGTTTGTATGATGAAGATGCTGTATGTCCAAGTAGAACTGTACACCTTCAAAATGGTCAATGAAATGTGATGCCGCACATCAAAATGGGGGAAGGGGGGGGGGGGGGGGCTTTGCAGGTGAAGTCAATTTTGAGTTTATTATGTGTGCTCTCAGAGCTTTTTCTAAACTTTAAAATAACACCAAATTTATTAAAATTGATCAAGGCATTCAGATTTTACGGGTGAACTCCTATCTATTATGACTCCTATTTTTTTCTTTTTCTGTCTGTTTTCATCTATATCTTGAAAAATGCACGGGCAAAGTCCCCCCTCCCCCATTTTTGATGTGCTTTATCACAAAATAGAGATTCAGTCTCTTTAAAACTTTTAAAGTGTCATTGTGTTTGTTAACCCTAATCGCCAAGGTGCGTTCTGGGTCGCCAAGGTGCGTTCTGGGGTATAAAACTATCAGGGGAGAAAAACGAGTCAAATTAGGGGTGGGGGGGGGGGGGTAGGGGGTAGGATGGGGGCACCAGATATCAACCATTGTCGCCTGAGTGGCAGTCCCCCTCAGAACCATGAAATAATATTTTTTTAAAGAGGCTTCCTCCTCTTTAAGGATGGCAAAGTTTATTGATTTATTGCTAGCAAGGGTGATTTTGCATCAAAAAGTACTTTTAAAAAAGGGAAAATATGGCCTCTTCCTCCTTCCTTTTTTTTCTTCAAAAGTGCAGACGCTAAAACATGTTGTTTTTTGTTACTATGCCTTAATCATGGCACCCGGATTTGGTACCAACTACTGACCTGAACCAAATGTAGTTCTAGTGTTTTGTAACATTTACCAAATTCCAGCATGTTATGCATCTCATTATCAATGCTTGCTTTTTACATTACACAGGATCAATGATCGCCTTTTAATAGTGAACGGCCAATCTATGGAGAATGTTTACCATAAAGCAGCAGTAGACGCACTCCGACAGGCCGGCAATACAGTCACAATTGTAAGTATTATAGGAAATCATCTGAAATTATATGGGTACATCTATAGTCAGCGTTGTATTGCTATGGTATGGTATGGTTCCAAAATTGCTCAGAATTTGTGTTACTGTGTTCCGTTGTTACAAGAAAAGCAATGCAGAATTTCTGTACACTCCAATTGAACATTACGACGAACTGTTGTTGTAGTACATGACCGGTGTTCATGGTTCTCTCATAGTGGCACAGACTCATCCGTGTAGAGAAGGGGATGTTTCCCATGTGAAAACTTTTATTAACACTTTCCACGCTGCTATTTAGTTTTACCATATATACAAATCAGATTTGTCCAAACTTTCAATGTTTATCTCAAGAATTACTGAACCAATACCAGACATGTTTGTGCTTATGTTATTGCATTTCTTCTCAATGGTAATTCCAAATATGCTGATGAAATTCCATAATTCTGTCATTTTTGAAACATTTTGTGAAATTTTGGAATGTCGTTTGTAGACGCCTGCCGCAAAATAATTTTAAATTTTACCGGGAGATACTACACAAAAACACCTTTTAAAGATTTTTGTTGTTGATTTTTTAATTTTTTTTAATGATTTTTAAACAAGCAGATACTACTCAAAAACATGTTTTCATCTTTCTTTATTGTTGTGTGCTTCTTTCAATTTTGTATAAAAAAATTGTTAAACTTTCTTTTTTTTTGTTGAAAAAATAAAATAAAATAGCGACCCTAGATTTCCGAAAATTCGGGTCGGTCGTTTTTTTTTGTGGCCTTATTAACATGTACTGATTAAAGGTGACAATTTACGGAGCCTTACAATATGCTGCCCTAACACAAAGTGGTCAAGTCTGCATTGACAATTGGTTTGGATTGGGGACAACTGACCAATCACAGGCCACATCATCATTTGGCTGTGCATTATGATATATGAAGTTGTATCTTCACTTGTTTCTCCAAAAATTACCAATGTGCAAATGGCCCCTGGTTCATCCGAATGGCCTCTGGTTCACTTAAAATCTCCATGAACCAGGGGCACCTGGTTCAATCTCTCTCATTTTCACCCTTGGCATATGATACAATGTATGGAGTTTTATGTGCACTTGTTTCTCCTAAAGATTGTGTATGCAATCTTGCAATCTTTTTTGTGTTTTTTGCTTATAATTACACAGTCGTCAGTAACTTGGAGTTATCCAGGCCTTTTCTTGTGATATGAGAGCATTTGATTAAAATGTATGTATTGCAATGGATATTCGTGCAGTACTTGGACCGTAATCAGTTATGTGACTGGAATGAGTGGGATGTCGGGAATATCGATTTTCAGTTATAGGTTAAAAGAAATGGCAGATTCTTATGTTTTACTTAGTTTTCTCAGTTGGTAAATTGTTTGTAACTTAAAGATTAGAGGTTCAATTTAGTGGGGTTTAGACCATACTGTTGCATTTTCCACCTTTTAAATGATGGGACAAATATCAAAATTTAAAAACTGCAAAAATGCTACTCATTTCGCTTGATCACATCACATATATTATACCCCTTAGCAAAATTACTCCATAAAATCACAGAGCTTTGACAGTTTTAAACTTGTCTGACGGCGAACCTGTCAAACACATTACCTTTGATGAATACCTGACATAAATGCCTATCTCACAATTAGCTTTGAGGAAGTTTGCATACAGTATGTTTTGATGTAATATTTTGCTTTTTATCACCACTCTGGATTGATAGCTAATGTAAAAGTGGTAATTTTCGTGCGATTACATTTTCGCGCTTTACTAACTTTCATCCATCTCGCTTGTTTTAAAATTTGCGATTTGAAAGCTCATCACATAGACTTATACACAAACTAAATATGTTCACACGTTTTTATTTTCGCGGTAGCTGCTTGGACCACAATTCAATCCAATATACCGTTGACTTCATTTAAACCCATACTTTGAATGTTATCACATGAAGGCTGACAGCAAAATTGTTAACTTTATTTGTTGGGAGTGGCTGTTTTCTCTGATTTGTTTTGTCACAATAAAAATGTGTTTCTCTTCTCAGAATTTTTTTTGTATTAAATTATTTGTTGGGACCATAATAAAAAAAATCTTGTTTCTCGGACAATATTTGTTCTTTTTTTTCATTTTAAACATTATAAACTACAAGCTATATTTTTTACCAATGCTGCTACTTTAGGTTCTATTTGTCTGATATCGCCAGACATATCGCCATTTCCTTTTGACCGCCACCTTTCCATTTTAATGGAATTTTATTAAGCCTGGCTCGAGCATTTTGCTTGAGTCTGGTCCGGGTCCCTTCAGGACCCAAGCGTGTGTCTGTACGGACCGACCGTGTAAACAAACAAACAAACAAACAAACAAACATGTAAATAACATTAATGCTGTATCAGAAATAATGATTACAATTAAACACAATATGTGTGGTAAATGGTAATAGCTGAGATAAACATATCAATCAGGGTAAACAACTGAATGTTATGTGTGGGGTTCTATGTTAACGCTTTTCACTCAGCTATTGGTTTTACCAAATGCAAGACAGATTTTTCCGAAACCTTTCCCAACTTTCTAGGTCTATCTCAAGGATTACTGACCTAATACTAGGCTTGTTTGTACTTATTTCAATGCATTTCTCATGGTGATTCCAAATTTGGTAATTTAATTCAATAATATTTACATTTTTGAAACATTTTGTGAAATTTTGGAATGTCGTCTGCATGGACAATTTTAAGGGAGCAGTTCCATTTATACGCGATAAATTTATCGCGACTGTACCGGGGCCTGATATGTTTTGGACCCGATGTTTTTCAAGTTGATACGCGGGGTATGTTTAGCAAATAGAGTGGGACATTGTTTAGCAAATACACGAGGATAATACAATTTACGTTAAACATCCAAACCCCGCGCCAAGATGTCGCCATGATCAATAAATAACCCGAAGCTCTATTTACATACCGACCACTTATCTTTCGTTATATTTAAACAAGCGGTAATACGCTACTCGATAAATAATCCTTTGCTACTCGCAACTGTACGCGCTAAAAATCTCATCGGGGCCTGATAAAAAACTCATCGGGGCCCGGAACATTCTCGCAATTTTTATCGCGTACAAATGGAACTGCTCCCTAAGTGTTACAAAGTACAGCTTGTCACATTGTGTGTGGATATTGTCTATTCACTCAACTACACACATACACTACACTTGCGTAATAAACTTGAACACTTGATGGCCTTTTGAAATTGGAGCCCTCTCGCTGTATTAGTAACTCCTCCCTTGACTGTGATTACGGCAATGATTTGATCAATTTGTATCATTAGTATTTGAGAAAAGTAAAGGGTCATGGGGAATAATAACTGCTGATTTTGTTGTTTGTGTGAGACATGTGAAATATCATGTTGCTGACTGCTGAGGATATTGAAGTACAGTGTATCCCACCCAAAATACAGGGTGTCTCAGAATGAGTTATACCACGGAAAGGTGCATTTATGCAGCTATGAATACCATTGCTAGCCCATTGGTCAACATACTAATGATTCTAACATGAACGTACATTTTACTTTCTTAGGAACTTTTAAATTTTTGAAAATCAGATGTTCAGGGCTACAAATTTGATTCTCAATTGGTATGTCGTGTGGACAGGTTTGCAAGAGTCTGATTAGATCATGCGCAAATTAAAAAAATCACACACAAACTTAATTGCCGAGAATCTTGGATTCTTGTAAACCGAACACAGTATAAATTATTCTGGGACACCCGGTATTCACCAAATTCGAGATTGGATTGGTTTTCTGTACCCTGAATTCCATCATGCACAGTGGAAAAAAAGTTGGGAGTTTGGTGTGACCTCATATTTCTATAAATAGCCGGGGTACAAAATAAGAACTTTTTGAAATAATATAAAATGATATAGCCTCACAATAAACTATAGTTTGATTCAGAAAAACTTGTTTGCTGCTTTTCTTGCAGACACATTGTAGCATTAAGTAGAATAAACATAAACTATAAAATAGCCCAGATATGGCAGGGAAGAAGGGGGTGATCTCATGCCATCCCACGGGGCTAATAGACTCCTAACTCACTAACCCTAATACAAAGCCTTGTAGGCAGTACCAAATCTGAATATTATTTGAGCCACTAATTCAGTGGCAGCTGCTTTTCTTGCGGACACACTGTGGCACTAAGTAGAATAAACATAACTATAAAATAGCCCAGATATGGCAGGGAAGAATGGTGTGATCTTATGCCATCCCACGGGGCTAATAGACCCCTAACCTTACTAACCCTAATAAGTAATACAGAGTCTTGTAGGCAGTACCAAATCTGAATATTAGTTGGGCCACTCCAGCTGCTTTTCTTGCGGACACACTGTGGTACTAAGTAGAATAAACATAACTATAAAATAGCCCAGATATGGCAGGGAAGAATGGTGTGATCTCATGCCATCCCACGGGGCTAATAGACCCCTAACCTTACTAACCCTAATACTGGAGTCTCGTAGGTAATGCCATTGTTTTGCATTGGTATTTATTACACATGGGAGAATTATTTAGAAAAAACATCTCAAGTTGAATGTTACACTGTTTGCCTTACAACATCATAGAGTATCAATGTTTTCCATGTGGCTATTGGTTTTACCATACAAAATAGATTTTCTTTGAAACCATTCCCAACTTTTAAGGTCTATCCAAAGTATTATTGAATCAATACTAGGTATTTTGCGTGGCGATTCCAAATATGGTAATGAAATTTAAACATTTTGACAATTTTTGAAATAAATAATTTTGTGAAATTTTGGAATGTGGTCTGCAGATGCCTGCTGCGTGGAAAGTGTTAGGACTCTCTATAAAGAGGGTTGACATGAAAAATGCACTTATATTGTGCTGTGAGTGTGGGGCTAAGGTAACTTGATTGTTAAGTAAAATTACAAAAATTACAAAAACATTAGGTAGAAAATGCTATTGTAAGTAATACCTACAGGTCCAGAAAAATGCAAATTTCTTGGGGAAAAATTCCCACAAAATTCTTAATAAATTTCTTAATTTTCAGAGCTTTAATTTCTCCCAGGCATCTTTAATCTCTACAAGGAGCTTCCTTGAATCGTCCATTATTTCACCAGACCTGCATAGCTACATTACATATGATTCCCGTAACATGGTTTTCATCATGTATCCTCTTCTAACACGTCCAGACCTTGGTGGATACATATGATCACGATAACATGGGTTTCCAATGTTTTCCCACAAAGCATTGCGCGAATGCCAGCCAACTAAAGCTTTTTTCACACGATGCATTTGTCGAGCTCATAAGTTTTAGAAATAAGCAAAAGGAATACTGATAACTAATTTATGCAGTGATGTAAACTAGAACCTAAGAGCTCCAACGATGAACGCGCTGTGAAGTCTATGGGAACCGAGACAAATTGGAGACCAGAATAAGGGCATTTTGCAAAAATGCAATGCATTGTGGCGGTGTCTTTAAAACCTTCTTTGGGTTACCATCATTGATATCAATTTCTAACGCGCATTGTCAAGTTATCAAACCCCCAAACATTGGTCATGACTCGCTGCATCTGTAACCTCTTCACTGATCCCAGGCATTCTTTTTGTGCACGTAATGTGAGGCTGAATGAGGTGTTGGGTTCTATTTATGATGACAGGTGTGCACTTAACCCTTTCCACACCGCTATTAGTTTTACCATACAATAACAGATTTTTCAGAAATTTCCCCCAAATTTCAAATTCTATCTCACAGATTATTGAACTAATACTAGGCATGTTTGTACTTATTTCAATGCATTTCTCATGTTGATTCCAAATAGGGTAATGACATTCAATAATTTTGACATTTTTGAAACATTTTGTGAAATGTTGGAACGTTGTCTGCAAACGCATGCCATGTGGAGAGTGTTTAGGGAATAAAAGTTATATTGATATTTTCTTGAAGTCAACATCATATAGCCCACTGGAATAGAAAATATGATGGCGTAGTGAATAGTGAATAAGCTTAGATAGGTTATTGACCGGGGAGGGGGAGAGAGAAGAAGGTGGAGGGGAGTTTAATTGTTAAAGAAGGGGTTGGATTGACTGGCCAGCGTGAGATAGGGAAAGTTGGAGTTAGATTGAGCTTACAGAGAGAGGAGAAATGTTTTATGGACATTTTTGAATTGAGGAATTTTGGTAAGCATTTGATTTTTGTAAGTGTGAGTATCCCCCTGGCTGAGTTATTGTCTTGATATGGTTTATTTATGAGTTTTGTCTTAACACTATTGTGCATTCCTTTCTGTTTCCCCCCTCCCGCCCCCTCCATCTAGACATTCAAGAGAAAGACAGTTGCAAGAGAGCCAACACTACAGGCTGCCAACTACAGCACTCTAGACGCCGCACCGAAGCGAACACCAGCCCCTGTGTCAACCAAGGCATACCAGAGTTTACCTCGCAATCTTACCCAGTCGGCGCCGCCCAAGATAAGCAGCCAGGCTAGTGGTAGAAGTAGCGGGGACACCATGGATATGCGAAACACATTGTACCTGCGTAAGAAGCGCACCGAGGGTTACGGTATGCAGCTCGGCTGGGTGCTGTTTGTGCAGGGATTGAGTGATCAAGGGATAGCGTCTAGCGAAGGTGTTAAGCAAGGAGACACTATCAATAAGGTATGAAAGGAATAAATAATCATCGCTGTTCTGTCAAAACCTTGTATCTCCATCCGGCCCTTCAGCATGTATAGTAATACTTCCTAGGTATAACCTTTGGGCGGTCTGCTCTAAACATGTTCAAGGGCCAACAACACATCTATAAAAATATTGCAAGTGCTCTTTACGCCTGAGCATGTATAAAGCAACACTTCCTATGCATAACCGTTGGACAATTTTACTTTATACATGCTAAAGGGCCAGAAAAACATACAAGGTTCTGACAAAACTGCAATGTAATGATTGTTTTTGAGTGCAATTATTGTAGAATAAGTTCTGTGACATCACCACAAAGAGTTGATGAACAATGTTAAGTGCTGTGGTCCCATTTTTGGTAAATTTATGGGTCTGAAATCCTTAATTTTGCTGTTATTTTAACAGAAATTTTAGCAAACTTTGCCTGTGTTGCCTTCATTCGCACCCCACGTCCTTCTGTATTAATTCGCTGCTGTAAGGAGGCTTTGCCAATTTGGAACAGAACAAACTATAGTCCTACCATTTAGGGCTATCTGATCTGAGTCTAGCAATCACAGAACTGCTCCCGATCCGAGGACCGCTATCAACAGGAGAACCTCCCGTAATTTAATATTTCTATAATCAATCTTAGTATGACCTGAATAAAAAAAAGCAGCCTTTCAATGAAACTGACCTGAAAAATGTGATGCATTTTACCTTACTATTTCTCTAGATTAACAACATACCAGTGGAGACGTTAAGCTACGCCGATGCCCGCAAACTCATCCAGGCCTCCAAGGATAAGCTGATGCTGGAAATCTCGCGTAATCGTGACAACGGCCTCGGTCTCCCCCCTCAAATATCGCAGAATAACTCGTCGTCGTTCGAGACGCCTACCAGCAGTCGGAATCAACCAGACCCTATGCAGGATATCTTTGTACCGCAGCCCATGCCAGATGACGAACCCATTGTGGCGATTCAGTCCCCGCCGACGATGGCTGCACCGCCAAGACCTCCGCTGCCATCAGACAGCTATGATTTCGGTAGGTGTTGCTTAGTTTTCTTTCCCAATTTATAGATCAACATCAAGTCGATGTGAATTATTGACAATAATCCCACCTTATGAAATAAGTTACTTTGATTTTATCACTTCCACCTGGTGAATGAAGATATTACAAGAATCATTAAGCGTGTGTATTAAAGTTGTTTCGAAGCAGTAACTCTCTCAAATAAATAATAATAATAATAATAAAACCATGCTTATTGAGCGCATAACACAATTAAGTCCCTATGCGCTATAACAAATAAAACAAACGCAAATATACAAAACTATACATAATACATAACAAAAGACACGACAAAAAGGAAATCATGCATTAACATTAAATAGGTAAGTTTTTAGCGATGATTTGAACTGTTCAAGAGTTTTGGCTGATTTAACATGATATGGTAATTGATTCCAAAGTTCAGCAGAAGCATCTTGAAAAGAACGGCGTCCATATGATGTCGAAGGTGAAGAAACATGAGCAAGAAGATATTGTGAGCGAGAACGGAGATTGCGTGTGGGCTTGTAATGTTGTATGAGATCTTGGAGGTACATAGGTGCTAGACCACGAGAACATTTAAAAGTTAATAGAATACTGGTACAAGGAAGGCATCCATAAAAACTAAGAAATTAGAAAGAAACATGTGCCGACCTGACACTTTGATTTAACAATTAAGTTGCACATGAGGCAAGGACTAAAGGTGTTTCATTGGGTACCATTGAACACAAAACATCAAATATGTCATGGTGGCTCTATTGGCTGAGTCTAAAATGTATATTTCCTTTAAAATC
Organism: Ophiura sarsii; assembly: GCA_035610835.1. Taxonomy (NCBI): domain Eukaryota; kingdom Metazoa; phylum Echinodermata; class Ophiuroidea; order Amphilepidida; family Ophiuridae; genus Ophiura; species Ophiura sarsii. The sequence goes on from CM069456.1 coordinate 54,636,401, forward strand.
AAATATGTTTTAGCCCTTGGTCTATAACTGAACATTTTCTTTAAATCGGACTTTCGATTGCTGAGATATGTTAAGTCAAAGTTGCATAAAACCAACAGCTTTGGCAACAACTTTTTTTTTTCCAACTCCAATTGCCAGATAATGTCCTAATTATGTCTAATTATGTATGCATAAAATATGTCAAGGAAAGTTTGTGGATAGATAAGATGAGCTATGATGATGTAACTTAGTACATGGGTAGTTCACTTGAAGAGCTTCTAATATACATAGACTTTTGTTTAATAATTTCCATTTGCATAGTTAATTAGGCCCACTAATTAAATTACATTTTAATATATTTTGTTGTCGATGCAGATTCACGCATGCCTCCACGCCCGCCGAGCCCAGGAGCAGATGAAAGCGGCATGGGGTAAGTCTGGCTTTTTATTTTATTACATGTCCAGACAGATTGATGAATCGCCAAAGAAATCAAACAAACTATCTTGGCAAATAGAAGAGTTGTATGGAATACTCCCTCTCCCTGTTGTGTGAGAGGTTCATACTCTTGTAACCAGATAATTTGTTTGTAATCTTTGGAAATCCATCTTGCTGTCTTCATTTCACGGAAAACATCATCAAACAGAGAATGGTTGTGTAGCACTTTGGATTGTCTGTACTGGTCATTCAGATATACTTCCCTACCTTAAACCTGTATCTGGAATAACAGAAACCTCTGCACCGTTAAATGTGCGCACACAGTAACCTTGTCATGACTCCATCCCCCATGTATGTCTTTCTACTAATAGTCTTATTCAAGAGTCTCCCCTTCACAGGCCTGGAAAAAATGTCAATTTCCCGGCAAGCTAACCCAAATTTCGCTCCAAAATGTCTCAATATTTCTTTTTTATTTTATTTATTTATTTATTTTAAATGGAAGAGCAAATTTTCCCTCCAAATACCCGAATTTCCAGGAGCTTCCCAAATTGCCCATTTTTTCCAGGCCTGCCCCTTCATGACTAATAAACTAAATTAGTTATTCCCCTGTACCAGCTAGATGATTCTCAGTTATCAGTCAGTGCTCAGTGCGTGCATTGTAATTAATTGATACTGATTTAGAGGCAGTCAGAAACTGCAGACAGACAATAATTGTAGTTGGCAAAACACATGTTAACAGTTGTGTGTGTCCTCACAGGGCACTATGTATTAACTGTGAATATCAGGGGGGGGGGGGGGGGGGGGGGGTGAGGTCACACACAAAGCACTATTACTAAATTTCTGTTGGGGGGAGCACCATTTGGCTAGTACAATAAGTAAACAATAGTGTGGTATTTTGAAATATCCCATGAATAACTTATTTATGGTTTGGGGTTTACACATTACTATTTTGTCTCCGTCTTGTATGTGTGTTTATTTGTTTGTTTACTTCTTATTTATCTTTAATCCAAATTCCAAATATTTGATAAATTGTTCGTATTTCAGGGCTTAGGGGAGGGGCATTTAATCTCTCTTCTCATTTGTTTTACTTGGTGGTAGAAGAATCCCATCTTTGAGATTTAAATCTTCATTTTTACCCCTTATTTTTTCAAAACTTTCTGAAAGTGAGAGGGTTAAAAAATATGTACCCATTTTCAATCCTTAATTCATGGCTTTGAAAACGGGTCTTCTAACGATATTTTGTCAAAAACAGGGGTTGTTGTTGTAAGTGTTAGGTAGCAAGGAAAATATTGTCATGAGTGGGGTGATGCTCCTTTCCCCAGAATATATTTATATAGCCTATATACTGTTTTCGTGTGGCCTACTTTTCCCATTTGTCCATACCTTAACTTATTCATACACTTACTTCACCTTCTTAGCTCTAAGTGTTGTGCATCTTTTGATCAAATAAATTTTACCAAGCGCCATTTTTACGTACCATAAATTCACAAAGGTCGAAAATAAAATATTGAAAATCTCTTGTTAATTAGAATTAAGTATATTTAATGCAGTAGTACTTGTAGGTGTTCTGATTGCTGGCCCAATTTTTAACTTGATGTATTCTATTCTACACGAAGGGCATCCTTTCAATTGAAATAGTCATTTTACAATGTTTGAGTTGCATAACTCCAATAGTTCTTATTTTAGAAGCACAAGGTGACTTGGAAATTTACACAAACTAGTCAGGTGGTTAACCACCTTTGGCAGTAATCACTAAATAAAACATATCTTGCACCAACAATTTTACAGAAATAATGAGCAAATTACAGGTTTCTGACTTTCTTCTGATATCAAATTATGTTGATGGAAAAAGAGAAGCTAAAGTGATCAGAACATCCACCTTAAAAGTAGGTCAAGAAATTGAATATTGAATTCCAGTTTTTTTTTTTTTAACATTGGTTGTTCTGGCCCTATCCTACAAACACAAAAACTAGCATGCACCATTTTGAGCCTTATCAATGGCAGGCTAATGACAATGGTTGATTTTAGCATGGTTTAGCCCACATTTGATTTGAAATAACCAACATATTTATACCCCATGACCCACAGCATAGCGTTAGAAACTTTTATCTTTAGATCCTTAATTACTACGGTATTAAGTTTTATTCTGTTCAAAAGTATAACTTTTATCATGTACCATTTCTGAATTATTTGGTCCTTAACATGGAGGTGACATGAAAAGGGTATTGGCTCACATGAGGAGTAACGTAGGGTTCAATATAGGTAATTCAAATGAATGTTTTAAAAAATTCAACAACAATAATCCAAAAAAAATCCAAAAAAAAATCAAAACCACCCCCCCCCCCAAAAAAACCCCCAAATTTAAACAAAAATTCAACAAAAAAAATTCTGACCAGTCGGGACTGCCTCACACGGTCGGTCGGACGAGGACAAGCAAACAACTTTTTTGTTGTTGGCCTAAGCCTGTGAGGGCCACATAAAATAGTTACTATGGGGTCAGATTTTCAGTTGTAAGGTCAGCTAGCACTACTATAGTTTGATCAGCTCCAAATTGGCGAGCTTCCTTACATTGGAGAATCAATCTGATAAACGTTGGCATGTGCACTGTGCTGCATCACATGCACGGCGCTTTGTGTCGCATGTATGACGTGTACGTTTTTAACAAAAATCACACTCAAACATTTGGATTACTTTTGCTTATAGACACATAAAACTGTATTCCTATTTGATATTGACGTAACTATTGTAGTACGAGTACAATTACATGTACAACTGCATACTGATTTTCAGTGGTGTGATGTTAGGCCCAAAAAATAAATGTTTGTTTGCCCTCTGCAGTTAAAACATTTGGGAGCGCCGGCCGGCCAATTTGAACGGATCGTCATTGTGTTTGCACAGTTTCAGAAATTTGAGCAGAATCCGAGAATCCATTTTCGCAAAGATTCCCGTCGGTAAAGTTGCGAGAATTCAAGTTGATTCTCGTAGATAATCTGTCTAAACACATTAATTTGAATGGAGAAGAATCCATAGATTCTCGTAAAATCCTTTGAAGAACTTCTGACCCTGCTTGCATGTACTTGGATGCAGCATGACATCTTGCAGTTTGCTCTCTCCAAAACACCCCCTCTCCCACACCTCCATTCACACAACAAAGAAAATAACCCAAAGGCATCAAAGAGTAATGTGGTATATATTTGTAAACAAAGCTGCTGTTTTATCTCTATGACAAGGCATGAAGAATATTAAAAAGTATTCTTTCAAAAGTCAAAGTAACTGGTTTTATTTAAGTTGCTTGAAATACCAAAATTGACCTCAGATTTTCATTGGGTCGATCGCGGAGGGCAAACAAACAGCCTTTTTTTTGGCCTGATGTTGGGCGAAATATGAATTATCCTAAATCGAGACATAGTCCCAGGATTTGTGACCTATATGCTTGACATATTCTATTATTTGGCTTGGCTGCTGTGACGTTACAGGTGACATTGTCTATAGATTTCATGTGCAATTTTGTTGGATGCTCTAAGTTTCGACTCTCAACATTGTAGAAGGCAGCTGTTGTTTGAGCCTCTTCCCAGTTAATTCCATGTGCAATTTGACCAATGCTCCATCATTTGGACCTTTGACACAAACTCAATGTAATATGGAGCAGCTATTGTATTCCACCATTCTACAATGGCTGCCACATAGGATTTGTCCAATGCTCTATGTTTGGACCCTGGATACAAGCTCAAAATAATACAGAAGGCAGCTGTTGTGTGCAATTCTTCTTCTTCTTCTTCTTCTTCTTCTTCTTCCGATAAAGTGCAGAATTAATTATATATGAATATAGTCGCACTGCGTATCCGTGGAACCTAGGAATACATGTATGTGCGTATAAATACAGACCGGGATGATCCCCTACTCTTTACGAAGGAGTCTGTAACATTTTTAACGTTCATTCTGAACCACGGTTCGCTGAACATGCCTACTTTCAATCCGTACGATCTGAAGGAGGCTTGGGGACAAGGTTGTATTGCAATTTGTCCGTCCAATGCTTCATATTAGGACCATTGATAGAATCTTAAAATAATCAAGAGCAGCTATTTTTTCCACCTGTCTACAATGGCTGCCATGTGAAAACTGCTCATTTCTCTATGTTAGGACCCTGGGTACTAAAGCCCTTACATAATTAAGGCAGCTATTATATTCAGCATTTTGACACTGACACTTGGGCCTGGATCTGCCCATTCTTTATATCCAGGTCGTGTGGAGTTCAAAAGTAGTTCATTATTTCTACCTGTCAAAAGTAACAATTCATTTGCAGAAAATAAAACCCTTTTCAGTGTCATGTCAGGATAATGGTCTAGACTTTTGTAGCCTATATGTGAAGGTGTGTTGCTGCGGTAATAAAGCTTGTAAGTTAAAGCCCCAGAATCTGGCATTGTGGCAATTGTTTATGGAATGTTTCATTCTGATTTAGAATCAGAGTTAGTTCTGAATAAAAAACCCATTGACATTCAAGCGTTTTTATTGCCTAACATTATTAGCATTTAAATCATGACATTTGTCATCCAGAAGACAATATTTTGTTTTTTTAAAATAAAACTCAATAAATTCAAATGTTGACGAGCTCATTCCTTACTATGGTAATGCTACACCCTAAAAGATGTTTTTCCTTCAATTTAAATAGGTTTCATTAGAGCTATTGCTTGTATGCCCAAACACCCATGTCATGGTTTAATATGTGTGGGAACATTTCAGGAACAATAGAATACAAAGGAAGTAGGATACTGATTTGAAAAAAGTTGTTTATTAGATATCATTAGATATTATGCAACAAAAAACCCACCCTGTTTTATAGATTTTCGGACCTATCAGGTAGGGTTGGTTGAACGGTCGATTTTCCCCCCTCAAATTGTTTTTACTCTTTTTTTTAAATGTTGGGCAAATGTTCAAAACATTTTCAAAAGATTAAATTGTATAATTACATAATAAATGTTGGCTGGTCAGCCTGTGGAATAGGGGTTTCCCCTCCTTTGATGATGAATTATTTTTGAAAAATGTTAATTTGTCCAAGTTGCATTATACATGATGACTTTCCCAATAGCACCTGTTGAAAATGCTAATTATCGTTATCGTTATAACATTATTGATTATAGTGTAAGAGATGCATACCTTCGTCATGGTTGCTTAGTTACTAGATGTTCATTAGACCTGATTTCATTTCATAGGCCAAGAGAAACAAATATATGCTGTGTGTTCTATTTGGCCGACCCATATTTGTTGTCAAAATCTGAGATTTGTTTTTTAATTTGCAAAAATTGCAGAATGTCTTGAACAAATTTAGATTTGTAGAGCAGGGTTTTTTGTCGCCTGGAGATAATTCATACGAGCACAATAACATTTGTTAAGGTCAAGCAGTTAATGAATTAATGTGTGAATTGTGAGGCAAAATCAAAAAATAGTCTCAGACGACCACACATTATCTTGCTCCAGGATTGATTTCATATACATGTTTAAAGTCAGATTTCCTTTTATTTTAGATTTAACAATTGTGAACAGGAAAAAAATAGAATCAAAGCCAACATAATTTTCATTTGTTTTCCTTGTCTTTAAAAAATACCTTTATTTATGCTATGTGCAGCCATTTTAAAACAAATATGGTCTCCCTGTAAAATCTAAATACTCTCTCGTCTTGCAGTTAAAAAGCTCATTAACTATAATGTCCATACCCCCACCCAATTTGTACCCATTTAGTCAAACCTTTGTTATAATAAATATCTCCTGCCTTATCACATTCATGTATGTCATTTTTGCCATCATCGAAACAGATGAGTAGGGTGTTGTTTATAGGTCAATAAATATGTATGTGTTGTTTCGTTTCGAGAGAAATTAGACAAATAAATGCATGTGCGCTGATGTCGATGTGTGAATAATGGCACGACCCCGCAGGGGGAGTGCTATTATGAGCATATCAATAATTGCGCAAGTGCATTGATTTTTCTAATTTTTTGAGAAACAAATTTCACAATTTGAGCATAATTTTGATCTATGTAAAAACGAATAAAAACATGTTAACAAGTTTGCTAACACCGGCATTGAAAATCGGCGAACCCGTGATTCCTGAACAACGAATGGCGCACACGCAGAGTGCATTAGACACTTTCAATGCACATATTTGAGTTTCTTGCTTTCTGATAGATTGGTTCGACATTACTTAGAGTGTATGAATATATTTAAATTGAGAAACACCTTTTGCCCTTAAACAGTTTGAATCTCATCTCATCTGTGCACATCTGTTCATATATAAATATCCATTGAGAGGGAGGCTCTGGCAAATCCATTCTCTTTTTTAACCTCCAACGCAGACCCACAGTTAGGCGTCGCAAGAAGAAAAAAGACCATGAAGAGAAAAAGCAACGAAGGAGTTCAACCGGTGGATTATTGGGCAAACTGGACGATGCAATGTTCAAGATGGGATTTTAAAAAGATTCATGACATTTTCTTTTTTTTACTACTACTACTAATCCAAGAAATATTACTGGATCAAACCATGAAAGATCAGTAAGAATGGTTTGGGATATGAACAGTTACCCTGGAAGTTGCCAGCAATTTTTAAAGATGGTGGCCACATGGAGGGTGTGAGACTATATGGTCATATTACCTTACGCATAACTGTTCGTCAAAAACGTATATCTATAGAAACAGATCTGTACACAGTTCAGCTAGTAAGGGCTGCTTATAAATACTGACCAGGAAAGATTCTACGGAAGCCGATTGATAAATTATATTCGCCCTTCATACAACGATGACACATGCGAGGCCTATCAGAATATATAGGACACTTATATTTATCAACACATCTACTGCAGTTCTAAGAGGAGAGCAGTGCATTCATCCGCAAATATATGAAGATCAGGATGTTGGTTTCACAGAAGAAAATGGCATATTAAGCTTTGTTGAAGATGTTCGATTTACATGTAGATTGGATTTATCATATCTAGTCCAGAGTTGAAACATACCTTGGAGGATGTTTTGAAAACAAGCTGTTTTCTTTATCAACACTGATGATGGTGTGCCGATCCTGTGTTGATTGCACTTTTTCTTCTGGTTGCAAAATCATCTGGCAACACCGTTGTCAAGCAACCAGAAAAAAGTGCAATAAACACAGGATATCGCTTCATCATCAGTGTTGATCAAGAAAACAGCTTGTTTTCCAAACGTACGCCAAGTTATGTTTTAACTCTGGACTAGATATGATAAATCCAATCTACCCCATTAACACTGAACTTGGCAATGTATAAAACTAAGTCCACATCAACTTCAGTTCGAAATCCTTAGACATGACTGTAGAGCCCAAAGTGTTCTGATTTGTAAAGTTCAAATTTTGCTTTGTAAATTCAACTTGTGCTTTCTTCAGTTTTCAATTTTGAGCTAAACTCACCTCTCCACCCAGGATAAGCGTTTCTTTTATCATATATTGTGATTGTTTAGACCAAGGCCAGCATTATTTAAATGAAATATTTGGCAAAACTATTTGTTGTGTATTTTTTTGGATTGAAAATATTGGAAACAAAACATGAAATTCCGCTTTCTAAAAGGGAAAGCAGAACACTTTGGGCTCTAGACATGAGTCTAGTCGGGCTCTAGACATGAGTCTAGTCGTGCATGGCTATTTTGATAGTCATAGATGAGCTGCAAATGTTTTCAAAATGTTTAAAACATGGATGAATACAATATCTGCTATTGACAGCCCCTAGTACCGTCACTCTCGAAAATGTTGGGCACCGGTGCTTGTGTAAAACTTGGCGAAAAAAAGGAGTCTATCACAATTAATTTTGTGATTCCCCCCGCAAAAACACAATAAAGGGTAACTTTTTTTTATTCTGGAAAGTCTGAAAACATTAGAAAGAAGTTGTGGCATATATCTATAAGATCTTATTATTTTGTTTGGGGTTTGGTGTGAATTTCACTCAAAAGAATTATGAAAGTAGCTTTCATTTACGACTGGATGGAGTATATCAAACGAACGCATCATTTTTGTGTTTTAGGATTTTTTTGAAAAGGGTGGTTAATTGTTTTGATTTCTTGAAAAGAGGGGGTTATATACAGTTAAGCCCACAATTATTCATACCCCTTGAAAAATATGTGTTTTTTGCGTTTTTCTCATATCTATACCAGCTGGAGTGGTGGAACTTTTGCTTTACACTAAAGACAATTAGTTTGCAAGTACAAATCAATATATTTGGGCTCAACATTTTTTGCATAACAATAGAATTGAACAAGAATTGTGTTTTTATGCCTGTCCAAAATTATTCATACCCCATACCAAGTCTCAGGATTGAGGCCACATTTTGTGATAATACACATGTTTTTGACATTCCAAACATTCTTTATATTGTGTGATAGGCTTTTATATTGTTATGCAATTATTCCATACAATGTGGATGCATTACAAATGTGTCCTATTGAATGTACAGTGAGGGATATTATAGGACAACACTCTAGCTCTTTGACAGCATGGCGAAGGGGATCAAATAACTCAGTGAGGACCTTGTTTGTGCATTGTAAATGCTCACAAAGAGGGGAAAGGCTACAAAGCTATTTCGGAGCAATTTCAAGTGCCAAATTCTACCATAAAAAGCATAATTAGGAAGAACAAGACGGTTAAAATCAGTTCAAATCAGTTAAAAACCCTAAAGAACACGGTAGGAAGCCAACAGTGTCCCCTTGTTTGACAAGAAAAGTATGGTGAAAGGCCAACAACAATCCACATATCACCGTCAATGCACTCCTGAACAACCTTGGTGAGTCTTGGACCAAGATATTAAGGCAGACACTCCAGCAGACATAGTACACAAGAGTTCTCCACGGACTCCGACCAAGAAAGACTCTACTCCTGAAAAGAGACAATGAGAAACTCATCTAGCATTTGCAAGAGCACTTCTGGACAAAGATCCAAGTTTTTGGTCTTCAGTGTTGGGGTTGCTTAAGATGCAAGACAAGTTTCTCTGTGTCTCTTTTAAGGAGTAGAGTCTTTCTTGGTCGGCCTCCATGGAGACCTCTCATGTGCCATATATGCTGGAGTGTCTGCCATGATATTTTGGTCCAATAATTGCCAGCGTTGTTCAGGAAAGCATTGATGGTGATCTGTGGATTGTTGTTGGCCTTTCGCAATACTTTTCTTGCCAAACAAGGGGGCACCGCTGGCTTCCGACTGCATCCTTCAATGTTTTTTAGTGAGTTGAACGTCTTGTTCTTCCTAATTATGCTTTGTGTGGTGAATTCTTGCACTTGGAATTGTTTCGAAATAGCTCTGTAGCCTTTCCCCTCTTTGTGAGCATTCACAATATGCACAAAAAAGTTATTTGATCTTCTTCGCCATGCTGTCAAAGAGCTAGAGTGTTGTTCTATAATATCCCTCACTGTACATTCAATAGGACACATTTGTAATGCATCCACATTGTATGCACACATCATGGGATAATTACATAACAATATAAAAGCCTATCACACAATATAAAGAATGTTTGGAATGTCAAAAACATGTGTATTATCACAAAAAGTGGCCTCAATCCTTAGACTTTGTATGGGGTATGAATAATTTTGGACAGGCATAAAAACATAATTCCTGTTTAATTCTATTGTTAAGCAAAAAATGTTGAGCCCAAAGATATTGATTTGTACTTGCAAACTAATTGTCTTTAGTGTAAAGCGAAAGTTCCACCACTCCAGCTGGTATAGATATGAGAAAAACGCAAAAAACTCATATTTTCCAAGGGGTATGAATAATTGTGGGCTTAACTGTATAAGCTCAAAATGTTTGATTTTGTGGAGAAAAGGGGATCTTTATTATACACCTGAGCGTGGATACCTGGAATTTTGGGAGTGACGGTACCGGGTGATGGCCTTTCTCTGCACCTACTTGCTACTGAAGAATGCTACAGCTATTGATGATTAATATATTGGATAGATTCCCACATGGTCAATTTTTGACCATTCATAAACATCTATTTGCCATGCATCACCAAATATATTATTGGGTGCTATAGTTGAAACAGCGCGTTATAACCTAACACTCCCAAGTAGACTGTAGGCCGTGCATGTTTTATTCCTTCAGAAAACAATTCTAGCACTCTCCATCTAGGGGATAGATGAAATGTGGCTTAAAATGAAGCTAATATATGCCTGATCAATATTTTACCTTATCCCACGTTCGTAGGTTGCACATTATGACCCTAGACCTCGATTTAGGGTCAAAGGTCACATGTGTTTCAATGGGAAGTCAAAAACTAAATTTAACATGGTAAAAAAACTAAAAAATGAGTTATTGACTATGAAAAGTATTTTATATTGTTGGGATGAGTGTTTTAAACAAAAAAGTCAATCACAACTTTGATCGTAGATCAATAGTTTTTGAACTGTGACCTTTTGAAAAAGACAAGTTGGCCAAAATAGGCCATTTTGGTCATTTGTTTGCAAAATTGGCACAAAAATGACATGTTATCATCATTAAAAAAATATTTTGACTCAATGTGAATTGATAAACCATGTTATAATGTTGGTTTATAGATGAACTTTACATTAAAAGACATTTCAAAAGTCAATGGTGTCCGCATGCCATGGCAAACAGCTTTAATATCCTTCAAATTCATCGAAAATGGGTAAAATCTGAGTCAAATTTAAAGGATTTGAAGGATATTAATGCTGGTTGCCATGGCATCAACATACCATTGATTTTTGAAATGTGTTGTAATGTAAGGTACATCTATATACCAACATTATAACATGGTTTATCAATTCATAATGAGTCAAAATATTTTTTTAATGATGATATCATGTCATTTTTGTGCCAATTTTGCAAAAATATGACCAAAATGGTCTATTTTGGCCAACTTGTCTTTTTCAAAAGGTCACAGTTCAAAAACTATTGATCTACGATCAAAGTTGTGATTGACTTTTTTGTTTAAAACACTTATCCCAACAATATAACATACTTTTTATAGTCAATAGCTCATTTTTTAGTTTTTTTACCATGTTAAATTTAGTTTTTGACTTCCCATTGAAACACATGTGACCTTTGACCCTAAATCGAGGTCTAGGGTCATAATGTGCAACCTACGAACGTGGGATAAGGTAAAATATTGATCAGGCATATATTAGCTTCATTTTAAGCCACATTTCATGTATCCCCTAGATGGAGAGTGCTAGATTGATTGATACAGACCTACGTCCCAGTGTCTAAAGGTTTTTCGACATGTACTCTCAAAAAGCTACTTTAGCAAGAAGGTGAGAAAGGCTGTTGAAAGTAGCAAGTATACTATACATTTTGAAACCATCCATTGGTTCATATATTTTTAACTTCAACTAGAGTTAGATTTAGAAATGGTAATGTGACTATGACTAAATTGTACTTAAATACTTAGACAAAATAAAAAAATTAACATGTTTAGCGTCCCCTCTCGCTTCCTTTTTGGGGTCGCTTTAATTCTGTTTTTTGTTTTTTGTTTATTTCAGTCATAACATTTTTGTTCAGGCGTTTCAAAGTTTGAGATGTTTGTAACAGCTTTGTTTCTTTTATTAAATACATTTTAAACATGTTTTATGGTGATCACCCCCTCATGAAATAAAAACAATTTAAAGAGGCCGAGGCCTCTTTAGGTGTGCACATTTTATCACCAATAAGGGCGATTTTGCGCTAAAAAGTAATTTTTAAGAGAAGGGGGAAAAGGGGCTTCTTCCTTTTTGTGAAAAAGTCCGGACGCTAAACATGTTTGGTTTTTTAATTTGCCTTGACACCAATACTATATTTGCTAGCATTATACTTTAGATTTTATTATAATTAGGTACCCCATTAATTTGGTTATGACACCAATTCTAAAAGAATAATTTCTTACAAAGGGCCTGTTCCTTCAAAACAAGGCTAATAATAGGTTACAACAGATCTGAGGGGGTTATGTTTCTTAATTTGAATAAAAGTAGAATGTTTGTTTAAATTGGGAACCTTATTCATAATCTAGCCACAAATCTGTTTTATTTTCTCCAGGTCTAACATTTCATTTTTTATTTGAGCAATGATCTGTTAAAATCCTTATATTTTTGAAATAAGCCTCTTCATGTTGGTTTCAAGGGTGAAATTAAGACAGTTGGAACCAGGGACAATTTCAAGAAATAGCTCACAATCTATGAGAGCCAATCAGACCCTTGTCCCCGCTTTCGTCACCCTTGGTTGGATTTAATTTTTATGACAGAACAAATTTATTTAGGGATAATACAAGACAACAATTTTTGAAATCTCAAAATGTATATTTAAAAAGATGATATTTATACATAAAAATCTTAATTTGGACCAGAGAACTCAGGTTTATGCAATATTTTCTTTAACATGAATGTTTTAGTATTGCTTTATATATTCGTTAAATGTATAGTCGCTCCCTATTCTAATGACTACAGTTTTGTTGTTATTAATAGATTTTACATGTACATGTTTTTCTTAAAAAGTCACAAAATGGTCAGGATCATTTTGTTAGAGAACAGCCATTTCAAATATTTTTAAAAAAATTGTTAATTATTTTTTTACGCAAGATGGTGTCTGATTGTGCTTAACAGACAGTATCTACATTACAAGAAAGTTCTGTTTAATTTTAAATAAATTTCCCCAAATGAGGCGAAAAAAACAAACAAGTTTGTTTCCGGTAGGCCGCGCGCATTTCGTTTTGGCGACGTAAATTTGATTTTTAATTCACATTTTTGAACAAATAAATCGCAAAAGTGATTTAAAATACAAATTAGTGTAGAAAAGATTACAATTTTGCACAAACAATCTAATGTGGGAGACATTGAGATAAAGATAGCCTGTCACCCTTCCGCAGAGCGTGTGCCGGGAGCATTTTTTGCCGACATTTTCTCATCAAAATCAACACGTTGCTTGTATCTGGATCTATATATCAACAAAATGGCTCCGTAATAAAGCCGTTGGGTTTCATCTCGTCAACACAGAATGGTACATTGTGAAAGTTGCCGTCGGAAAGTCATCCCACCCGACTTCTCCCCCTCAAAAAGACCCAAAAACAGTACGTCTCGCATCTTGGTTTTCTGACCACCCACCGGAAACAAACTTGTAAAATCAAATCGCATTGATGTGATTTTATGTTACAACACAACATCAATATCAACCAAATAGCAAAGATCTGTATATTTGTTAAAATTTGAAAAATTAAGTCTCCAAAATGAATAATTTTGTATGATAACCACCAAGTTTTATATATTTGTATGATTTAATATAACATTGTCACCTAAAATCTACCCAACCAAGTGATTTAGGACATTTATGCAAAATACAGTTATCAAGAAAAGTAACTTTCCAGGTAATAAATGTGCTGATAACTTTAACGGTATCACTCCTACATAAACATATTAAATCATATAAAGTTTTTGAGAAATTGATCCTCTTTAAAGTTACAATCCCAAATGTAAGGTGATGTATGATTCTCATTTTCACATTTTTCTTTTCAACATGGGGGAGTGTTTGACAGGTTAAGCGTGTGTGCCATATTGATCCGTCGGAACAATGCGGCAGGCCGACTATCCAAACTTGGCATCGACCGGTGAATTAATTAGCACTACCACTTCCAGTAATCAATAATTGGCCCGTAACTGAGTCTGCGTGTAGAAGAGCAAAATGTGAAAATGGAAACTGTACTTTATTTTACTTTTGGTACTGTAACTTCCTTGATATCAAATTGAAGAGGAGACATTCATCAACCATATAATTTGCTATTTTCAAGTAGGAATTATACTTATAGAGTTAAAGTCACTTTTCTTGATAACTGTATGATAAGATTAATCAACCCAAAAACTGGTTTGTATATTTTGTATATTTCTAATTATGTAGTATATGGTCAAGAAATAAATTGAAAATGAAATGAAATAGTATATTTTTCGAGGAACTGTGTGACTTTATTTCTATACATGGATTGGATGACACACACCCAAGCCTCCAAATAAGCATGCATGGACCAGGGGCTTTTTTCTCTTTTGGAAAAAAATGGCAAGCATCGGGTAAGAAACTCTGGGTGCCTACTTATTTTGAGGCTTGGACAAATCTTTGTTAGGCGATGAAAAAACAAACCCTCTTGTTGTTGCTTTTTAATTTTATGGACAATTTTTTGACATGTTATGATTTTTTGAATTTTAACCCCCTTGTTGTTTTTTAATTTTGGGGACATTTTCTTAATTTTTTGATTTTTTGATTTTTGTTGTTGAAAATTTCAAAAATTGTTGAAAATTCTAAAAATTCCCATTATTTAAAAAAACAAAACCCAAACACAACAATAAACTAACACCCCAACAAACTACCTGAGCGGTCGGTTCAACAGGGTTTTTCTCCCATCGCCTTATCTGAAAAATATAAGTGCATTCAATGTTGTACAAGCACCTCTCTCTCTGTGGGTCTAAATGATTCAATCTCGATATTATTATCTTATAAATCGGTAGTTGAACCCGAACCCATATCAGGCCAAATATTTTCTTTTGTTGTGTTGTGCTCAAGTGCCAAGAATCTTTAAGTCGGGTCGGTCGGTCTATTTTCACCCTTTTTTTGTTTACCTTTTTGCAGACTAATATTACTAATATTAAAAGCAATCATTTCAAGCTAACTTATTCATTTCAAGCAAATAATAGTAATATTTTGACAAGTTGGGTCAAATTTAAATCTTATAAAAATAACAACGTGACCCTGATTTTTGAAATCTTAGGGTTGTTTGCTGAGGGCAACACAATTTTATTTTTTGTTGGCCTTATTATCTTATGAATGGGTAGTTGAACTGGAGCCACCTGCACTTGCTGACAGACATTTCAATGTTCAGGCATGTGATTTTCCTCCTGATGATCAACTGATTTTTTCATCACAAATTACCACAATTTATTTCATTTTGATCCTGTTTTGGATGCAGTTTGGTTAAATTTGTGTGGTTTTCAGATTTTCCCTCTCTTGCTTGCAAATATCAAACATATCTTGTTTAAAAGTTGAATACAGTTATAATTTTCGAATTTGTAGAATTTCTTAACCAAACTATGTTTTCCTCCAAAAAAATCCATCATCATATTCAACATAGCATTCCAACATGATTTAATTACATTTTACACTCGCTCTCTCTGTAAGTCAAATACATGCAATACCCATAAATGTCAACTTCATAGCCAGGATCATTTTAGTACAATATCAATATATCAAGTCTCATTTCAGCCAAATCCACCCATTAGAATATAGAAGGGAATCTCTATGTTTTGCTTCATAATTTCAGTGTTTCATACATCAATTTGTTGTTGTTGTTTGTTTGTTTGCTTGTTTGTTTGTTTTCGGGTTTTTTTTGGAGGGAGTCAAACATTTCTGGACATTTGGTGAATTTTCCACAATTTTCTGAATTTTCAAAAATATTTCAAAAAATGCAAAACAAATTTAGAAATGTGCAAACAATTTGCAGATACTTCCCTCTTTGTGTGATAATGCTCTGTGTTTTCGTTTTGCACTGTGTTTTCGTTTTTTCTCCAGGTTCATTTGTGTGATTATGAATGTTGCGGGCTTAATGTTATTGTTTAGTACATTGTTACATATGGGTATGCATTACAGTTTTTAAAACATGCATCATAGAATATTTAAGACAGATATTTGTTTATGTGTTTTTTCGAGAAAAGTTTAGATATCTTGAAAGAGTGATTCTTCATTAGTTGTAACTTTCAAGGAAAATATTTTAGAATTCATATCTTCTTGAATTAGGACATAGGGCTAACTTACAGCCTGGGACCTACTTTATAAATTCAATGTAGAAAGAGTCTTAAATATCTTAAAATTCCATTTTTGCATTTGATTCATGTGTGTGATTCAACTTTCCACAGCGTAACATAATGTCACACTATAGTTTTGCTGTAATATACACAGGAGCAAATTTATGTGAAAAGTTGTTCTTGATATTTGACTTGTGTTGTACTGAAACTCTGTCCTATTGGAATATAAATAGGCTTTGCTTTGCCTCTATTGCATTTAAAGGTTGGGTTTTAGTGGTTGTTATTTATTTAGCAAAATACTACTTAAACATCCATTTATAAGAGGTCATAAGATTATGATAAGATCATCATGTTCATGTTTATATCTATCTAGCCATTTAGAAGAAGCTTTTAACAGCATAAACATATGTTATAATTTTGCTGTAAAATACCTGGGAGAGTAATTAAATAATTGATATTTTATTTTTCTACATGTAGTGGTTGTATTTACCAAAATGCTACTTTAAATGTCCATTTTAATTAGAGGTCATAAGATTATGATAAGTTCATCATATTCATGTATATATCTATTTCGCCATGTAGAGGCCGGCAATTACAATCATGCGCAGACTAGACGCACACAGTTATTTATTTGATCACTATGCATTTCACCCGACATTTCACCCGACTGTAAATCACTTGATGTACTCACGGCATGGACAATTTAGTGGCACCGGGTAATAACTACACATACACAAAAACTTTACCCCTGCAATTTTTTTTCTCCCCCCGTCATCATATTTGTTCACTTTCAATGCCTTTTTACGCACTTTTTAAAAAACTCCCTCTAGCGTCGGTGACAGTAAATAGCTCACCACAACCAAACATGTGTTGAAAAAGGCAACGGTGTTTGCCGAAATGTACACAGTTTTGTCTTGAAAATTGAGACCAAAATGCCAGAGAAAACTTACGGTGATTTACAGTAACATGTTGTTTCTCTCTTCATCTCTCATTCATTCATACAGCATTCCCGAAGAGCCCGAGGGTGACGAGAGGCGCATATCGTTTTACAAAGGCTCCAGCGTGGGCCTCCGCCTTCTCGGTGGTAACGAGGTTGGAATATATGTGACGGCCATTCAGCCGACAAGTCCGGCAGAAAATAGCGGTGTCCGAGTCGCGGATAGAATCGTTGAGGTAAGAAAAGTGTTAATGTTTTGTTAAAGGTGAGCATTTTGTGATACCGAGAAGATGACTTGATGAGACTTAGAAGGAGCGGTATGTTTAACTAGAATGATTATTTCTAACCGACCATTCAGCTGATAAGTTAGGGGGAAAGTAGTGCCAGAACTAGAGCTAAATTGTGCTTCAAGAAGCACGGATATTGTCTTCCTTAATTGGACAATAGGTCAATTCTTTTGACTAATTGTGAATGTCATCAGTAAATTCCTCCGAGACAAGTAGCATTTTATGTGAAATAGCCGAAAATTCTCATTTTGACCTCTAGTGACCCCGTCAATGACCTGTGACCTTGTTGTAATGATTGACTTATTTCCTCAACTCATCAAACCAAACAAGATGAAACAAATCCGGTCCAATCGGACCATGTCTTAACTTTTACCCCTGTCTGTATATGTCAATGACCCCTCGTGACCCCATATGACATGCCACTTTTAATCGTTGTTTACCCTATATGCACATGGACCTACTGATTCTTTTGACCAACTCTGGCGATTGTAGCATGCAATATGTACGTTAAATAGCCGAAAATTCACATTTTGACCTCTAGTGACCCCTCAATGACCTTTGACCTTGTTGTAATGATTGACTTATTTTCCCGGCTCATCAAATCAAACAAGATGAAACAAGACCGGTCCAAATCGGACCATGTCTTAACTTTTACCCCTGTAAAGTTCAATGACCGCTAGTGACTCCATATGACATACCACTTTTAATCGCTGTACACCCTATATGCACATGGTCATAAGAATTCTTTTGACTAAATTTGGCGATTGTAGCATGTGAGCTGTACAAGAAGAAGCATTTTAAAGGAGCGTTGGAAGAAAGAAAGAAAGAAACGGGAGGATCACAGTATATTGGCTCGCTGCGCGAAGCCAATATAAAGAAACGGGAGGATCACAGTATATTGGCTCGCTGCGCGAAGCCAATATAAGAAACGGGAGGATCACAGTATATTGGCTCGCTGCGCGAAGCACGGATATTGTCTTCCTTAATTGGACAATAGGTCAATGCTTTTGACTAATTGTGAATGTCATTAGTCAATTCCTCCGAGACAAGTAGCATTTTATGTGAAATAGCCAAAATTCTCATTTTGACCTCTAGTGACCCCGTCAATGACCTGTGACCTTGTTGTAATGATTGACTTATTTCCTCAACTCATCAAACCAAACAAGATGAAACAAATCCGGTCCAAATCGGACCATGTCTTAACTTTTACCCCTGTCTGTATATGTCAATGACCCCTCGTGACCCCATATGACATGCCACTTTTAATCGTTGTTTACCCTATATGCACATGGACCTACTGATTCTTTTGACCAACTCTGGCGATTGTAGCATGCAATATGTACGTTAAATAGCCGAAAATTCACATTTTGACCTCTAGTGACCCCTCAATGACCTTTGACCTTGTTGTAATGATTGACTTATTTTCTCGGCTCATCAAATCAAACAAGATGAAACAAGACCGGTCCAAATCGGACCATGTCTTAACTTTTACCCCTGTAAAGTTCAATGACCGCTAGTGAATCCATATGACATGCCACTTTTAATCACTGTACACCCTATATGCACATTGTCATAAGAATTCTTTTGACCAAATCTGGCGATTGTAGCATGTGAGCTGTACGAGAAGAAGCATTTTAAAGGAGCGTTGGAAGAAAGAAAGAAACGGGAGGATCACAGTATATTGGCTCGCTGCGCGAAGCCAATATAATGATGGACATAGTGTTTTAAGAAAAGCGATGTGTGTGTTATTATAGGCGAGTGTTTGTGTGATAAACAAGGTCCGTCCTGATTATGAAAGATCATGAGTAGTAAAAGGTGAGAAAAAATGGGTCAAATTAGGAAAACAGTCACAGTCGATGTCACAGCCGGTATCAGGAATCAAACTGGGGTCACCTGGGTGGAAATCCAGCTCCTACATAAGCGTGGGCTTTGAAAGTCTGAAGATATTCTTTTGCGTATAGGGAAGCCCACACTACTGCTAGTGCTACCAGCACTTAGTAGAGTTGGATTTTGTAGCCGCACCTCACGGATTTAAATAGGGTTAATAACAAGCCAGGGCCCTATTGCATAAAAATTAAGATAAAGAACTTAGGAAAAGTTATTCCAAGCCTGGTTAAGAAGAATATTTAAGAATTCTACCTAAGTTGAGCTTTATGATGCAGGGCTAAGTTCTAAAATTTGACCTAGGTCTTCTATATCATGAAGATCAACTCACAAATTCTTAAACAATCTTCCCTAAGAAGAGTCAAAAACTTAAGAAAAATAACTCTACTTATGATGAACTTGACACTTTCCACACGGCAGGCGACTGCAGACGACAGTTCCAAAATTTCACAAAATGTTTCAAAATGTCAAAATTATTGACTTTCTTCACCATATTTGGGTCGCCTTGAAAAATGCATTAAAATAGTATTTCTTGAGATAAGACTTTGAATATTGGGAAAACCAATTCTGAAAAAAAATAATAGCTACGTGAAAAATGTTAAGTTGTAAAATGCAATAGAACCTAATTTCTCTAAATTCTCTAATTTCTTGTGTGACGGTTAACTTGTCTTCTTTGTTTGTAGGTGAACGACAGCAACCTGTTGGGCAAAACCAAAGAGGATGTGGTGATGATGTTGCTAGGCATCGTGGATGAAGTCCATCTGGTTGTCAGATCCAGTGATCTTGGTAAGTAGCTTCTTTTAAAGACTAGGGCTAAGGCAATGAAATTGCCCCCCCCCCCCCACCCCCACCGTTCTATCTACTGGTCTATCTATCTTCATGTAAACTTAGTCATAGAAAAAGAAACATGGGAACAGGCTGGGTCCAGGATTTCTTCGAAAATACTTCCACGCCAGGTTATACAAACAGACTGGGTTGTTGGATTTGGTGGGGTTAGGGTTATGTGAATTTGATATAAATGGGCATTTATGGTAAATTGCACTGTAGCTTCAATGGTTGTCATTCCTTATTCAATACAGATAAGTTGCAAAGTGTTCCCTTGTACTCCTTGATAAGGTGTGGTGAAATTAATTTTCACTTCGATAAGCATCAACAAAAAAAACCCTGTTCTACGGGCCAGACCGACCCATTTTAAAATTAATGAACAAATAAATATTTAAAAAATGTTTGGAAAATGTGTTTTTTGAACATTTTGAAAATCATTGAAAGTTCACCAAAGAAAAAAACCAAACACCTGACTGACCGACCCTACTTGCAGGAGAGGTTCGTTTGCTCATAGAACAGGTTGTTTTTTCGTCGCCTTATGGGCAGGGTTGTCACTAAGGCGGTCGGGAGGAGCCGGCACTCTTAAAAAAAGGGTAAAAAAAACAGCACTAAAAAAAATAAAAATAATAAATCTTCTACAATTTGTGGATAAAATCATTAAACTGCCTCATAAAACAAGAAATTGTGTGTCAAGAACCCTCAAAGTGTATTAATAACCCCTAAAAAACCATTAAGAAGGCCTCTAGACCCCATGCCATGATCCACTGCACTTCGTTTGCAACACTTATTCCGTTCGCCGTCAGTAAAATTAACCGCCACTAAATTTTGGCTAGTGACAACACTGCTTATGGGTATTTGGTTGTTTTAATTACAAATATTTGTATATTTTCTCTACTACAGCTTACAGAAGAGTCAGGGAAACAGGGAAAGGTGACAAGTTCTTCATCAGGTATGGAACCATAAAACCATATGTGACGTGATTAAGCGAAATGATTCACAATTTTTTCAAAAGTTTTGAATTTTGATATTTGTCCATCATTTAAAAAAGCAGGTGAAAAGTGTTACAGTATGGTCCAAACCCCACTCAAATCAAAATTCTAGTATTTAAGTTACAAACAGTTTACCAACTGAGAAAATAAAGTAAGACAAAAGAATTTGTCACTTCTTTTTACCTGAAACTCAAAATAAATATTCCCGACATACAACTCATTCCGCTTGATCGCGTCACATATAGAAATAACTAAAAGTATATGCAATTACAGCTTCTAAAGACAGTATTTAAACATGAGAACAAGAATGAAGGAGGGGGGGGGGGGTGGAGGATATGTGTGTGCTATTTCAGCCTATAACACTTGCATATGTTAGTTTGATTCATAAGTTATTGAATTCTTCAAAGCATCACACATGCCTGTAAAACATATCACAACTGAAACATAAGAAATCTTCACGGTTGCTTATTGAAGTCCAAAAATTATGTTTGTATCACTAGTACTAGTCCTCAAATGCCTTCAATCGGAGGTGATGGCAAAACTTGTCCCGAGCTTGTGTACAAATTAACCCAACATCTCCAATTGTTTGGGAAGTGTGGTCCAGTAGAATGAGCACTGTACTCATTTGGACGGTTGTGAGTTCGAGTCCCTCTGCGGCCAACATGTTGTGTCTTTGGGCAAGACACTTGACCACACTTGCATCTCTCTACCAAGGTGTAAAAATGGGTAGCTGTTCGGGGATAATCACAATCTAAGTGTCTGATAGGAATATGCGCAATTATCAGTATTTGTATGATATGCAGCAAAACCTAAGTGAAGCGAACTGATTTTGATTTATCCTATAGTGGCAACAGTTTAAATGTATATATGCGATTTGAGCATAATTGGAAAAGCGCTGTATAAAAACTGACATTTATTTTTAAAACATTTAAAATTAAAAAAAATTATGCCAGCCCCATGTCTTTTAAAGAGTTTTCTCATTCAAAATTAAAATATGAAATAAACTGTTGACTCCATATCCATATCATTATAAAACATTTGTTCCTATCATGTTTGCTTATACAGAGCCCATTTTGACTACCGTGCACCGTCGAAAGAAGAGATGAGTTTCAAGAAGGGAACCGTATTCCGCATCTTGGATACCATGCCGGACGGTAATATGGGACATTGGTTCGCCATTAGATTAGACCGCACCAATCAACCTGCTGAGAGAGGCATCATCCCAAATAACAACAGGTTAGTTTCTTATTATCTTATTCTGAGATCATTTCTTATTTTCATAGGAACGATGGGTTACTTTTTGTTGCTGTTTCCCTGAGGAATAATACGCTTGGCTTAATTTTCAATGCAATTAATTTGACAAGTCATAGAGCTATTAAAA
The DNA here is from genome assembly GCA_035610835.1 of Ophiura sarsii. Classification (NCBI taxonomy): domain Eukaryota; kingdom Metazoa; phylum Echinodermata; class Ophiuroidea; order Amphilepidida; family Ophiuridae; genus Ophiura; species Ophiura sarsii. The sequence goes on from CM069456.1 coordinate 54,658,883, forward strand.
GGCTTATTGTTAAACCTTGTTGTCGTCTGCTGTTTAGGTAACTTGGTATTGCTACAGGCCGAGTGCTGGGGGACTTTGGTCTTGGGTACTGTTCGATCTGAGGGTATTTGGCATTTTTTTGTGTGGTCAAGGGCACCTGGTGCGCTATGTTTCGATGGTGTGTTTGCTGTGTTACTTAAACTAAAGCGAAGACATTTTGAATATGCAACGCTCTGCGCTGTTTGACCTACTGTATGTGTGTTACCCTGTGCAACTCTGTTTCATGCATGAAGGAGTTCGGTGCATTTTAAGGCTGGGATTTCCGGGTAATTGTGTACCCGGGTACCCAAACCAAAACTAAATTGTCCACAGGGGAGCTGTATCATAAATACACATGTTGGTCACAATGTACTGCTCCTGTGGACAAGTCAGTTTTGTGCATGCTTTCTGTTATGAACCATATCTGAAAAACCAACCAAGCTAAACGTACCATTTTTGGGGGGATAACTTCAAAACTTACTGCTGATCAAGGCTAAATAAACAACAAATTATCTGAAACTACAAATGTGGTTGAAAAGTTACCTGGAACTTGGGTTAACTTTTTCTTAACGACCTGGTATATAACAACTTATCAACAACTTCATTGTGTTAAACTGTTGATCATTTCTCATGTTTGTGTACTTCAGAGCGGAGCAGCTTCATTCAACTCAGGTCGCCGAGGAGGTCAGTATAACCACAAAGAAGGCCGGTCGTGCCGCCGTGTTCCAACGACGTGGTCTGCGTGGCAGCATGATGCGCAAAGCTAAATCCCTCAACAAGGATCACTGGGATGAAATCGTATTTGGTGAGTTATCCTGTATGCAGAGATGTAGTAGCAGTTCCAGAAATTTCTGGAAATCCAGAAAAGCTATAGCTATTAAAAAAAAATCAAAAATCAAAAAGATCAACCCCCCCCCCCCCCCCCAAAAAAAAAAAAAAAAAAAAATCAATTTTTTGTCTTTTCTCCACATTTGTTTTGCATATCCAGAATTGGGGGTTCTCCACTCCTCAAGCACAACAAGTCTATTTTACCTTAATAGACACATGGGTGAAAAAAGGCAAGCTTGATAAAGTGCCTTGCCTATGACACAACACGCTGGGCGCAACAGGACTCGAGACCATTGTATTGTGGAGCACAGTTTCGACAAGATTTGTTATAATTTTTGTTCACAATTTAAACATAGTTGTGTTTCATACATTGTTTAATTTAAATAAAATAATAATGCAATGTTTATGTTTTTATTTCCAGGTGGAGCCCCAACTAAATTCCCGGCTTACGAACGTGTGGTTCTCAGAGAGAGTAAGTGTATAGTTATCATCAGGGATGCAAGACTAAGGAAAATTTCTGGAATTCTGGAAATGAGGCCATCAAAATAAAATATTCCAGAAAAGTTTTTTTAAATTTAAATTTGGTTTTTTTTTGCATCTTTAGAATAGGATGATGATATTTCAGCCTAGAAAGAGCCCCAAAAAAATGTTCAGGGTGATTCCCTGTAGCCTATTCTCTTGACGAGCCCCCATAAATGTTTGATGCCGTGCCGTGCCAAGCGCTTGGGCTGTCTGGCCAAGCTCGTGTAAAAAGTTCTGGAAATGGATTAATCACCCACTTACATCCCAGTATAATGAATCCGACAAAAGAGCAGTTTTAATTTTGTTTTCCTCTTCCAATTTTGAATTCTACTTTGCCAAACTTTCAACAGGACGAGTTACATAATTCATTATTGTTCTGTTATTTTTTTAATTTTTTAATCAGGTGGTTTTATCCGACCAGTAGTGATCTTTGGACCCATTGCTGATTTGACCAGAGACCAACTTCTCCAAGACGAACCTGATACGTTTGAAACACCATGTAAGTTGAATTGAAATGATCAAACTTTTTAATACTATGCACAACCAATGATTCCAGATTTAACAACTCCCCCTACCTTAAAGTAGCAAAGCGTTGTTGATTTGAGATAAACCACAGAAACCAGCCCGCCCTCTCGAAGTGCACCACACAAATGATGTGTTTACTCGCTACGTGATCACAGCCCCGGTGTGCATTGTTTTGGAATGATCGCTGTTTACTTACTTTACTCAACTTTTTAATTTGGTCATTTTAGTGTTAAGGTTTTTTGAAAATAGTTCTACACTTGAGTCAAGACTTCATAATAAGAACATTCTATTTGCATATTGTACCTAAAGTTTTTAAAACACAACAGTGCTATTTTTATCATGTAAATTTTTTACCTTAATATTTGAAACCTCTTTGGATGGTGCCAAAAATGCATAATGACCAGGAGTGGCCGGCCGGTTGATTGTAAACCAAAAGGGCCAGTTGAATGGACCTAAACTCCGATTGGATGAGAAGGTTGCTATGATGTCATTCAATCCCTAGGTCTAACTTGCGGTGAACAATGGAATTTTCGATCACTAAACTCTAGAAAACTTTATTATAGAAATCCCCCAAAATCTGTAAAATTGCAAAATATAAAAAATCTGAAGACATTTTGCTATATATTGACAAGCAAATTTTGTTGTTGTTGTCGGTATTCATTTGCATGTGAACCTTTTGTTCACCAATTTCTAAAAATGTCAGTCGGTCTGGCCCGTACAACAGGATTTCTTTTTTTCATTGCCTAATTTCAATGTTGTTCTTTTCCTTATAGTGACCGAGAGAACCGTGAACAACACACCTGGCGAGCCGATGCGTGTCAACGCCCAAGGATCCATCAAAATACACGCTATTAGGGATATTATGGATAAGGTAAGAAGAAACAGTGGAAAAAATAAAAGCGTTTGAGTGAAGGATTTATAATTCAGTTTATTAGGTTTTGTGATTTAGGATTGAAATAAGTACTATAAACAGTTTAATTTCAGGGCAACTTAATTTAGCGAAAAAGCATTTAGTCAACTTTTTGCGGCAATTTAATTTCACTAATTTGTATCATCTTCGTATATATAAAACCATTATAAATAATATAATTGGCGGCAATTTAATTTGAAAATTTAAAATCTCTTAGCGAAATTAAGTTGTTTTACAGTATATGTTTGTTTGCCATTTTTAATGACCGTTTTTTTAAATTATTTTCTTTTTTTAAGGTCTGCATGCGCTAAAGAACTTAAACCTGGTCTAACTTTAAACCTGGTCTAACTTTAAACCTGGTCTAACTTTAAACCTGGTCTAACTTTAAACCTGGTCTAACTTTAAACCTGGTCTAACTTTAAACCTGGTCTAATTTTAAACCAGGTCTAACTTTAAACCTGGTCTAACTTTAATCCGGATCTAACTTTAAACCTGGTCTAACTTTAAACCTGGTCTAACTTTAAACCCGGTCTAAGTAAAGAATAGTCCTTCCAGAGAGGATCTCTTCATGCTTTGTTGAGCTCATTCTACATTATTAATGAACCTTATAAGGGGCAATACATGTCAGTATTTTATTAGCGTAATTTGGCGACTCAAATTTTACCTTTTGGACTTTGCCAGGGAGTATGAGTGGGATACAAAATACATCATCCAAAACCGTCCGCACATATGCTTGGAGATAGGCTTGGATGTAGTTTTTTGTAGTATTCAAGGGAGTTAAGGTTAATGTTGACTACATTTTTTTTCTTTACAAACTCAAGATTTATTATGTACTCAAGATGTACTCAAGATGTACTCAGGATGTACTCAAGATTTATTTTGATTATTCCAGGGTAAACACTGTCTACTGGACATCACCCCTAATGCTGTGGAACAGCTCAACTACGCACAATGCTATCCCATAGTAATCTTCCTCAATGCTGATGGCCGCTCTGTCGTCAAGGAGGTTCGCGGTCAGTTCTTGGAGCCTTCGGTCAACAAAGGGTCGCGTAAATATTACCAGACTGGCAAAAAACTCAAGAAACACTATCTTCACACTTTCACGGGTAAGATTGAAATTTGGTTAAAGAATAATATTGTGAAACAAAAGCACCTTATGAATGGCGACAGGGGCGTACCAACTCAGTCACTTTTATGACTCAGTGATCCAGAGGGAGTCATCATCAGATGATGTCATCAAGAAACAACCTAGAAACACTAGCTCTTGATCAAACACAATCCACTGAGGAAAACAACAGATTCGTTGTCGAAATCTGTATGGAAAAAAGTAATTTTCCTACTCTGAATTTTCAAACGAAAATTCATATGATGTTCTTCCTGAATTCCTGATGAAACTATTCCATAAAATATTTTGAAAGATGTACAATTGAATGAAGATATGCAGACAACTAATATCAAGAACCCTATGTTCAAGATTTTGTGTAGGTTGCTCTAGTTAATTTGGCAATGATGAATGATCTACGATAGAATCAGGATAATGCAGATTACAAAAGTTGTCATTTGAGAACTGTCATTGGGCAATTTTATTGTTCATTTATAGACTCAGTATCGATCACTTGCAACGATCTATCACCTAAAATGACCCACATCTCTGTATGTATGCAATGATCAAATACATTTTTTACATGTTTTAATTAATTGGCTGAATTAAATTCCAGTTTGTTGTAAATTTAAGACCTTCCTGTGTTTAAGCCTTTATTTTCCCCATATGGGATGAAAGGTATCACTAAAAAGTTCAAAGGTCAAATTTAGTAAGTAAATTAAAAATGAGCTCACCAATTTTTTAAAACTTTTTATTTTCACAGCTATGATTCCTATCACTTCTAGTGGGAGTTGGTACCGTCAAATACAAGAAGCGGTCAAAATCCAACAGAACCGAGATATTTGGATGTCGGAAACGAGGGTGAGTGTATTGCATGATATTAATTATTTTCTCGAGAGGGGTGCATTAATTTAAAACCCAGTATTAGGTTTTCATATTTTGTATTTCACTTTGTATTTTTTTGGCAAACTGTGTATTATACCAGTAGCCCTAATTGGCTGTACATTTCACCGTTGCTGATGATTCTAATATCTATATATAATTAGCTTTCTTAGGAATGTTGAATCTGAAAAATGGGACGTTTCTGATAGAAATTATGGAATCTTTTTTGTAAACATAGTAGATTCCAAGTTGGACCAAAATTACCTCTTTTGAAACTCATAAAATCATTGACTGTCATTGACTGTCATTGACCATATTCAGCTGAGGCTCAATCCAAATGATTCGGGTTATTTAATGTGACCTTCTTTTGATTTACATTACAAAATTAGTAGTTAGGCTATATTAAAAAAATCTTTTGTCTCAAAGCTCTTTAGTTTTTCAAAACCTAATGCGGAATGCGGTTTTTTAAAGGTTTTTTTCTTCTTTTTTTAAATATAAAATATTGAAATCCTTGTAAAAGTGACCTTTTGTATTTAAAATGATGTGATCAATGAAAATCTGACAAATCAGGGAGCATTTTTTTATTTTTTTAAAAAACTTAAAAAAAAGATTTAAAAAAAAAGATTTTTAAAGATATATATTTGTATTATTTTGTTCAAACTCGGTATAAATCATTCTGGGACACCTGTTGTTCTGCTGATCTCATCAAATTGCTTCTTTACATATAATATGATTACGTTTATGACAGACAGACTATATCATTATTCGGCAGTATCGTGCAATGGAGAAAATGAGGGATAAGCTGCCCTTTATTCTCATGGCATGTCATTTACACCCCCCTTTTTAAAAAAACCTTTTATCCCTAATCGCCCATGATTGGCTCTTTGACACTACCACCAAACGTATAGGAGTGCAGAATTCAGCAATGTTTATTCACTTTGCCCTTTATTCTCATATCATTTTTAACACCCCCCTCCCTTTTAAACTTTTATCCCTAGTCAAATGAACCAATGCTTGATGACATCCAATTGCCCATGATTGGCCCCCTGACACTACCACCAGACTATGAGAGCGACGCAGAGTCCGTGTTGACGGTTGATTCACGTGGCGACGCTAGTTTCTTCACTAGCGAGGCAGAGTCTGATTTTGACATGGAGAAATCGCCGGCTGATCCGGATAAAGAGAGCGAAAGCTACAGCTTCAAGTCCCCGGAGTCACCGGTGGAGAAAACAAAAACGGTAATTGCTCTTTAATCATGTACCTCCCTCCCTCCTCTTATAAGGCAAAACAAAAAGGGTTGTGTTGCCCTCATCCAAAAATGCTGAAAATTGTCTGCTTTTTTTTTTAAACTTTTTTTTTTTTTTTTTTTTTTTAAATAAAAAAATTTGTTAAGATTTATTTATATTTCTACACTATTTTTTACCTATCTTCGGGTTGATAAATGTGTGTTAAATCCTACGAAATCCGAAAAATCAAACAACAAGCTTGGGTTTGTACTCCACGCACAGCAAGAAACAAACCACAAAAATGCCAAGGCCAAACAAACATGATTTATAAATGTTAAATATTAAAAGTCTTCATAAGAAAGAAAATGCAACGAGGATAATGGTTTTTATTTAGTCTCATTCTCTCCATCGTTGTCTTTAATTCAGTATTCAATATAATATGTGGATATTCCATACTTTCAAGCAGTTTTGTTACAGAACCAAGAGTGAATATATTGTCATGGATGTGTGCTTTTTTACCATTATATGATTATCACAGTATACAATTTGAGACTTCTTGAAAACTTTTCCACCTTCCCTTGCTTATAATCCTTGATTACATTTCACAATCCCTAGCTTATGATTACATTTCACAATCCCTAGCTTAAGTTTGTAGGCTACTTAAAAGAGTCAGGAAAATAATTGTACCAAAACAAGCTCAATTAACCCATGGATGTAGTGCATGTCTGAAGACCCGATAATTTGATTTCTACTTTTGTGTGTGCAGGAATTGCCCGAGTCTGCCCCACCCGATAACCAATACTCCACAGACGAAGAGGGTGAGGTGGACGATGATGAACGCAGTCGGAGAAAGAAAAGACGCCCAAAACGTATCGATGATCGCGTTAACCACAACACGCCAAAAGATGATAGAAATTCATCTGGTAGACCGAGATCGCGATCTCGTTCTAGATCACGGGACAGAAGGTCGGAGGTCGCCCATTTAGACGCAGAAGAGGATGAGAAGACGATAAGCGCAGAGCAACGTGAAAAGTACGCTCAGAAATTGGAGAATTCCTGGACGGCCTCCGCGAGACCGTCTAGAAAAGACATGATGAAGAAGCGCGAGGATATGAAACGCTCTGCGTCTCAATCACGAGTGGACGGTGAGGGGATGGAGAATGGTCACATGGAAAACGACCAACCCGAGGGTATGATCAAAGCCTCGGTTCAGGTTAACGTAGAATCGGCGCCCCCGTCGACAAAGGTTGACCCGTATAAGTTCACTCGTAGCACTGATATGCCCCGAGAGGACCGTGTCAACAAACCGAAATTACCCGACAAGCGTCCAACTAATTCTGGGATCCAGTTAGGGTACAATGTACAAAAAAGGCCACAGCAAATGCCTCCGGCACCTCCCCCTGCAGACAGTGATGACGGTTTCCCAGATATGCCGATACCTGGTATGCAGCAGCAGCAGCCGCGGCACAAACCAGCTGCCAAGAATCCCGGAATATATCGGCCGACACCTTTTGCCGACGGCATAGTGCCCTCTAGATCTAACTTGACAGAGTCTGCGCCGCCTCCAGCATCCTTCAGGCCGTATGAGAGTACAGAGCCGCCGCGTAAGGAGGTCAAGGAAACGACGTTCGGAGCAGACGACGATGACGACGATGATTTTCCTCCAATCCCAACCGGATTACCATCAGGACTGCCTTCAGGAATGCCTTCAGGACTACCAACTGGTCTGCCACCAGGTGAGCGAACCTATCCCGCAATACCCTCTATAAATTTGGATGATGTCACATGTTTTAGCTCTTTGAAAAAGACAGAACCCATTGGTCGCGACACACTTTTTGTGGGGTCGCGGACTAGCCTAATTTAACAAAAATAAAATGCTATGTTTTCATGAAAAGTGTACTGTACTGTATAGTTATATAGCAAATATATTGGCTAATAACCTAATGTAACGTAGCTTTGTTCTGTGGGGGTCGTACTCTGATGCTGGATTCTGGAATGGGGTCACCACCAAAAAAAAGGTTGGGAACCACTGCTATATAAATGCTTCTATGTGCGTATGTATGTATGTATGTATGGTGAACTGTGCACTCCCGACTGCACATTCTTTGCATTTCACGGGATTTACCCATTAAGAAATACGCCCTCTCCTTTTGACCTTTAGATAGTATGATATAAATCACTCAAGCAGAAATATTTCCTCACACCATTCAAGTATTGCTTCATAAAACATCACCAACTGTTGATATCTATTAGTTTTACAGTGGAAATTAAAAAGAGGACACTGCCAATTACCAGCATATCATTGAAATCGAGCTTTGTGCCAAACATGATCAATGATTGTATCGAGTTTCAATTTTTTCGAAATTGGTAATTTTGGTCAAACATGGAATTTTGTCTTTGAAAATCTATCTATTGTTTGTATGTTAGCAGTGCCACTATTCAAGAAAGTTGGCGAATCAATATTAAATCCAGATGTTACATGTATGTCAGAAGTAGATGAATTGGCAAGCACAAATTGTTGAGCTGTCTTACTAATTATACAATCACTAATTCAGGACAAAAAAGATACTTATGCTTGTTAACCATTTGGACTGCAATTGGGGGCAAATAAATGGTAACTGTTAATTTCAGTAACAACAAATCTTTATTTATTGTTGAATTCCTGCAGCTGTGATGTTGCAGCCTATTTTGAACTCCCCCCACCCCCATTTGTCCATTTAATATAAATTATTAATAAAAGTGAAAAATGTTCACAATTTATTATAAATGATTTTCCTTGTTGTGTTTCAGCCAATTTTCAAGGCAACATCCATATGAATGGCACCATGCCCACCAAGGAAACCACATTTGATGCAGACTTGGAAGATGACGAACCCCTAGTTGCGTGGAGCTTCCCTTCCGAGGAGGTTCCCTCTCGTCTACCTCCTTCACCACCCATTCCCGAGGACATCCCTCACAGACAACCCCCTCCCCCTCCCGTCGCAAGTAAACCTGAAGTCTATGCTAAGCCACCCGAGCCTGTCTATGCAAAAGTACAAAAGGAACCAGTGAGGGACAGCCCGCCTAACTGGCGACCGGAGAGTCCGCCAAGAAACGACAGCCCGCCTAGCTGGCGACCAGAAAGTCCGCCCCACGATACGCAACCTGCGAGGACCGAGTCTCCTTACAGCAGAGTAGATGACTTCCCCGAGCCGCCGCCTAATTTGGTAAGCGTCAAGTCCAGTTTTGTTGAGTCGGCGCCACCTCTTGCGCAACAAGAGGACGATGACCACGATTACAGGAATGCGTTAAGAAACGCTTCAAAGCAGCCGCGTGGAGGCACCGATCCTCGTCGCCAATCACCGTACGGTTGGGCGCCATCAAAGGAGAATAGAAGTCAGCAAAGGGAGCAGTGGTTCAACAGCGACCAGCCAGCGAAGAAAGAAACGACATTTGGAGCGCCCTCACGCGAAAGGATTAACAACAATAATAACGGTCACCATTCCCCACCTTCCGTCGATCTATCAGATCTACCCAAATCAGAGCCGAAACCCTCAAATGTATCCAGTTACCCATACGATAGGCAATCGTATAAAGCGTATAGAGACACCCGTGCTCAAGGGAAGCACCGCTCCAAGTCACCGGGTCGCATGTACCAAGAGAGTAGCATCTATGCTCCTAAAGGATGGAAGGGACGCAGTCCGAGTCCATTCACACCAATACCTGTCAGGTAAGATACTGTAAAACCACTTAATTTTGCGAGGGATTTACTTTCGCGAATTTTGCGAGGGATGTGGATTCGTAAAAAATTAAATACCCGCAAAATTAAATACCCGCGAAACTGACAATTTTGCATTGAAAGTAACAGTAATATTTCCAGATGAGCGAAATTAAATGCCCGCTAAAATAGCAGTAATTTTAAATTCGTGAAATAAATTATCCGCGAAATTATTGCGTTTTGCAGTATTTGGTTCTGGTGTTTAACACTTTCCATGCGGCAGGTGTCTGCAGACGACATTCCAAAATTTCATAAAATGTTTCAAAAATGTCAACATTATTGAATTTCATCACCATATTTTGAATCACCAAACATGCCTAGTATTGGTACAGTAATCCTTGAGATAGACTTTGAAAGTTGAAAAAGGTTTCTGAAAAATCTGTTTTGTATATATATGGTAAAACCGATAGCCGCGTGGAAAGTGTTAACTGTGGGTTCGAGTCCCTGCAGAGGCAAGAGCAACTTTTTTGGTTATTATTTGACATTCGGTGCCACCTATCACGAAATCGAAATAGTCTAGTGCAAAGACTTCAATATCTTTATTCCGTAATACACATAGACTTTGGGCGCTACCCTACCTCTTTTGTAGGATTAAAATCGCATGACAAAACCCTGAATCTCCATCAAAACCCTTCAGCATGTATAAAGTAATACTTCCTATGTATAACCTTTGGGCAGTCTGCTCTAAACATGTTCAAGGGCCCAAAACACATCTATCAAAACCGTATACGTGTTCATGTGCCCTTGAACATGTATAAAGCAACACTTCCTATGCATAACTGTTTGGCAGGTTTACTTTAAAGACAAGATTGTCTTGAATGTATGGGGGATACTTACGCCAGTTTATTACAGTCACACACGCACTAATGAGGTGCAGTCATTTTAATGCAGGCTCACTGCACAGAGTAAGATGAATGAGGTATTATAGTGTTGTTGTGTGGCAATCACAGTTACTACGGGTTACTCCCAGAATCAATTTTTGGATGTTTTAGTATCGATTTTGTACACTTTGCATATTCGGTATAATAATTATCACCCCATCTCTCACATACATACAGTGAGGAAGCTCTGAATGCCAACGAGGGTCACGAGATCGTCGCCATGGCAAGGGGTGTCTTTGATCACAATGGCGGCTGTCTATCATCGGTTGAGACGGGTGTCAGCATCGTGATACCAAAAGGAGCTATCCCAGAGGGCATCAAACAGGAAGTGTATTTCAAAGTGTGTAAAGACACCAATAATCTGCCGCCATTGGATAAGGATAAAGGTAAGGCAAATTTAAAAAAACCACCATTTTTGCTTGCCTTCATCCGACCGACCAAACTGTTTCAAGTCATGTATATGACCTTGATTAACCCCATGTGACCCCATATGGGACATCTGAGGTCCTGTTTTGGACTTAGACAATAAAAAAATGTAAAACATATTTATTTCTGATATTCAGGTACCTAATTTGAAAAATCTAAAACAAAACAAAAATCCAACCGACCAACCCTACCTTTTGGAGAGCATCTATGGGCAAGCAACAAAAAAAATGTATGGCCTAAGGAAGAAAGTTCGTTAACTCCTTGAGAACTGCCTGCCGATTGGTCATAAACAGGGATTCATCATTTGATGCACCAATCAGAAACATTGTTCGTACATTTTTATCCCTGATGAAGATAGGAGTGAATATTTTAGGAGCACTATTTTTATTGGTTATTCAAATGGGGATATCTTGTAATTAACCAATCATTAACAGTGTTGTATACACAGGTAGCTCTTAGGGGTTTAAAATCAACCCAAAAGTTAATTTTTATGGAATTTTACATTTTTTTTATTACAGTTGTCTTCAGAATTCCCGTTTGAAGTTGTTCCGAAAATGCCAAGATTATGATATTTTAGACGGTGTTTAAATTGTGTAATAAAGGTCTACAATTATAAGGCCATAAAACATAAAATAGATTATCTCATAGAAACATGCAATTGGGAATGTGAAAGTAAATTTCAAATTTCAGCTCATAATGGTAGTGTTGGTGCACTTTTACACTGGATTTGATTTCCCCCCTCATTTCAACAGTCATGTGTCTCTTTTTTTGTTTTTGATTGGTTGTGTATGGCACCATATGCATTATTGTACTCCAAGAATGATATGTATTTAGGCTGAAAGGTGACAAAAAAACCCCACCCTGTACTATGACCTTAAAATTGGGTAATGCCCCTTTTATGTAAGACAGAATTACTTTAGATCAGTTATAAACACTACAAAGCATCATATTTGGTTCAGATATTAAGAAAGGAATGTAAAATATTGGCTGAATTCCATGAAAATGAAAAAGTATAGGTGAATTACATTAAAAAACATAATCCAGGTAGTATTCCTTTAATTTGACTACTTTCCCCACAAATTCATTTTGTACACTCACCAGATTTGAAATCAGCAGAAAATTTCGGTTTAGAAACAAGTGTCAAATTTTGTGGTGTATTTCATGCAAGGTTCAAACATTTCTAGAGCCTTATCAAACGAGTGGAGCCTGGACTATATGGGTGATTGGTGCTCTCAGGTTGAGTCGTTTTGGTCAGGGTTTTTTTCTCATTCAAAAGACACACAAATCTGAAAAAAAATGGTCTTTCTTGGAAAACCTAATAAAATATATAAAATTTGATTCCCCTCCCCCATTTGTTTTTAAAAATCTGGGTCTGTCGGACCAGTAGAACAGGTTTTCCCCCGTCTTCATCCCCTTATGACTTGTAAACATTTAAATTCTACTTTGCGTTCTTCACTTATGACCCCCTATTATATTTCCTATACGTTTTGCAGGTGAAACCTTACTGAGTCCATTGGTAATGTGTGGACCTCATGGTCTCAAGTGGCTTCAGCCAGTAGAGCTTCGTCTCCCTCATAGGGCTTCCAAGACACCAGATGGCTGGTCATTCAATCTCAAGTCTAGCGATTCACCTACAGGTAAGGTTACAGTCTTCAGGCTACAATATTGATTCCTTAAGATAGTAATGTCACTGCGTCTTCCTCCTAGGGCTTCTAAGACCCCAGATAGATGATCATTTGATCTCAGGTTTAGTGAGTCACCGACTGTAGTTTCTCATTAAGACTGTGATATAATAGAGATTATGCAGTGGTTCTCAACCTTTTTTGGCCCATGATCCCTTTTGACATTCTTGGTTAGTACCCTGACCCCTCCCCCCCCCCCCCCCCCCCAAAAAAATGAAAAAACAACCCGATTTATTTTAACTGAAACTGCTTAGTTATATGATGCGAGCGAAGCAAACAGGAAATTTAGCATTTTTGAAAGTTTCTTTTAGGTTTTTCTAAGCCTTTTTAGAGCGAAATATTAAAATGGTTCACCAAAAAGTTTTATATTTATTACCCCTTTATGACCCCCTGGAAAACCCCAAACGACCCCCATGGGGTCACGACCCCCAGGTTGAGAACCCTGGAGTAGGTACAATAGCTATGTACTGGGATTTGGGAATACAATGCCTCAACTGGACCCAGACTGAAGGAACCACATTGCAACACAAGTCAGCACACAAAAATATCATTACAAATGTGTCCCCTTTCTGGGGTCTTGGCTGGTTTGTTTCTGAATTAAGCTCTGTAGATCTATACCCTGTACTATATAGCTCTAGTACCGAGATGCGGGCGTAGCGAGATGTGTCCGAAGGATGGAACCAAGTGGCGCGCAGAGAGATAAAAACTGAATAATTTCGCCAATTTTGAGCTGATCAAACTATAGTATACAACATAAATCCAGATCCAGACTAAAATCTCACTATATTGTGTGTTTCTATTCTATTTCCAGATGGTCAGCAGTCCAATTGGAGGAACATGGTGATCCCAGGTATGGAAGACAGCCAATGTCAAGTCAACGCCAACAGTGTATCAGTCTTGGTAGATCACTTCTAAACAATTGATTGATTGGACAGAAAACAATCCGATAATAAATCGAGGAATTTGGTGAATTCAGGGACGCTGGACAGTGAAAACTAGATAACGTATATCAATTTTGCTTGATATTCCTCCTATGTATCTATGGATGGAACCCATAGATGGTGATTTTTTTTTATTAATGATGAATTTTGGGATAACAGAAATGAAGGAGAAGACTTGATCATAGTGATTCAACCCGGAGGAACAATTCTGAGGGATAAACGGATGGACTTAAGATGTGTACTTTTATTATTGATGACAACAAGGTGTATAAAATGGAGAAAAACAAAAACCATCTATACATTTGAACCATCTATACATTTGGTGATCAATTGTGGTAATTTCATGGACAGAGGGTGATGGCTGACTATAGATTGGCAATTACCACGGGAGCACAGTGATGTAAACTTTTGGTAATTAATGGACGAATTTGGTGATTTCAGGGACGACACAGAGGAACGTCGAATATGAACAGTGCATCGATGCTGGTGGATAATTCTTATTGAAGGACAAAGGATCATTAACCCTAACCTTTCTGAACACTACAAAACCCGACAGTGCTACAATCTTGTACCGCACGATCACCCGGTCAATCTCGCAGCCCGGGTTTGATCCCCGGTGCATGCGGAGACTGATTTTCACCTCAAATTTGGCCCGTTTTCCTCCCCTGATAAAAACAAGCAACAATTTTCAAAATGTGTAAAGCCCGAAACATTACACACATGCAAATGTTCACTTTTACAGTATATGCATGAATTGAATTAAATAAGCCGTTTACAATCATTTCATGCAGTTTTTATCCTGTAAGCTCTGGGGATTTTAGCGAGTTGTGCTTATCCCGGTAACAATAGCCATTTGCAAAAGGAGTATACATTAAATCCTCTTGAAACCCCGCTTGTACATTATTGGAAACTGGTCAATAATGACTACCTTTTGTGATAATTAATTACCTGTAGTACAGTCCTATTACACACACACAGTATGCCTATAATACACAAATGACCTTGATCTGTATATATTTTTGATGGGAATAATGAGGTTTTTGTATGTGTCACATTGGACATATAGACAGTGCTTTATTAGTAGCAGTACAATTTTTATAACTAAAATCTGATCAGTACCAAATAATTGTTGCCTTGTGAGATGGTTTTTGCATTTTACATATCATCAAAGAAGCAAGTGATACAGAACGTTCAAATAATTCCACAAGATGAAAATGTGACATGTTTTGGCTTCATGTGGGACTTTACGTGGGTATGTTTACACTTTCCACGCGGCTATCGGTTTTACCACACACAAAACAGATTTGTCAGAAATCTGTCCCAACTTTTAAAGTCTATCTCAAGGATTACTAAACCAATACAAGGCATGTTTATACATATTTCACTGTATTTCACATGGTGATTCCAAATATGGTGATAAAATTGAACAATTCGGATTTTTTGATAAACATTTTGTGAAATTTTGGAATGTCATCTGTAGACTTTACGTCATGTGGAAAGCGTTAAAGCTTAAAGTCAATTTGCATGATTTAATACAATGCTTCAAATGCTATGTTCTCATTTTGTTGGAAGTTATGAGGGCATCTCTGTTTGCAGTACTTTTCAAAATATTTATAGTTCAACCTGCAGACCCATTAGTGTAATGCCGTTTGGCAGCAAGGTGTATTTATGGCCCATGAAAATGGGTAGCACAAAAAATGTGTAAGGTTGCATGAAGAGGTATTGCATTAAACAGGTTCAGGGGCCCAATATAATAGGTGGTCATTCTTGCCATTTAGCTTGGAGTTGACCAATGGTTGCCTTGGGTCTCCGACTGTATGTTGCGACTTATGAAAACTCGCTCCCTGTTCCGTGAATCAATGTGCCAAATTTATTCAGAATCAGGGCTTCTTTAGTTTCTTTGTATGTGAAATTGAACACATCTACTCAATTTGAACAGGTAGTTATGTAGTAGTTGGAAATGTAATCAGTTAAAAATCAACCACATACATTTCTTTTAGAGGAGTTTTTTTGGTTAAGATATTTGCTTACTGGAGGAGACTATCCTAATCAGGATAAATGTTGGTGGAATTCCTCAGTAATATGGTATTTACAGGGATATTATTTTGTTTTTTTAAAAATAGTAAGAGAATTACACATAATTTTGTATCTTCAGCCATGGTCATAAATCAATAGTTTGATCAACAGCAAGTAGGCCTAAGCAGAAGCTGCGCCGCTCCTTTTTATCATTGTGCAAAATTAAATCTTCTCAGATTATGGAATGAATGAATGGCGGAGGAAATATTTGACTTGATGTTAAGCATGGCGATTGTTATCTAGCCTAATATAACTCCTTGTGTCTGTTGATCATATGGTATACCTGCGCACACATAACTTTACAATGTAAAACAAGGCCTTAGGCTGTTTGGGGCTGAACGAACTATAGCTTAAGTGTCCCCATGAAAACCCAGCATCTGTTAATCCACAGCACGATTGATTTCTACGATTGTAACTAATCATATAGGATTGGGGGCTGTGTATTTTCGTAACAAAGAACAGTTTCCTTGAACCAAAATAGTAAATAAATAAAATTTGGAATTCTTCAAATGAATATTGATCATCACCGTACCGTTATGGTCAGCTGTAGAAAGTTGCACATATTTATTTTTGAAATGTTATTTTTTTGAATCAAGTTGTATATTACAAGTATAGTCATCGGGGTCAGTGTAGGTTGGGATACTTTTGGGACACAATAACACATCAGCCTTTTTTTGTATGTACAGGCTCATATATGATGTGTGGAAAATCTGGGTAAAAACTATCAGCTTTTGTATTTAAATTGAATGTATTGAAATTATGGTTGTATTCAATATTGTTTGTGTGATCATTTAGATTTATGGAATTTAATCTGGTTTTTTTTGTTCAACATTTGGTAACAAATTTGACATAGCGATGCCCAATTTTTTAATTTAGAGTGTTCAGCAAATTTTCCAGTGATCATAATGGCACATGGACACATTTGCTACTACTGAATTGTAGGTTTGTACATACTTGTTATATTGTATCATACGATGTACATTGACTGTGAATGGCCATACGTGATTGTACTACTCCCCAAGCTTCTCCAATCTCCAGTGCTCCAAATAAAGAGGGATCAGGGGTGAAATTCCCATGAAATCTGTTCCGGGCCCACAGGTTGTTGATAAGGGACCTTTACTTGATTTTAACAGCTAATAATAGCTGACGTACCAAATATTAAATCCAAAGGTACTATTTGTCTTAAAAATGTGATTTACTTTTGGCATGTACAAAAACAAATACAAAAAAATATATATATTCGCAAAATGTTTTTATGTATTCAAAGAAGTTTTTATCGTAAATTTTATGCATTTAAATTTTTTAAAGCTTTTATCCAAATTGTATTTGTGCCTTTAATTTATTATTGTGTGAACGGCGTTGCCAGTGATTTTATTTTATGGTTACATTTCTGTGATGAGATGTTATATGGTCAAATCAAAGAATTTTGAAAAATTAGACATTTGGAAAAAATGACCAATCACAATGTATTTTCTAAAGAAATTCAACAAAATGTTTTTCAAATTTTGGAATTGAGACATTTTCCCTGTATCAAAGTTGTAGATATCTCGTAACTGATAAATAAAAAAACGACCGGCTTTTGTAATCATATTTATATTTATCGATGGACAGGATGTATATATTATTATTAATTAATTATATGCCAAATCAAACAGTTGTGTTATTCTTAAAATGTAAGTAACCTTTGTATCTGTACATTGTTATACGTCTTGAGAGTTAAGACGTTTTTACGTAAATGATTACGGAAAACAGGAAAAGTATCTACTCATTGTCTCGCATCCCCCAGTGATGGAATACTGTAAACATGGAAATGTTCGCACTTCATTAATTTTTGCGCTTTTCGCGCTCCAAGCAGCTACCGCGAAAATTAAAGCACACAAACATATTTATTTTGTGTCTAAGTCTATGTAATGAACTTTCAAATCGCGAATTTAAAAACAAGCGAAATGGCTGAAAATCGGCAAACCGCGAACATTTACAGTAATGGAAAACTGAGGAGGAAGTCTTTCCAACTCATTCAGTTATTCTGCCCCCCCCCCCCCCCCCCCCCCCCCACTCCCTATGGGAACTGTAAACCAGAAATATTCGCGAGTTTAAAATTTCATGAATCGGCAATAATGGCATTTTCTTGAATGTAACTGTGTAATGCACTGCTACAACACAAGGTAGATTAAAAATATTTGGGGTATGACATTTCCACGAGTAGGTGCTCCTCGCGAAATTAGCGAAATTTAAATGCACACGAACATTTCTGGTTTAACAGTATCTACACCAACCACAATTACCAGGGAATTAAATTAAGCGATACTACTTGTTTACTACAATCATGGAAAAACAAGGTTGGCACACTAAATTTGTCTGAATTAAGGAAAAAAGTGCCCCCCCCCCCCCCCCCCCCCCTCTCTCCCTCGAGGCAATGTTGATCCGAGTCATGTTATCAGAACCCTCGGCGGTTCCCCCAACATTGATTGATGGGGGTGGGGAAGGATAAAGAAAGGAGGAGACTTCTGCTTTCTATTAAACCAATGAATTTCTAGTACAGGGATACTTATGTGCGCCAAATCGTTTGAAGCTATGTGTGTTTCGAACCAAGATAAAGAACGTGTAGTATTTAGCCCTGTCATGAAATAACTCACAACAAGTCATCAATAAATATTCACTCTCGTTCCCTGAACGATTGCATCTATTAGTATCGATCTGAACAATATGCACACATTATCCATTGTGCGCGTGGGTTCGAGTTTAGTTCTATAACAACACTGGGTGGAGAAGTTACGTACAATTATCACACATATAGTAAAATCAATCGGACACGGTGAATGTATGGGATAATTTAATATGTTGAAATTGTTAGAAGTATTTACACTTCCACCGCGCCATCTCGTTTTTAACGTTAGTTTTGTGTCACAACGGCCACTATAAGGGCCATGTTGTTGTCGCAGGAGACTACCAATGCCCATACTAATCACCGCTCTATTCAAACATGCCATGTCATACAGGTGCTATGAAACACACATGTATCAGTTCTTATTCGACATTTCAATAGAGATCATAATCCCTGTACTAGAAAATCTTTGATTAAACAATGTCCCAAATATGATCTCAATTGCGAGCACAGGGAGCTACGTCAAGTGTGCCAACTATTTTTTTCCCCATGATTACAACTATTTCAGTTAATTTGAATTACAGACACATACTTCAATGTACTGGATATATGTATTTAAATTATGTACAGATGATTTTACGTGGTGGTACAGATGATATAACGTGGGTTTTTATTATAACACATTATTTTAGCTTGTTATCTTTCAGATTGATGCATAAAAGTATTGAAATTTCAATGAACATCATGTTTAGCGAGGTGTATTATATGACTGGCATCAGAATTCAGCACACTGTATTTAATTTGGTTGTACAAGGCTTTGTATTCCATTGTATTTATGTGTAATTTTCTGACTCGGATTCTACTAGTTTTCTTATCATTGTATCATTCTTTTAACATTTAGGTAAATTAACTCGTCGGTATACTGTATGTAAAACACTTCAAATCGGCCCACAACAACTTGCAACTTTTTTACAGACAATTTTCATTTCATGTCTTTGTTGTGACGGTGATGCGCCTCTGCACATTTTTGTGTGAGCGTTTGTCATTGCGCTATTCAGTGCTAGAAATATGCCAACATTCCTTGGATGCCTTGGAGAGTCTTTGCTGTGACGGTGATGGGCATTTCTTGGGCCTCGGCATATTGCTCAGCGTGAGCGTTTGCCATTAGTGGCCTCCCTTATTTGCAGAATATGTATATCATTATGATTATAAATTAACCATTTGGAATGGTTCCGATTGGTTTAAATTACATTTTTACTCTGCATCGCATTGAGCACTCTGCAAGACGATTGCTTCTTTTACCAGTATCATTATGCTTACATTAAACGGGTGATTTGCATGTGTGCTGGCACTACTTCCCCCAACTCTCAAAATGATATTGTTGATTGTTTTACAGACGACATTTTAGCTTTGCTGAAAGACAACTTTGTGTTTTATTATGTGACATTTTTTTGTGAACTGTACAGGAAAAAATATAATAACGTTTGTGGACGTAATTTATGGAAACTTTTATTTTAGTGATCCAGTTTATCCAAATGACTATGTAGAAATGGTTGAGGGTTTTATACAGATTTTATGGCCAATAAATATATAGATAATAAAATAGTGACAGAAATCTTCATGTTTGTTGTTGTTTTTGTCTGACTTTTTGATTCTAAGGCCCTATACTATAGTTGAATGAACACGTTTCAATTAGCATTGGGACAGGTAGTGCCCCACATTTATCTATCACTAATTGCTGCATATAAATGTGTGCGCCAACTTTGAGGTACACACACACCCCCCACCCCCCAAAAAAAGATGTGTGTGTGTGTTAATGCTGCACCTGTTAAGTTACGTCACTGTCCAGAGGAAGAGAAAATACAGCATAGCTTAACAGTGTTTTCATGTGGCTATTAGTAGGCATAGCACACATAACATTCAAATGATTGAGACATGTACAAAATTGGATTCAAATGAAAGATTGCAATGAAAGATTTATTTTCCAAAAAGAATTATGACAATCGGTCAATGCATTCTTGTGGTACGGTGTTTTGAGATACTCGGAAAATGGCCGAAAACCTGCCAAAAACAGTAACAATGCCCATAAATATAATTTATCAGGATTTAGAGAGCTCAATTTGTTAATAATGTAACATTCAAAACACCATTTACACATCTTTCTTTAACAATTGAATATCTATATGAAGAGGTATTTTGCAAAAGGGCCTACATCCACTTTGGCTCTTATTGAGAAAAAGTCCAAAAACTGTTTCTAAATATTCAAGTTAAGCAATTGAAAAACTGAATGGATTATGAAAGAGGTACACTACATACTAATTGAAATTGAAATAAATTTTAAATGTGCTAGTTTTAATTTTTTTTAAAATCATGTTTACATTTTTTGAAAATTTGGATGTAGGCCCTTTTGCAACAAAACTCCATCTGTTTGTACATAAAGAAAATATACCACACACAAAAAATCATTTATTTTAATCATTTAAAATAAATAAGTTTGATATTGAAATGTATAGGTCACAATCATATGTTTCAAGGAAATAAAGTCATTTTTTTCAAAAATACCTACATCTCATTGTAAACAGCCATTGAAGTTGTTGTTTTGTTGCAAAAGGGCCTGTATCCCGATTTAATTCTGGATACAGGCCCTTTTGCAACAAAACAACAATATCAATGGCTGTTTACAATGAGATGTAGGTATTTTTGAAAAAAATGACTTTGTTTCCTTGAAACATATGATTTTTCCCTATACATTTCTATATCAAACTCATTTTTTGAAAAAATGCACCATAGCCCTTTTGCAAAATACCTCTTCATATACCAGTCGGGCAGGTAACTCACAGAATTTACCTGCCCGACAAAAATTCCACCAGCCCAAGGTTTTTTCATAATCGTCATCGTCGTCGTTCTATGGATCATGGCTGATTCTTTGTGACCCTATTGATGGAGCGCCACCGTGGTCTATTTTGTGACATGCGATGCGCAGAGATAAGAGATAGACCAGTTGTTTCTTTAATGCCATCAGTCCAACGAAGCTTTGGTCTGCCACGTTTACGTCTTCCTTCGATAGCTCCTTGTATTATCACCTTTTCTAGATTGTCACCCTCTCGTCTAGCAATATGTCCAAAGTATTGTAGCTTGTTGCGCATGATCTTTGTATACAGAGAAGTTTGGTTCCCAATCTGGCTTCTGACAAATTCATTTGTCTTATGCTCTTTCCATGATATTCCTAGCATCTTGCGCCAACACCACATTTCAAAAGCTGATATTTTCTTTGAATCTGCTATTCCGACTGACCACTGTTTCAGCTCCATATGTTGCGACCGGAAAGATTAGTGCCTTCATAATATTTTGCAGCAAACAATTAAGAGCAAGAATACTTTTAAACTACAATTACATTTTTGTCTTTATTGTATGATGTTCCACTGTAACCCTAGACCGTATTCATCATGTTCTTCAATCCAATATTCTTTAATCTCCTATCAACCTGATCTCCTCTATCATCATGACACACGGTCTGACGATGAAATGATCCTGAACTTACTGTTATTTATATACACTTTGAGCTTCAAAAATGTTACCCGCCAGTCGGACGGGTACCTTTGCATCTTCACCCGCCCGACACGGAAGTTACCTGCTATGGGCGGGCGGGCGGGTCTTATTTCCATCGCTGTCTATATACCATGTTAAATTAAAAAATATGGTAAAATTATATTGCATTAAGCTAAAATAACCTAGTGAAATTGGTCATTTTGACCAGTTTTACTGACCGCAATCAAAAAAGTCCAGCTAATTAATATGCATAAATGTTATAAATCCAAATGTGAATGGTGTATTGCAATCAAACTTAGTATTATGGCTAACTGTACGATACCCAATCTTTTAAACTATAATTTAGTTTCATAAGCTCATTAAATATGCAAATTAGCTAATTATCTATTCAAGTCATTAATATCCGACAATTTTTTTCCCATCATAGGAGTGATCGGAAATAGATATATAACATGTATACCCAATTTGATTGACAAATATTGATGGATTTAGAAATTAAACAAGCTTTTCCATTTCTTAAATACCCATATTTGAATTCTCAGTCTTTTCCTCACAGTGTTTACTCAAAGGATGCAAAATCTGAGCATATCACTAAATGGATTGAAGTGTTTAGTACAATATCTCAGGTTAGGTTTATTGAAATTGGCCCAATATATTCAAGTTCAGAGCAAATTTCGAAAATTGGTAAAAACAGTCATAACTAAAAAACCTGATGATAAGTATTTATACCTGGATCAAGGTTATATAGTCCAAGGTCATGACTACCATATATGGCAAGCTCACTGCCCTACAGGGAGTGCCCAATGTGAGGATAATTCATTTTATATAGGGGTGTTTTTCAAAGTGGAGCTGCATACATTATATGAAAAGATTGTTTTGCATAAGGGCTTACAGACCACTCCTACATGTTACTCATTTTGCATGATTAATTAATCCAAATATTGTATGGCTGTCTTCATGACTTAGATTAGTGCATCTATGCACGCCAATTGAGGCAACAATACAAACCACATTCCACATCGTGAATAGCCATCCATTCAATAATGCAAAATGAGTAACAGGTAGAAGTGGATGTAGGCCTTTATGCAACACAGCTCTTCATATGTTGTTGTTCACTGGTGTAATGCTCCCAGTGGCAGACTCTGTGTGTGTGCATTGTGCTATGCCTACTATTAGATTTACCATATCAATATTATGCAAAACAAATTTTTCAGAAACCTTTTCCCAAATTTCTCAAATCTCTCAAGGATAACTGAACCATTGTAATGAATTTCTCATGGTGATGAAATTCAATAATTCTGACATTTTTAAAACATTTAGTTCAATTTTGGAACTGCCACATGGAAAGTGTTAATTTATACAATGGGACTGGTAGGGGGGGGGGGGGGGGGATGACAACCAACGAAGCTCAAATCTCAAACACCTCAGTATGAAAACTGTTTGTGTCTCTCAAATTACACAATATTTATTCAACATTTTTGTGTCTCTCAAATTACACAATATTTATTCAACATTTTATCATTCAATTAGTTCCTTCACATACGTTACTCATCAAATTTTAAATAGGAGTAGTTTGTTTCATCAACTTTTGCTACACATTTTCAAAATTCATTTGCATTTGGAACCTCAATATTGGTAGTAAATGCTGACTGCTCCAGGATTTGAATCATTACAAGAATTATTATGATTTGTGACCCAACGTGAGTAAATGAGGGAAATATGAATATTGAGTTATCGTATATCACAATAATATTTGAAGAGGTATTTTGCAAAAGGGCTATGGTGCATTTTTTCAAAAAATGAGTTTGATATAGAAATGTATAGGGAAAAATCATATGTTTCAAGGAAACAAAGTCATTTTTTTCAAAAAGACCTACATCTCATTGTAAACAGCCATTGAAATTGTTGTTTTGTTGCAAAAGGGCCTGTATCCAGAATTAAATCGGGATACAGGCCCTTTTGCAACAAAACAACAACTTCAATGGCTGTTTACAATGAGATGTAGGTATTTTTGAAAAAAAATGACTTTATTTCCTTGAAACATATGATTGTGACCTATACATTTCAATATCAAACTTATTTATTTGAAATGATTAAAATAAATGATTTTTTGTGCGTGGTATTTTTTCTTTATGTACAAACAGATGGAGTTTTGTTGCAAAAGGGCCTACATCCAAATTTTCAAAAAATGTAAACATGATTTAAAAAAAAATTAAAACAAGCACATTTAAAATTTATTTCAATTTCAATTAGTATGTAGTGTACCTCTTTCATAATCCATTCAGTTTTTCAATTGCTCAACTTGAATATTTAGAAACAGTTTTTTGACTTTTTCTCAATAAGAGCCAAAGTGGATGTAGGCCCTTTTGCAAAATACCTCTTCATTTATAAGTTACGGGACATTTTGGTAACAAAACCAATGTTATATCACATTCCTAAACAAAGTTACGGATTATTGAAAATCACTTAGTCGCAAATTTAAATTGTCAAGTTATGGCCATTTAAAGTTTTGGGTTTGTTAACAAATCAATGGAGTAAATGGACATTTGTACCTCAAATTGTATGAATTTGAGTCTCTGATTGGAAACAAGATGTATCAAAGATAAAAAATGGGACTTTTCATAAATTTGACTTATTACGACCATGTCCCACATCTGTGCTCGCAAATCAAATGACTGCCGCAATGTTCCTCATTTGATCATGTTAGGTCACATTTATGCCCATAGAAGCCTGGTGGCTCTATTGATATACAGCGTGTCCTAAAAAACTGGGTTCAAAAGTTTGCGAGCTTATAACGAAACAAGTAGGAATTATGGATAGTTTATATTTAAGGATATCAAACAAAATATACCTGACCTTAATTGGGTAAATTTGGAGACCAATCCAATGTAAACTTTTTGAAATACCAAGATTTGAATAGAGCGTGGTCAGAACCCATTTGACCCGATTTAAGGAATAAACCATCCGTGCGTTGCATTAAACTGCGCTATGTGCAGTATTCCCGGCATGGGATTTATTCTCCGAAAGAACTTAACAATAACTCGGGACTATAACAAAGAACATTTTTGATAATGTTTATGTAAATAATGAACTTGTATTATTGGTATATGACCAAGATAATTTTATTTACTGCCAAGTCTGTGTAAAGAATGAATGCAAAGGCAAAACATTGACGAAATCACAACACATCTTTGAATATTGGAATAATTACAGAGTTTAACCAATTAAGGTCATGTATATTTTGTTTAATAAACTGTCTATGTTTCCTACTTTTTTAGTTGTAAGCTCGCAAACTTTTGAACCCAGTTTTTTGGGACACGCTGTACAAGTATTAGCAATTTCATTTCCAAAATACTGGGTGTTAACCCTTTTTATATGAAGTTTATCATGTGCTGTAACTTTTGAACTACTAATGTGAATGTGATGTATATAAAAGTATACATTATTGGAAAGGAAATGAGTCGGAAACCTTTTTTGGTATCAAATTTGACTAAAACTGCAGATTTTTTAAAAATTTGACAAAAAAATAAATATTTGGGCTCAAAATTTGTCGGACAACTTAACAAAATCAGTTTTAGTGAAATTTGATACAAAAAATGTTTTTTCTGACTCATTTCCTTTCAAAAAATATATATTTCTATATACATCACATTTATAGTTGAAAAGTTACAGCACTTGATAAACTTCATATAAAAAGGGTTAACACCCCCTTAAGGGAAGTGTCAACCCTATTATTTTGATGATCAACTTTTGCTTCTAAGTTTGAGAATATTGAATAAAAGTACATAAAAGTATACATCTTTAGAAAGGAAATTTGATAAGGAATTCGATGGTGATATCAATGTGATACCAAATAAATTAAATTTTGAGAAATGAACCAAAAAGCATTTTTTTTTACCCCAAATATTTCAGACAGCATAACTATAAAATAAAAAATGGTAATTTGTTCTAATATACATTTTTGTAAACAAGACAATTTTGTCTAGGAGGCAATTTTTTCTTTTTCCAAAATAAAGCTTGGTTTTGGAAATATTGCTAAAAACATCGGAAAAGTGTAAATGTCGTGTTTTTTTGCATACATTTCGCTAGAAATGGATGCATATCTCGAGTTTAAAATCCATAATCGAAAAAATAAAAAATTGCCTCCTAGCGCTGAAAGTCCTCTACACAATGGTAGTAAAAGCTTACCTGATAGTTTGATATATTTTTAGTTATGTTGTCTGAAAATTCGTAAAAAATTCCTTCAAATTTGAACTTCTAGAAAACATCGATTTAGTAAAAATATTGACATTTTCCACCATTTAAAGCTAAATGTTCACGGAATACAGGGGCGTGTGACCTAAAAAGCGAGTATACTATTATGAACAATCATATTAAACTATCAGATTCAATTAATATTGTAACAATGTGAAGAAATTGGAAGAAAACTGAAATTTAAATGATCGTAAGATTGGCCTTTGTTTACATTTTTAGACATTGTTTTGCGCTCTTTTGTTTTTCGCATGTACGTCGCGGATTAAGCGGCGCGTCTAGTATTACGCGCGGGAAGTTTCAGCGCGCGACGCAATGGTCGAACAGCTGGCGCAGCTTTTGAAAGGCGCGAAACTCCGCTTAAATTCCCGCCAAATAACCATGCGCCTTTTCCTGACTCAAACTTACCAAAACAACAATTTAAAATCACCCAAAAGACCGGGAAATAAATGCTTCCGATTAATAACTTAGGATGGTAATGATAGAATACATATAAAAGTATTAAATAATAGAGAAATATGAAATTCAATTTTTGAAACAAGTGCCGGGTTGACACTGCCCTTAAGGAGACTATAAAAATCATGTCCCGCAGGCCCAATAGACCCAGAATTTTTGTCCCCATTTTGTTGGTTGAAAATGTTTGTAAATGTTTCAAGCATTTCTTTTTCCACAAATAATTGATGGTATATTTCAATATGTTTTATTTTATTTTTCAAACATTATCTTTTTTCCAACATTGGTAAAAATTGAAATACATGAATGTTATTTTAAAAACCCACAAAAAAACCTAAATAATGGCCCAATTTCCCCCTTTTCACCAAGTAACCATTATTATCTAAGTCTATACAATTTGGTATACATGATTGATATAGAATTAAGAAACACAAATGAGCAAGGAAATTCTTGCAAAAGGCATAAATATACAAAATGTTTGCCATATCAAACAAATTAAATGATGTTTTTTTTGGAAAATTACCGAATTTGCATACTGTAAACCACTTAATTTCGCGAGGTATATAGATTTGCGAAATTAAATACTCACTAAACTGACAATTTTGCATTGAAAGTAACACTAACATTTCCAGATTCGCAACATTAAGTGCCCACTAAAATATCAGTAATTTCAAATATCCGCAAATAAACATACATAGAAATTACTAAATGGTCATTCGTATCATGTGAAAGTTGAGATTGTGAATTTGAGGAAATGCACAAAACAAGATATCTTTAAAATGGCATTTACAGAACACTAATAAATTAATATAATATTGGATGGCTTTGAGGGTGATACAAGAATATATTACACGAGCTATAAAAATATTGCACGAGTCGGAGACGAGTGCAATATTTTGATAGTGATACATGTGCTATAATAATGTTGTATCACCCAAAAATAAGACATCCAATATTAGTATTATTATTTATAGACTGTTTTAATAAAAGTAAATCAATTAGCCCAAACTGACCTTAATCTCAGCGAGATTGAAACGCCGATAAAAATATTGGACGACAATATTTTTATAATATTGGTCGCATCTGGGTATTTGAATGAACAAATATTCAATACACAGTTTTATTGTACCGTTAAAAATCCTGATATAAATAATAATACAAAGTATTTGGAGATGACATTTTAAAGAAAATATGCACAAAATCATCTTTTTATTCTGTCTCATTGTTCCAACTTTAGCAAATTCATGAAAAGTTCGGCCAAACAAATTTAATACTTTGTCTCAGCGACCCGCACGCATTGCTTTTAAAATGAGCTTTCAAGCGCGGAGCGCCACCGCTATTTTTTTTAAAATTTATTTTTAAAATTTTTTAAACTTTATTTTTAACTTGTTTGTTTCGGCGATACTCTGCAACTTTGTGACTGAGAACACACATTCAACTTAACTTTGTAAAGTTAAGAGATCAAGAGAACACAAGCGTACAATGTGTACTGATCATGTCTGATTACTATTATTAAAAAGGCAAAAGCAAAACTATTGAAGATATTTGGATTTTTATTAAAGATAAGTAAATTAAAAAAAGGCACAAAACATAGCTTCTTAGCCAAAGGTTGCTGAGACAAAGTATTTACTTTTGTTTGCCTTAGTGAAATTGGTATTCACACATCATATAGTGCAAAAAAACGCCTAGCGAATGTGTAAATTCCATTTCAACATAGGTGCTATGATAACAAACCCGGTTGGAGGGTTATACATTTTTTCTTTTTGCCATTTGGGTTGGTTACCATGGTTACAGCAAACACTTTTTGTTGTTATGCCTTATAAATAAATAATCTACAATATATCTATAATCTGTAATTATCATAAGTTATTGTACAACAAATATGTATAATGGCGACAGAAAGAAACCCTGGTCTACGGGCCAGACCCACCCATTTGTTTAGAAATCTGTGATTTTTTTTGGTTCACATGCAAATGAATACCGACCCAAATAATTGTTTGGACATGACAAAATATGGCAAGATTTGTTTAGATTTGTTTGATTTTGATGGTCATTTATCAAGAGGAAAAAAGTTTTTTTTAAAAAGGACCGACCACTGCATCCTTAGGTCCGTTTGCCCGTATAACAGGGTTTCTTTTTTTCGTCGCCTGATGGCCATTGAATCAATAATCAACCACATCATATTCAGATGATGCATATTCAAATATGCAAATATTATGCTAATATTTGATATTGTCACTATCCCCCTGCACAAATGCATCGATTAGCTTAAATACAGAAAGGATTCAACCATGCGTCATTCACCGGAATCATGGCATATTACAGGCCATTCTTTGAATTGATGTAGGATTTTTGAAATCTTCTTATAGTTATGGTGAACAAAGTTCAGTAATCCGCCATGATCCCGATCATCCTAGAAAACTACACAGTTCAACAAAAATAAGTTCCTCTTTAGATTATTTCTGATATTTTAAAAATGAGTTACTCCATCGAAACGAGGTTTAGCACACATAATGTATGTGTGCACAGCAACGCTAGAGCGGGCCTATAGCTACGCAGGTGTTGTAATGCTTGAATGAGCACACATTGAATGGAGGAATACCTCAATTCAAAAGTTGCCAAATGATGTATTGAACCAGGAACCAGGGTATTTGCTTGAACACCCCACAGTGGTTGTGCTGCTTGAATGAGCACACATTGACTGGAGGAATACCCCATTTCAAAAGGTGAAAAATGTGGTGTTCAAGCAAATACGCAGGTTCAAGACCGTGGTTCAAGCTGCTTAACCATCCTCCTTCAATACATCATTTAGAACTTTTGAATTGAGGTATTCCTCCATTCAATGTGTGCTCATTCAAGCATTACACCTGCGTAGTTATAGCCCCGTTCTAGTGTTGCTGTGCACACATACATTAATGTGTGCCAAAAATCGAATCGATGGAGTAATTCATTTTTAAAATATCAGGCATAATCTAAGGGTGAACTTATTTTTTGTTGAACTGTGTATGTCATATTCATGGGCCTCTGCAGGGTTCTAGCCAGGACCATTTTAGTGCTGGGTAAATTTACTGACGGCGAACGGAGAAAGTGTAGCGAACGAAGTGCAGTGGATCATGGCATGGGATCCAGAGGCCTTCTTAATGTCTTTTTAGGGTTTTTTAATGCACTTTGAGGGTTCCTGCCCTTTGAGGGTTTCTTGTTTTATGAGGCAGTTTAATGATTTTATCCACAAATTGTTAAAAAATAAACACATTTAAAAAAAAATTAAACCTTTTTTTTAGAGTGCTGGGCGGATATTGTCAGTGTCGGGCGGCCCCGCCCAGTGCCGCCCACCGTAGCTAGAACCCTGGGCCTCTGTATTTTATATTGTCAGCACTGTATAAGTTACAACTCCCTTCCCATCACCTATACTAATAATATCACCTATTCTCCATTATTAAATACATAATTCTATAATTGACAACCATGATTTCAGTCACCGCACATCATTTGAGTTAAAAAAAAACCCGATGGTACAAATCTGTAAAATCACACAAAATACTTAATGGCACTTAAATAACAGACAGCTTTGATGGGAAATATTTGGTCCAGATAAAAACAAGTACATTACATCTAGAAAGCTAATGCCCCACATCATAATTTAATTATTTTAATGATTAATTTATCTTACAAAACCTGTTTGTAAATGCTACTTCGGATGTTTTAATGAAAAATAATTCACCATTTAAAGGGGGAGGGAACTCACGATTTTCCAATAGGTATAGAATGCAGTCCTAGATCTCATTGGTTGGGTGGGATTTGGGTCAGATCTGTACAGAAACATTTATTTTACAACTTAGTTTCAAAGCATAATAGAAGTCAAAGTTGAAGATAAGGCCAAACAAAAAAACAAGTTTGTTTCCAGTAGCACGCACACATTAAATTTTGATGCATGATACTTGCATATGTTTTATTATAGAAAAAAAAGAAAAAATCTATTGTTAGGGCGCCATCTTTTGTCGAAATTGTGTCAAACATGTTTCAAGATGGCGAATGGCAAACACGGAAGTGAAAATCACATTATACCAAGCATGCACAGATTTGAATAAATAAACCCATTTCGACTGAATCTCCACTTTAAATTTGCATTAAATAAGAGTGATTTAGCTGACAAGTTTTCTTTTAGTAAGCTTATTATTATTTTGTTGATCTCGGGTTTCAAAAAAACCAAACAAAAACGCATTTAGCATTTGACTTTTCAGACTTGCTACTGTAAACAAACTTTTTTGGCCTAAGAAGTGTTACATTAATATAAAATTAAAAGTACATACAACAACAAAATGCTACCTACCCGATAAAAAATTTGTATAAAAAACCACCCAGCACATCAAAAATTTGAGGCGAATCTTATGGCACATATCAAAATACAAAACGAAATTTCCAACCACAACAAACTGGAAAAAGGTACCAAATTGAAGTTTATATGAAATTTTGAGTTAAAATGATTGGGAAAAAACAAGTTTTATCGTCGCTGTTCTGTCAAAACCTTGTATCGCCATCCGGCCCTTCAAGTAAAAGTAATACTTTATATGAATAACCTTTGGCCAGTATGCTATAAACATGTTCAAGGGCCCAGAACACATCTATCAAAACCTTGCAAGTGCTCTCGCCCCTGAACATGTATAAAGCAACACTTCCTATGCATAACTGTTGGGCAGTTTTATATATACACAGTGAAGGGCCTGGACAGAACAGCAAAGTTATGTATCTTTTTATAAAGTTTTACATAAATCAAGGATTAGGGTATGTGCAGTCATGTTGATCCATTCATTCAGAGCTGTTGTCCCTCTCATGTCTCATGATCACTTTTGTCCAAATCAGGCAATTTTCCAATCATATGACGCCATTTTAGAATATCATGTTGACCTTGAAAGGTCTCGTACTTGTTTCAACTATGACTCTAGAGAGTTACAGTTGCCAGCAGAGAAGTTCAGCACAGGCCGTACGTGCGCGCGATAAATAATGAGTGTGTGGGCGGAAACATTCATGAGGCAATGGATACATTCGGGCAAAGTCATGCAATATTAGCCCTTTTATGGCAAAAGAATGTATCTTATAATACATAGTTCTCTAACAGTATACTTCCTTTTAACATGATCAAAGTAAGCTTTTTTCTCCATAAATCATGTAGTGGTAAAAGGCAGTATATTACTTTTATTGTCTTTACAAGTTGCAACCTTTTCCTAAGTAAGGGTTATTGAACCAAGTTAACACAATCCATGTTAAAAGGAAGTATATCATTAGGAAAGTACATACAAGATACATCCTTTTGCCATAAAAGGGCTGCTGTTTTATTCCACCAATGGCAAACTTCTTTGCAGCTGACTCTAATTACTTTTTTCCCTATTTAGGCCAAACAAAGAAGGTTTGTATCAGAAGCATGCGCAAATTGGTATGTGAAATGAGCTTCGGCGCATAGGTGTACGCGCGATGAGGCCTAATTTTATTTTAGGATTTTTTATTTTTTATTTAAAAAAAATAAATGAAAAAAGTTCTCTGTAAGCTTAAATTTTAACAACAACAACAAAATCTCACTTTTTTCTAAACAAATTAATAAAATAAAATAAACAACCAACCTCCTTTGTCCGGCCTTAATACACAAGACTTTAGAACTAGATAGGTTAAGCTGTCTGTAACTACTAATGGTGGTCTTTGCAAAGAACGAGCACTAATAATATCAGTTTGAATTTAAAAGTGTGGAAGCAAATAACCTTCTTACTCCGCCACCGAAACTTTGTGTCCAAGAAATGGAGAAAGAGCATCCACATTTGTCATGCTTTCTTTAAAAGGTGTCATAAATGACCACCCCCCCCCCCCAAAAAAAGAATATATTTTTCACATAAATTAGGGAGTATAACAAAATGAGAATATATTGATAAACCAAATGGAGATCTGTGCTTCTCATAACCCTGTGAAATACCTCGAGCAAATGATTCACCCTTTAGCCAAGTTTATCACCTTTGTTTGACCATATCCAAATGCTTGACCCTTCGGTAAGACATCACCTTTGACCTTGTACAAATGTCCTACCCTTTGAAATGGTTAATATTTGTTTAGCCTATTAAAAAGATCAGCACCTTTGACTTCATGTGAAATGCTTGACCTTTTGAGTGAAGTCTGGTGAACTTTGACCTCATGCACATTCTCAGCCCTTTGGTGATTATCAACTTTGGACAGTGTAAAAAATATATCATATAATACATGAATAATCTGAAATGATAAGAGTATAAACAGAATTAAGCTTTACACACATATATAAACTTTTGTTGTATATACAGGTATACATAAAAACTAAAAAACTAATAAAACCAACAAATTAACAAGAAAATACCTCTCAATTGAATGACTCACATTTGGGCACCAATGATATAAATATAAATTAAATTTCTGTACAGCATTAATTAATTAATTAATTAATTAATTATATTTTTTCAAATTGTAGCAATGGTTGTCTACAATATTCAAACATTTCTGAGATGCAAATGAGAAAATGTTAATTCATCGCCTGCCCTGGAAAATGGTTCGTCCCAGTTTGCTTCCTTACGGGCCTTTGTTCCGGGTGCCCATGCATATTGAAAAAATGACCTATTCATATAATACATTTTGCATTAAAAATGGGTCACTGATCATATATTTATAAACCTATGCATAACATTGGGGAGGGGGGTGATTACATAGGCCATCCCCCTGGTGAAATGGCTTCATAGCGCATTCATCGTTGGAGCTCTTAGGTTCTAGTTTACATCAATGAATCAATTAGTTATCAATGTTCCTTTTTCTAATTTCTAAAACTTCAGAGCTCGACAAATGCATCATGTGAAAAAATGCATTGTGGGAAGACCTTAAAATCTTCTTTGACATAGACCCTAGTAATTTATACAGTGTTTTGTTGAAATGAGTAACATGTAGTTTAGAAAAAATGCATCCTTTTGATGCGACTGTACACAAATGTTCATTTCCCAGGAGGCAATCAAATCTTTACATAATTTTAGGTACAATAGAGTTATATATCAAATAATGTCCCTT
Source organism: Ophiura sarsii (assembly GCA_035610835.1). Lineage (NCBI taxonomy): Eukaryota > Metazoa > Echinodermata > Ophiuroidea > Amphilepidida > Ophiuridae > Ophiura > Ophiura sarsii. The sequence goes on from CM069456.1 coordinate 54,692,582, forward strand.
ACATATTCCAAAAACTCCCTGGAATGAGCTTCCCCGATTCCCCATTTTTCCGCTCCATGCATAATAGACCATTTGTAATCAAGATCAGAAAGCTCAGAAAAATGTACCCAGCTATATTTTCTCTCTCGCTCCACAATACAAAGGTTGCGAGTTTGAGTCCTGTTGCGGCCATCGTGTTGTGTACTTGGGCAAGGCACAAAGGAGGAGTCTGGCCCAAAACACCAAGGAAAGAGAGACGGGCACTCCGCGCGCTCGACATGATACCTTTACCTTTTTTAAAATTTTTAGCTCCCACTGTATAAGCCTTTACACCACGAATTTTTGAAACCAACACATTTGATAACCCTGATATTTCACTGATAAACCACCCAGCATGACTGATCTGAAATAAGTCTACTATACTAGTGTAACTGCGTTGGAAGTATTTTTGACACAACCAAAGACAATATTCATATGGCTATGTTAGATGCTTTAGTTCGGTCAGTTCCAAATTGGCGAGAAATATGCAGATTTTATCTATATGCGTGCAAAAGTAATCCAGCGTATGTGCGCAATTTTGGAATATGCAACGCCATGCTTACGATGCACAGTGCGCCAGTTTATTTATGCACACCCATGCTTTTCTGTATTAATTCGCTAATAATAATAATAAATCTGTATTTTATAAAGCGCCTTATCCAAATTGCTCATTTGCTCAAAGCGCTGTAATTTTTGCTGCTGGTGAATCATCAGAATCAGGTCGCATCAACTAGGGTGCAGCCAATTTCTAGCGCAAACCTATCCGCACTTAGATTGCAATATCCACCATTTTTCAATGCAGCTCCCCAAATACCATTGGGTCATGGAAGTTTTTGATAACCGAAACAACTGATCACTGATTTTGAAAGCAGGAGGAAACCGGAGAACCCGGAGAAAACCTGCGAGAGCGTGCTTGGATCGTGATAACCAAATACACATAAAGCCCGCGGCCGTGCACAGAATTGACCCGGGTTTTATTGGTGTAAAGCGAGGGAACAACCGCTGCGCCAACACGCTTTCATGTGCTACTGAAAGGAGTCTCGCCAATTTGGAGCTGATTTGTTTTGCTGTGAAATTGTCTTCCGACTTGTTTTGCTTTTTCATGACTTGCAATAATATAAATAAATACATCATAGGAAGAAGAATTCGGCAGACAGACATGCCTACTTATATCACGACGCTGTTCCCTGTGCACCTGCCGACATGGCTTGTAGCGTAACGACGCCTGCTGGATTTGTTTCGATATTCATCGCGATCGCTCGCTGTCCTGTCCCCGTCCTAACAACTTCTATCACCTCCGGTTGCAAGTTGACGATGCGGATCGTCTCCGGCTGTGCGTTAACTATGCGCACAGTCTCCGGTTGCGAATCGATTACGCTGACAGTCTCTGCTTGTGCGTTAATGATGCGGATAGTCTCTGGTTGGGTGGTGACTACGTGGAGCGTTTCTTGTTGTGCATTCACTATGTGGGTATGGTTATTGGTTTGTAGCTCGGTGGTTGTGGCGGTCCCTGTGAAAACAGAGGTATGACAAAAGATTAGTTCTGTTTATAAGGCGACGAAAAAACACACCAAAACCCCTGCCGTCTATACACTTAGTCCTGGTTCAAGTTGCCGTTAATCAGCATGTACCAGTGGCCTACATGTAGTGGTTAAGGCGCCCATCTAGCGTTTAAGAGAACCGGGGTTCGAGTCCCCGCCGCTGAATGTCCTTGCTAATTTGTTGAGTTGGGACATTCGCCGGTGTTAAATAATAATTGTTGTTATATTTTCTATATTAAACACCACGCGCTGGTAAACTGCTTTATATCAAAACCCCGTTTAACAAATGTTCAGACCTCTAGGAAGGGTTAGTTGATTGGGTTTTTTGAATCCCCAAATCAAAAAAAAATCAGAATGAGAAAATTCTAATATTTTAATTTGGTTCTAAACAAAAGGTTTTTAAAAAAAAGTCAAAATATTTGATAAAAAATATTTTCTTCTCAAACTCGAAAAATAATAAAAAAGAGCATTTATATAGCGCTCTTACACCTTACACAATGGTACCACAGCGCTTAAAAAAATTATAACATAACATTATAAAACAGTGTTAAACATCACTTGCAGTATGACGGTGGAATAGGTGAGCTTTAACATCTTATTAAATCGAGTCAGTTATGAGGCATGCCTGATGTGACGTGGTAAATTGTTCGACAAAAATGGGCCGGAGGAATAAACCCCCTTCTTGGCAGTAGTAAGACAAGTTTTAGGTTTTTGTAAGTATCCAAGTGTCAAGGGCAAAACGTAGACCACTTCTTCTGGGCACATATAATAGTAAGGTCCTTATAAACCAGGTTCCATCCTAATATACTATGACTTAACCTGTTAACATTTATGCTCGCAACTGGGGAGGGGGATTAAGCTAATACCTCTGGGGATTTGACTAATAAGACCACATTCTAATCTAATGATTGTCAACCTAGAGCACCAACAGTGGCAGCGCACAGGGGTGAATTTGCCCCCCCCCCCACCCCCAACAAAATATTGTACTGCCCCCCCACCTCACTTTGCTGTCCGCCCCCAAAAAATAAATTTAGTTAAAATTAGATAAAACTTGACAATTTTAGCATAAAATGACAAAGATTTTGTGTGTGTTTTCTTACCAAATTAGGTTAAACTAGACCAAATTTGACAATTCTAGCATAAATCAGCTAAATTTTGTACGCAAGCTCACATTTTCATACCAAATTAGTTTCTTCTTTTCTTCATGCCCCCTAATAAAATCCTGCCCCCCCCCATAAATGATGATGCTGGTGCCGCCACTGAGCACCATGTAGTTTCAAATCAAGGTGCCATCCAAACAAACTATGACCTAACCTGTTAACATATGTGCTGGTGCTGCCTTACGTTGCATTAGTGTGACCGGACAGTTCTTATGAGCCAGTAACAGCTCCTTGAGTTGAGCTACCTCGTTGCGTAAAGTAGTGACTTCATTCTGTCAAGGAAAAAATAAATAAAGTACATCCAAGAGTGATAGAATATTCAGCCCTGTACAGGGTGAGTCAAAAAAAACTGCAATAGTTGAAAGAAGCCATCTTGTTTTCAAAACCAAGTTGAAGTTTGAAATGTCTTAAACGTTCAAGAATTATATAGTTGTTCCTAACTTTATGTGAAAAAATGAAGTCAATCGCATTTTTTGTTTGTCTTTGGTGAACCTGTTTGCTGCAGAACCCAGTTTACTTGTTTGTCTTCGAGCATAGCAATTTTCAATTGAAATTGCACACATTTCATGTTCACATTTTTTTGGAATAATTTCATTTTTATTCAAATTTAGAACATTATAAGCAATTCATAGCATGGGTTATGTAAATTGATTATTTTATCTCCCATGTAAACAAGAAAGAATGCATTATGTTTAAATTACATCACAAATTTACTCGAATTTTTAAATTTTTAATGAGAGACGCATTTTGATATCTTATGCATGTTTTGGGTGTTTCGTGGACAAGCATGTGAAATGGGTGCATGGGTAAAAAGGCTCACCAAAGGCAAACAAATAAATGCGATTGACTTCAATTTTTCACATGAAATTAGTAACAAATATGTTATTTTTATAACGTTTAACAAATTTCAAACATCAACTTGGTTTTGAAAACAAGATGGCTTCTTTCCTCTATTGCAGTTTTTTTGACTCACCCTGTATAGCTTTGAATGGCACGGGAGGAAGGCAGTAATTAGGCGAGGAAAAAAACACACCCTGTTTTACGGGCCAGGCCGACTCACTTTTTGCATTTTCAAGAATTTGTTTAGAATTTTTATTAGAATTTTTTTCTCAAATCATGTAAAATCAGCTGTTTTTTGGCGGTAAAACAAGCAAAATAAATTTCCCACAACTTTTTTTTAAAAATTGGCCAACAATTTGTTTTCACATATGTGATGCGACCTGTGAAAACCCGTCGGATGTCGCAAAATGTGAAAAAGGGATTATGGGAAGAAAAAAAAAAAATAATAATAAAAAATGTTTTTTGTTTTTTTTAGATTTTGTTTAGAAAGTTTATTTCTAATGCTTTGTGTCATCACCTTTTATGAAATTTCACCTTCAAAAACTTACTTAACCCTTTGAACACTGGCGGTCGGTATAAAGCCTAATATGCGTATCGTATATACACTGGCGGCCGGTATAAAGTCGCTAACATGTGTGCACTGTTTACAAGATTTGAGAGAATCCCCATCGAATATCAACATGCCCTTTGACCCGGAGAGTAGGCTACGGGCTGCACATAGCTTTGTCTGGCAATGCGTTGAAGACGTTCTATTGCTGATAACTGGGGGGTTATTTCATCTTTTTTGGTCGGAATTTCGGATTTTTCAATGGCGCCGTTGGCAGCAGATGTTTTAGCAAGGGTCATGGACTCTGATACAGAGGATATATATGATTCTGACTATAGTAATAAGGATGAACAAGACACAGTAAGCACTCATAGGGCAACTAAAAAAGTGCTAGAAACTGTTATGGCAACGTAACAGACAGTGACATTATGCCCTATTGAGGGGTATTTCGGCAGGGGTGTCAGGGTGGGGCTACCGTTTACTCAGGGGTGTCAGTGTTCAAAGGGTTAAGACACTTTTCTAATTAGCCTTATAATGCTATTCTATTGAACTATGTATCTTTTATGGCCTGTTTTCATGATTTCTTGTTTTGTACCTTTTTATGACATCACAATCATCATTCACTCATAACTTTTGTTGTAGTGATCGTACAAAAATGATCAAAACAGTTCTGTAATCAGCACAGATTCGGCTTTCTTATGATATAAATATCTCCAATATGAAAAATCCCGACATGTGGCGGGTTTTCACAGATCGCATCACATATTTTTTTAAAAATCCAGATTTTTGCAGATTTTGTTGACATTTTAGGTTTGAACTTTAAAAAAAAAAAATATAAAAAAACCTGACCGACCGTAAAATAGTGTTTTTTTCTTCGTTGCCTTAGAGCTCCAAAAAAGAATGACCATATTATAGTTTAATCAGTTCCAAATTGGTCAGAAATATGCATTTTGTATCACTCGGCGCGCAAAATTAATCTAAGCAGACCCATGCCCTTTTGGCATTATACGCAAGCGCCACTTATATGATTCAAATTGCGCCATGCAAGCATTTTGCGTGCCCACCCTCTTTTGAATGAATTCGCTGCTGTAAGCAGGTTTGCCAATTTGGAACTAACTGAACTATAACAGTTACGAACCATACTGTTAACGTAAAAATCTTCGCGCTACATTAATTTTCGCGCTTTTCGCAATCCAAAAACACAGGAATATATTTAATTTGTGTGTAAGTCTACGTAATGAGCTTGCAAATCCTAAATTTAAAAACAAACGAAATGGCCGAAAATCAAGCAAAGAGCGAAAATTTAATTGCGCGAAAATTGCCACTTTTACAGTTCTCAAAACTGGCAAAACACAAAATAGCATCAAGCAGAGAGAACTTTCCTTAACACTTTCCATGCCGCAGACGACATTCCAAAATGTCCCAATTTTTTTGAAAAATGTCAAAATTATTGAATTTCATTACCATATTTGAGATCACCATGAGAAATGCATTGAAATAACATGCCTAGTATTGAGTCAGTAATCATTGAGATAGACTTTGAAAATTGTGAAAGGTTTCTGAAAAATCTTTTTTGTGTATGGTAGAAATAATAGCAGCGTGGAAAGTGTTAATATCTACAGGTACATTTCATCCGCAGATTACTCACCTGTAGTTTGTTGTTATTGCTGTTTAGATCGCTAGCTTTCTCCTCCAGATTTTGGATCCACTGTTTACGCTTGTTGCGACATCTGGTGGCTGCTGCACGATTGCGTTCCAAGAAACGCACCCTCTTGTGATCCTGTGGATGATAACCATCCTCTGAAGAAGATCGTCTCCTTTTTCTGAAGTTAAATAAACAATAGTTTAGTGGGATTCGGTTGAAATAAAATGGTAACACATCGCATCAAAAGGCACTTTTTCTCATCTCTAGCCCACTTGTTGTGGTGTCATATGCCCACTTGTTGTGGTGTCATATATACCCACTTGTTGTGGTGTCATATATACCCACTTGTTCTGGTGTCATTTGCCCACTTGTTGTGGTGTCATATATGCCCACTTGTTGTGGTGTCATATGCCCACTTGTTGTGGTGTCATCTGCTCACTTGTTCTGGTGTCATTTGTCCACTTGTTGTGGTGTCATATATACCCACTTGTTGTGGTGTCATATGCCCACTTGTTCTGGTGTCATCTGCCCACTTGTTCTGGTGTCATTTGCCCTCTTGTTGTAGTGTCATATACCAATTTGTTCTGGTGTCATCTGCTCACTTGTTGTGGTGTCATATATACCCACTTGTTCTGGTGTCATATGCCCACTTGTTCTGGTGTCATTTGCCCATTTGTTGTGGTGTCATATATGCCCACTTGTTGTAGTATCATATGCCCACTTGTTCTGGCGTCATATGCCCACTTGTTCTGGTGTCATCTGCCCACTTGTTCTGGTGTCATTTGCCCACTTGTTCTGGTGTCATCTACCCACTTGTTCTGGTGTCATTTGCCCACTTGTTCTGGTGTCATCTGCCCACTTGTTCTGGTGTCATTTGCCCACTTGTTGTGGTGTCATATATACCCACTTGTTGTGGTGTCATATGCCCACTTGTTGTGGTGTCATATGCCCACTTGTTCTGGTGTCATTTGCCCACTTGTTGTGGTGTCATATATACCCACTTGTTCTGGTGTCATTTGCCCACTTGTTCTGGTGTCATATGCCCACTTGTTGTGGTGTCATATGCCCACTTGTTCTGGTGTCATCTTCCCACTTGTTCTGGTGTAATTTGCCTACTTGTTGTGGTGTCATATATGCCCACTTGTTGTAGTATCATATGCCCACTTGTTCTGGTGTCATATGCCCACTTGTTCTGGTGTCATTTGCCCACTTGTTCTGGTGTCATCTGTCCACTTGTTCTGGTGTCATCTGTCCACTTGTTCTGGTGTCATTTGCCCACTTGTTGTGGTGTCATATATACCCACTTGTTCTGGTGTCATATGCCCACTTGTTCTGGTGTAATTTGCCCACTTGTTGTGGTGTCATATATACCCACTTGTTGTGGTGTCATACGCCCACTTAGTGTCATCTGCCCACTTGTTCTGGTGTCATCTGCCCACTTGTTCTGGTGTCATTTGCCCACTTGTTGTGGTGTCATATGCCCACTTAGTGTCATATGCCCACTTGTTCTGGTGTCATTTGCCCACTTGTTGTGGTGTCATATATACCCACTTGTTGTGGTGTCATATGCCCACTTGTTGTGGTGTCATATGCCCACTTGTTCTGGTGTCATTTGCCCACTTGTTCTGGTGTCATTTGCCCACTTGTTCTGGTGTAATATATACCCACTTGTTGTGGTGTCATATATACCCACTTGTAGTGGTGTCATATACCCACTTGTTCTGGTGTCATTTGCCCACTTGTTCTGGTGTCATCTGCCCACTTGTTCTGGTGTCATATATCCACTTGTTCTAGTATCATATGCCTATTTGTTGTGGTGTCATATGCCCACTTGCTCTGGTGTCATATGCCCACTTGTTGTGGTGTCATATACCGTCAGGGCTGGAACTTCAGATGTTTTCAACCAGCCAGCCGGGCAGGTAACTCACAAATAATACCTGCCCAACAGAAATTTCACTAGCTAGTATAACACACTTACACTGCGAGTTCAAAAACAAAAAAATACCCGCTAGTTGGGCGGATACTTTTGTATCTTCACCCACCCGGCGCATGGGTTACCAGCTATGGGCGGGCGGGTGCTATTTCCAGGCCTGGTTCTGGTGTCACATGTCCACTTACCCTATTGTCGCGGCAGGGAAGAAAGTCTCCGGTTTGATCTGCGCCGATGTAGACGTCACAGCCTGTTGCCTGGTGACAACTTCGACAGCTTGCGTCATTACTCCGAGGTTCCCTTGAGACTGGCTGGTCAGCAGAGCATTCTTCAGTTTCTATAACAACATTAAAACATATCATTATGGTTAGGGGGACAAAACAGAACACTCTGTTCTATGGGATAATGGAGCTCGCAGGAATAGTCGTTTTCCTCAAAAAATCAAGAACTATTTTCAGCAATTTTTAAGAAAGAAAAAAAAGAAGAAAAAAAAAAAAGTGGAAAAAAAAAGAAAAAAGAAAAATATTACCAACAAAAAAAAAGGAAAATTAAACAAAGTTTTTGTTTTTGAAAATTCGAAGAAATAATTGGGTCGGTCAGGCCAAGTAGAACAGGTTTTTTTTCGTCATCGCAATACCTGAATTTCAGCTTGGTCATACCTGTCTGAATGTATTGGTTCTTATATGAAGGTGCAAAGTCATAAGTAAAACGAAAAAATGTAAAGGATTTACACAAGACTTAGATAATTCAACTGATCACTGTCTAGAACATCATTATAATTAATCTATTTTATAAAAAAATCTTACAAAGACCTTTGATTTAAAAAATACACCACTTCCCCAAAAAATACTTTCACATATTCTTTTCATATACATGTATGTTCCCCAGTGCTCTTAAATGAAATATAATAACAAAATAAATAAAATTAACAGAATTTGACGAACAAAGATCAATATTTATTTTCATCCCCATCAAATGTGTAAATATGTGCTTGGTATCATTTTGAAGCTTGAATTGGAGGACAGATTTTAAATCAATAACAGATATTCTTAAACAGCTAAGAAAGTTTAAGCAATCTCATTGGTTCTCAGAGAAATCAGCGACATCTAGATGAGACAATAGAACACAGGGAGGTGGGGCTTACGTTTTAACAGCGCGCCCGACCTTCACAATGCGTGGTTTGCTCCATAACGTGCACTTCTGCAGTGCGTCTTTAGCGCTTTTCCTGCGTTTATGCCGGCGCTGCGACGCTTACGCATGGTTTACTCAGCGCATGTGATTGGATGGAATGTTTGTGGGCTATTCGATCCTAGCAGGGGTAAAAGTTGTCAAATGTGGACAATAAAATGTACTTATTTCTTTGATAAATGTCTAAAGTATGATTGTTTAAGAATGAGAATAAAGGTATTGTTTTTAGACCGTACCCGTGTTATATTGTCTGACATAAATGCGTTCGATAGTATTCTTTTTTGCGTAGAACAACTCCGCCAGGGTACGGTCTAAAAACAATACCTTTATTCTCTAATTATCTCTAATTATTTGCAAAATGTGCAGGGATTAGACCATGTGTAGCAAGATGATTGTAAAGACTGCCATTGTGTTTTGGACAATGAGCAGGAGGTTGCAGATCTACGCGGTTCTGTCAAAACTGTGTATGATTTTCCAGCCCTTCAGCATGTATAAAGTAATACTGCCCAATGGATATGCACAGGAAGTGTTGCTATATACATGTTCAGGGGCAAGAGCATTTCCAAGGTTCATAGATGCGTTGTTGGCCCATAAACATGTTCAGAGCAGACTTCCTAAAGGCTGATACATGGGAAGTATTACTTTATACATGCTGAAGGGGCATATATGGAGATACAAGGTTTTGACAGAACAGTAACGATTCTGTCGATAGATGTTCCGTCCATGCATTCCATAACACATAATGTTCATATTTATAATAAGGATATGCAACATTATTTCTATTTACCAATTTGACATTTGACTGGTCCACCGTTGTTGCAGTCTCTGCCACATGCGCCGGTTCTGCGATGGCCAACGGCTGTGCAGAGATGGCTATAGGTATGTTGTACGCTGGATTGGAAACCGATGGTGGTACCACGGGTATTGTCTGACCGTTGGGAAGGCGTAGTAAGATTGGTGCAGATATGGGTATGGAGTTGAGTGTAGGTATGCTAGAAATGACAGAGGGAATAATGAGAAAATTACGATCGTAGTATTTATGATTTATACAAGCTTAATCACTCCCATAAGATTTATGATGATCATAGGATTTACAACTCTCGTAAGAGTCATTTAAAGGTATATTATGTGATCTTTCCATGGAACGCCCTCAACATCGAAAGAAAAAAATTGAAAGCAGATTTTCTTGCAGATTTACATTTCTGATCATAAATCGTACATACATTCCAAGTTACAGGGTGATATATTATGTGATCTTTCCATGGAACGCCCTCAACATCGAAAGAAAAAAATTGAAAGCAGATTTTCTTGCAGATTTACATTTCTGATCATAAATCGTACATACATTCCAAGTTACAGGGTGATACGATTCTTAATTACTTCAAAATCATGGTTTTAGAGTGAAAATAAACTGTCGGATATCCGACAACTTATTTTATTCTAGTCTAAATTCACTCTAAAAACCATAATTTTGAGGTAATTAGGAATCGTATCGCTCTGTAACTTGGAATGTATGTACGATTTATGATCAAAAATGTAAATCTGCAAGAAAATCTACTTTCTAAAAACAAATCATGAATAGAGGGCTCTCTCTGGAAAAGATCACATAATATGCCTTTAAGATTTTAGGACTAGCATACGTTTTACAACTCACTTAAGATTTTAATAGAACTCATTCAGGATTTACCACTCAAATAAATTCACAGCTCACATAAAATGTACGACTCTTATTAGATGCTCACCTACAATTACTAATTTAAGATTTACAGCTCATAACCTTTAAGATTGACTCATAAGATTTGATTCCCCAAATCAAGGACTCGCATACAAATATGTATGATGAATCATATCATACCTGTGCCTTACACGATATAATTCATGACAGGCAAAGCTGTGTTCAGACTGTGCAATGATGCCTTACTTTTGCTTTAGCTCTTTTTGTACAGATTGCAATGGCAGGCTATTGAGAAATAACGCCCACATATCCCAATGTATGTCTTTCACAAGCAATCGTACACTATCAGACATATGATGTAATAATTACAAACAGTCCTTTTTACGGGTTACTCATCAATAATATAACTTGGTTTTCCCTTTGTTGATCATTTCCCTATTAGGCCAAACAAAAAAAAAGGTTTGTCTCAAAGCTTGCGAAGGCTTCAAAATCGGGCGACGCGCGCTGTTTTTTGTCTTCCATTTTTTTTTTTTTTACATTTTTTTTTATTTGTGTGGCAATTTTTACTCTTACTATTTGCAACCGTTGACACTTTCTGATATTTGTTTTTTCTATTTGAAATGAATATTGTGATGTAGTTGTGTATAAGAACAAATGTGCAGCGTTTTTTGAAGAACTGAGTCATGTAAAAGTTTGAGAAAAGGAAAATCTGACGATATTTTTAATAAAAACTCGAAATAAAAATTTGTAGGGAAAAAAAAAAAAATTGATTTGACAATTTTCTGCATTTCAGACGCGGTATTTTGGCATTTCAAAACCAATGCGCGCGCAAGCTTTGAGACGAACCTTTTATTTTGTTTGGCCTTATAGTACTGTAAAACCAGAAATGTTTGGGAGTTTACAATTTCAAGAATCTGGCGTAGTTCACCACATGAAGATTTCGCGTATGTAAATTTAAGCGTATAAGTGCTCCTCACAAAATTTAAATGCACACAAACATTTCTGGTTTTACAGTATTTCAAGATGCGCCTAATATAATATGTTTTGAGGTTCAACCTTCAGACTACAATCAATCAATCAATCAGTCAATTATGGTTAAGCAATAGGTTTATTAAAACCATTAAAAAGTATGAATTGGCCCAAATAAAACTTAATATGTTGAACATTCACCAAAAATTCCTGATTGTTTTTGATAGGTTTCCTGTCACTCTGGAGAGGTCAAAGGTCAAAGAGAGCATCTGCATCATGATCAACCAGCCATAAGTCAACAAGGGCAGGGCCAACAACAAAGTCTAGGAAGATTATAATGATTTGGTGTCAAGATCCCTGAATGCCACAACCATTAGATCAAATTTGAAGTCTGTGCATAAAGGTTGTAGCAAAAACTGAAAAACTGAAAATCTTAACACTTTCCAGGCGCAGGCGGCTGCAGACTGCAGTCCAAAATTTCCAAAATGTTTCCAAAAAAAACCCCACAATTATTGAATTTCACTACTATATTAAGAATCAACATGTGAAATGCATCGAAATAAGTACAAACATGCCTACTATTTGGTTCAGAAAATCCTTAAGATTGACTTTGGAAATTGCGAAAGGTTCTGACAAATCTGTTTTGTATATGGTAAAACAAATAGCCGTGTGGTTAAGTGTTCTAAGCATCTTTTATCATTAAATTTCCAGATCAAAATTATTGTCTTAACCCTAACCCCGGTTTAGGATTTTTGACCGGGATCACAATTTTCGAGGAAAAAACACCAACTAAATCTCCGGGAACCTGCCGGGATTCGATCCTGGGACCCTCCGTTCTCGAGCCCCACCTTCCTAACACTAAGCCACGGCCCTCAGCTACACATTCGTGCAGTATACTGCACTCATTATATAGGCTCGGTTGACTACGTCATCGAAAACCGACGGCGCATGCGTTTGGAGAGGGACTTTGGATTAGCATTTTTTAGCACTCAGGGGGGTTAGGGTTAATAGAACACGAAAAAAAAACTTTTTTTTTTTTACCATAACCCTAACCCCGGTTTAGGATTTTTGACCGGGATCACAATTTTCGAGGAAAAAACACCAACTAAATCTCCGGGAACCTGCCGGGATTCGATCCTGGGACCCTCCGTTCTCGAGCCCCACCTTCCTAACACTAAGCCACGGCCCTCAGCTACACATTCGTGCAGTATACTGCACTCATTATATAGGCTCGGTTGACTACGTCATCGAAAACCGACGGCGCATGCGTTTGGAGAGGGACTTTGGATTAGCATTTTTTAGCACTCAGGGGGGTTAGGGTTAATGTAAACTCAAAGTGGCTATAATTGGACAAAACGTCTTATATTGGAGGAGCTTGTGGGATTAATCCTTTGTTGTACTAATACAAGACTGAATTATAGACACAATTATTGACACTATACCACCCAAATCCAATTTTCCGGCTCACTGAGCACACTCAACAGTGGTTAAGATTTACAGTATTGCACCAATTGGGCTACGCGTCTATAATTCAATTCATATTTTAGTCCAACATTTAAGTAGCTTGTCTAAAAAAACATCTATAATTGAGTGCGCAAACAAAAACTAATTCCCCATTCACTGAGCACCACAAATTATAGACGTTTTGTCCAATTATAGACACTTTGAGTTTACAGTGTTATTAGCCTATGCTTACTTTATGCTAGTCACTTGCGGCGCTTGCATATGTCTCACAGTGTGGGCAGCAGATACAATGGCTATTGTAGGCTGTTGCGGAGGTGGATGCTGTACTATGTGCTGTACTACTTGCTGTGGCTGCACATGCTGTGGCTGCACATGCTGTAGTGGTTGCTCGTCAGCTGCTGATAACTTTCTGATTGCTATCGGCGTGGCTTCATTCTCGGTTGCTGTTGCGTCTATTGGTACTGGGACGGAGACTGATTCTACCACCTCTGCCACGACCGTGGTCTCCTCGGTCTCTTCGTGTGTGGTGGATGAAACATCCTGGGGCCGTGGCGATGTGACAGTTGTGGTAGAGGTGGTCTCGCCGACTATCGTAGTCGGCTCTGTTGCGATGCTCTCTACGCTTTCAACAATCACAGAAGCGCCCTCGTTGTCTTTACCATTTGTCTCTATCGCGCTGTTTGAGGTTCTACCATGGACTGCATTGACCTCATCATCATCATCATCATCAATGTTAGCTCTCCTGAATACAGCATCAAATGGGTTGGGGAGCTCAGAGAAGAGTCCCACTTCTTCGCAGTTCTTCAGAAACCTTGTTGGGGTTGGCGTTTGATCAGCTGATCGAGAGGAATTGAGAGACAAAACCGGTGCATAATTTATTAGGCAAAAAAAATAAAATTGTTTCCAGTAGCAAGCCTTGAAAAGTCAAATTTTATGCGAAATGCGTTTTTTATGTTCATTTTTGTATTCTTCTTCTTCAAATCTGTGCATATTTGTTACTGACATACCGTTGCTTTATATTAAATTCGAAACATTTTTTAGGGGGTGTTAACCCTTTTTATATAAAGTTTACCAAGCGCTGTAACTTTTGAACTGCTAATGTGATGTATATAAAAGTATACATTATTGGAAAGGAAATGAGTCAAAGAATCCATTTTTTGTATCAAAAGGTTGGACAACATTTTAAATCAAAAATGGTTTCTCTGACTCATTTCATTTCCAAAAATGTATACTTTTAATACATCACATTACTAGTTCAAAGGTTACAACACTTGGTAAACTTCATATAAAAAGGTTAACACTCACTCCCCTTAAATTCTAGGGATCCACACATTCCAGTTATACTTTTGATGTCAATTCCTTTGCTAGTTTAAGGTTGATAGTTGTGGAGATATTCCGATTTGAAACTCAATTGGTGTAAAAATTCATAATATTTGTGATGTAACGCTAAGGGTGGCGAGTTCATAACACATGGCCATAGAACAAACAATTAAATGTGATTTATTCATATTCAGGGTGCTAAAAACCCTGCAACTTAAGGTTTTTATGATAATTTTCGAAACTGCACAATTTTCACTGGATTTTTTTCCAACAATTCCGTGTAAACTTCAATTAAGTCTATACCTAAGCAGACGACAAACAGCGCCATCAAGATATGATCACACAAAAGTTATAAAAGTTCCCGGATGAGCTCTTTAAATAGCCTAGAAAACTTGACCCGGTATTTACAATGCACAGTGTAGGAGTTTCCTATCCCAAAATGAATAGTATCCCTGGTAGAGTCTGGCGTATACTTACCAATCACAGGCGTGTCCAGTGATTTGAAGTCCCTCAGCCCCAATGACATTTCATGTTTGCGTCTGTGTACTTCCAGATGATCCTCATTGGCAAATTGCTGAATGAAAGGGTCAACACAAACAAGACTTTGATTACACACCAAGTCAAAAAGAAACCTAAAATCGGGCATAACTGAATTTTATATTTCAAAATGGCTAGTAGAAATTCAGAGGTAAAATGTTAAGATTTTGACAGAATGCGATAAATCAACTGACAATAGTCCTATACAGTCCTCAAAATAAGTAACTGCCCAGGTAATTAATATACTCTTTAACTCCAAAACTATAGCTCATTGTTCACGAAGATCAGTTAATAATATAAACGCTACATTGATAAGGATAGAACAAAGTGCAGTTTACACTTGGGGTTTAGAACACGCAGGACAGTGTTGATGAACAAAATGTTAATATGAAAAACAGCAATGTTTTGGTTTTGGGCACATAACTGAGTAACAGGGGTTAAAATACCCTTTTAGCTATGAGGGCTATTTTGAGCAAATTCCGCCAAAAATTGATTGATTGTCATCATGAGCTCTTTCAATGAAAGAATCAATCAATTTGTAATCACTCTTGTTATTATTTTGGGAAACGTTATGGAACAATACAATATGAAGTTTCAAACTTGAATTTGTATGGAATTTAGAATTTTACAATATAATATGAAGTTTCAAACTTGAATTTGTATGGAATTTTGAATTTTACAATGTAATGAAGTTTCAAACTTGAATTTGTACACGTTGTAAGCATATATAGGATGGTGCGGACATACGGGACCTTGAGTTATTTTTAGCAAATTTGCTTGGCAACCAGTGTTTCAAAAGCAAAACATTCCATGCACGCACTCAACGCTGAGCGTTACGCACTTGATTCGCAGTAGGCGCAATGTGCGGTTGCTGTAATTGATTGATCTGCGCAAGTTGTTTTTGTTTTTGTTTTCACTGGCATTTGGTTGTTTTCACCGGCATTTGATTGTTTTTACCGGCATGACGTAGGTCCGCCCCAACCTATAGTCAGGTTTCTATCATGCGAATATAAAGTAGTTCAGGTAAATTTCTTATTTTTAAATTTTGAACTTTATAGTTGCAGTCTACATCACTTCCTCAGGACAGTGACACATGTGTATATATTGAGAGTTTAGTGCAACAAGGGTCCATCTGAAATAGCTGCCAGATGTCATCATGTGTGGTAGTCTATAACAGACCCATTGATATACACTTAAAGTAACACCTAGGGCAGCTATAGCATATAGGATATATTTTATTACTTACATCTCAGTTATGTGAAAAGGCAATATCTACTAAATAGCTGCCACATGTTATATATTAAAGAGTACTTTAAGATATGCCCTTGTGAAAACACAATCTAACAAATGGCAGCCATTGCAGATAGGACTTTGTTGCACTAACTAAACCCTCAATATTATATATGTATCCTCTATCTTTCTTTGCGTACAAGTGTGTATTCTCCAGTGCTTTAAGATGGTGTGCGCGTTTGTGATGAACGTCAATCTCATGGAAGATTAAAAAGATTCAGCTTTGGTAAAATGATATCGTATTAATATGTTATTGTTCAGATATTTCTCCCGTGCTCTTGAGTCTTGCATTCATTTACTGTATCACATAACTGCGATCAGCCTATGCTGGTTCCCTGCATCAATGGGCTCCACACAACTTACCCATAGATGCAGGTACGCGCCGATTTCCACTCAAGCTGATTTGCTGGCATAAAAGTCATGCATATTCATGATCGACAAAAAATAGATCCAAATTTTTTTTTGATCAAGCCAGCGTCACGTTTAGAATGATAACAAATTGGCTGATTGGCACAAACTACACATGTACATGTATCTGCGCCGGACTTCACACACACATGCACGCATGTCATAGCGTGTTCCCCATCGCGCCGTAGCTATGGCAGCGCGACAATGCATTCAGCTTTCGATGCGGTATCTCAGCTACAGTGTGTTGATCGTTATTTACCTTATGCCATAACAGAGCGACAATGCAATGTGTTGAACTTACTGTTACAGCCGGCAATTGAGTAGCCTGTACCTGCACCTATGGATAAAGTTGGGCCGGGGATCCAGGATGCAGGGAACCAGCATACGATCAGCCTTGACTCATGCAAATCTCTTTACCAAGAACCTTACCTGATTGCAACCTATTGCTGGGCACACAAAAGGCTTGGCAGCATTCATGATGTTACAGGTCTACCTGCTGTTATCTTGGGTTAATATGGTATGGATCCTTACCTGAAAGAATGTAAATAATAATGCGTTTCTTAAACAAAAATATAAATATAAACAGTACAGAAGAACATCATGAACAATCGTTTAATTGACGCACAATTTTCTCAACTGATTTTAAAAATCCCAAGTTTATATTTCATATTGAAATGTGACTGAGATAACATGTATAAATTTCTGATAACCCTGACCGGGTAACTCCGGTTTAGGGTTTTTGACCAGGATCCCAATTTTTTGAAGAAAAACAATGACTAAATCCCCGGGCACCGGCCGGGATTAGATTAGATCCGGACTCCGGCCCTATGTCCCACCCATTAAGCCACGGCCCTCAGCTACTTGTTCGCACAGTGTACCATGCTCGCTATATAGGCTCGGTTGATTACGTCATCGAAAACCATCGGACTTAGGATAAGCATTTACTAGCACTCAGGGTGATTAGGGTAAAACAGACCAAAAATGCAAGTACATGTACTGCTACCGCACAAATGTGTGTTAATGAGACTCCACTGTATACCTCGTGTCAACTCAAGTACAAGAACTTGGAAGGTAATGTCAGGAGGAAGTCATTGCGTTATGCAGTTATGGATGAAGAATTTCGATGTCACAATGGACATTCTTGATTACAATGTTTCCAGGCGGCTATTGGTTTAACCAAATACAAAACCATTTTTTCAGAAATCTTTCCCAAATGTCAAGTTCTATCTATCTGAAGGTTTACTGAACCAATACTAGGCATATTTGTACTTATTTCAATGCATATCTCATGCTGATTCCCAACATGGTAATGACATTCAATAGTTTTGACATTTTTGAAACATTTTGTGAAATTGTTGAATGTCTTTTGCAGAAGCCTGCCGCATGGAAAGAGTTAAGGTGAAGTGTTGTTATGGAGAACACACCAGGCTTTCACAAATGCATACAATGAAGGACCAGTTTGAAAGTTGAAAAGTGACTAAAATGCTTTATCACTAGGTCAGTGGTCAGGGAAGGTGCTCATTGGGGAAACACCATATCAAACCCCTTGAATATTCAAAATCTACACATTACGCAAATTTTGCGAGAATCAAAGGATTCTTGTAACAAATAATTTGAGAGAATCAACATAAATCATTGCACTGTGCAACAAATTGCCATCCCCTTGATTTATCGGCATTATGGTGGATATTACGTCAATTTAATACCAATTGAAATACAAATCCCTCTGCTCCTACAGTACAAGTAGCATCAGTCCTTTTAGCGGATAAATGGATATCACAATCACATACTCGCAGTTCAAATAGCCATACCCGTAAATATCGGTTCCAATTTACAGAGTTTAGTTACTTGATTCCCCCCGAATGGTTTCTGTTTCGGATGTATTCTATTTATTTTTAATTACACAATTTGTTTGAGAAAAAAAACTTATAGATTTTTACAACAAACTACCTTTAGGCCAAGTAACAAAAATAATGTGTTTCTCGTCCGGATTTTTAAAAAAATCAGTGAGGGCGGCCCTTACTTTTTGTTATTTTTGGATTTTTTGTTATTTTTCAGAAGCCAAATTACAATCTTTTTGTAAGAATTGTTTCGATATTCGTATCACTATCTATGCCAACGACTGTTTCTCGCATCTTTTTCATTGAAATATAGTTGAAAATGATGGACACACTCACACACAACAAAGACAGGTATGATTTTTGATTTTTTTGGTGGAATTTTTTGGAATTTTTGAAAATAACAAATAACAAAAATATTGGAGTGGCGTCAAAAATCAGTGCGAGCGGAAACGTGAAACACATAATTTTTGTTACTTGGCCTTATGTAATAGTTGACTAACAACAAAACAAACACCTGACTTCCTACACTGTATGCAATGAATGAAAAGTGTGACTGTACTTCCAGGATCTACAAACCTTCATTCTCAGAAAAGTCAATATCCTAATGCAAGGACGCCAAACCAAAAAGTACTGTGATCTATGGATATTATATACAGGGTGTCCAAGAATTAGAGCATAAAGGTATTGTTTTTAGACCCTGCACCCGTGTTATATTGTCTGACATAAATGTGGACGATAGTATTATTTTAAGTAGAACAACGACGCCGCTTCTACGCAAAAATAATACCTTTATTCTCATTCTTAAACAATCATACTTGAGACATTTATCAAAGAAATAAATACATTTTATTGTCCACATTTGACAACTTTTACCCCTGCTAGGATCGAATAACCCACAAACATTCCATCAAATCCCATACGATGAGTACACCATGCATAAGCGCCGCGCCGTCATAAGCGCCAAATACAAATTGCAGACGTGCACGTTATGGAGCAAACCACGCATTGTGAAGGTCGGACGCACTGTTAAAACGTAAGTCCCACCTTCCCGTGTTCAATTGTCTCTTCTATATGTCACCGATTTCTCTGAGAACCAATGGGATTGCTTAAACTCTCTTAGCTGTTTAAGAATGATTTATACCAGAAAAGGTGCATTTATTTTAGCTACGAGAATACCATTGTTACTGGTCAAAATACTAAGATTCTAACATTAACATATATTTAGCGTTCTTAGGAATTTTGAATTTTGAAAATCGGACATTTCTGGCAGAAATTATGGACTCTTTTGTGAAAATGGTAGATTCCAAGTTTGACCAAAATTACTTCTTTTGAAACGCATAAAATTGTTAACCACATTCGGCACAAATCTCCATTTAATGATACGCAGGCAATTTGCTGTGTCCTTTTGATTTTCACTACAGAATTATAAAAATATCAGCTGTTGGTGAGGTTTATGAAACACCATTTACAATGTTGTGAAGAAAGCGATTTACACATGTATATCACTTTCTTAAGCAGCAGTTTTGAAGTTTGGTGTCAGTTTTATCAATTGAAATACATGTAGCCTATGCTGAAAGTGAAAAACAGGTTTTCACCCATTTTCAATAATGTCTTGCCTAAGGGTGGAAGCGACGGAAATCGATTCCTGCCATAAAAATCACCTTCTCGAAACCTGAAAAATAAAAGCTTTCAACAAAATAATAATAAACTTACTCAACAAATAAAACTTCTCAGCTAAATCCCTCTTATTTAATGCAAATGTATAGGGGAAATACTTGAAATAGGTTTATTTATTCAAATCTTTGCATTTTATTTACTCTTGCTTGCTGAAATGTTATTTTCGCCGCGGATTTTCACTTCCGTGCTTACCGGACGCCATCTTGGGAAAAGTTGGAAACAATATTGACAAAAGATGGCGCCCCAACAATCAGCCTAGAGTATGTCACACCAGAATGATTAAATCAAGTCCTGTGAGCACAATTTCCCGGGAATCCCAGCCCTAGTCATGCCATATCGGAAAAATTAAGATTTTTTGATGAAATTTACAAAGTTAGGAAACAATGTTCCCCATTTTATCGTTTAGTAAGTGTACATACTTCAATCTCATTGGTTAACACGTATGAAATCTGATCCATATCGTGTAAACAACAAGTCAAACCACACGATATATTTCATATCGTCGATTAACCGCGTTACCAGATGGCGCGAAATGATATTACGTGTAAAGCGATTGCTTTGCGTCTGTGGAAGAGTTGCTTAAAATACGATCAACAAATAAAATGCCGGATGATTTAAATGCAACCGAGTCGATTTCTGTTACATTCTGAGGCCGAAATATACCGCAAAAAGGTCTAACCCACGCCAAAAAATAAATGATCTGCATATAACCTAACCAGACATGTTTTTCGCAATGATTTTATGGACAGAGGCGATGGCCCAGAGCCTGTTAAAGGGTTGAATTTTACGGAGGTAAGGAAGGGAAGAGAATTCAGCGCCTTGCTCTAACTAGATACTAGTATTGTTTGACGTTTAATTTTCCGCGAGTGTTTAATAATACAATTTTTATTGGGACTAAACGATAAATTCGTTATCCCCTGCATGTTCACGCGGCCTCATGTGATATGACATGCCAAACCATAGGTATTTTTCCGTATTGTGTGAACATGCAGGGGATAACTAATAATATTGTAGGCATATAGATTTGGACTCGACTGCAAAGTGCAATACTGTTTTTATATTTTTATTATTTTTTCAAACACAGTATAAATCATTCTGGGACCCCCCCCCCCCCCCCCCCCCCCCATATGATCAAAGATCACTGACCTTACTGTACAAGCCAACATTTTTGCCTTGTTGTTTTCGTGTATGACAATATCTGCCATATTTTTTGCATGCTATAATTTTAGCAGTACATCTTTAAAGCAGTACATCTTTAAAATCCTGCAAAACGTTTGGCATTTACAGTAGTTTAGTCTTTAGCGTTCACCCTGTCGAAAGTATTCAGTATGTATTTTGTTCATTGTTAAATGCAGGGTTATAGCAATGCTGGTCGGGCGTACCGGCACTCACGCTGGCCAGCCGGCACTCTTAAAAAAAAGGTTTACAAACAAATATATATTTAAAAACAAAATAAATTGTGGATAGAATCATTAAACTGCCTCATAAAACAAGAAATATGTGGCAGGAACCCTCAAAGTACATTAAAAAACCTAAAAACCCCATTAAGAAGGCCTCTGGACCCCATGCCATGATCCTCTGCACTTGGTTCGCTACACTTACTCTGTTCGCCGTCAGTATAATTAGCCGGCATTCAATCTGTCCTAGCTATAACCCTGGTTACATGTATCTACCCGAGGTCCCTGGGGGGAAAGCTCACTCTTCGCCCGCGCTGAAGATCAAAACGGACCACAGGCATGGATGGTTGGACAACTAACTGACTGATTGTGCTAACGGGGGAAGCTAGAAAAAGTGAACTTTGGCAAGCATGTTGTACAGCAGCTATTTGCTGTGGCCAGGTGTGAAGTTATGAAAGATATTTGTGAAAAATCACCGGTACAGTACATGAAAATATCGGTTTGAAAACAAATCAATCATATTTCACAAATATCGTGGAAATGGTTTAAAAACGGGAAATGTTTTTTCTTTTCCATTATCTAACCTACCAGGAAACAGATTGCTTTCAGTTATTAGATTACCAAATTTACCTGATAGTACAAGTTGCTGTTCTGACACAAAGTGTGACTCAATCTTTTTAATTACACTAATGAACTAGTATTAGTAACACAACAGCTACTGCCCCAGACTAGTCATGGGCCTATCTATCTTATACTATAGTAAACAAGGAACTATTACTTCAAATAGTAATATGCAGCGTTTGCAATGGTGAGTGAAACCTGTGGCAATAAAGTAAAGTTGATCAAAATCATGGACTTCTGGGCATTAATGCTACCAGGGGTAGCACCCAGGGGTAGGATTATGGGTATAGCATTGATGCCAAAAAGACAGGGGGTCTGTTTTCACCCCCCCCCCCCCCCCCACCAAAAATATTTTGGTATAGGATCTTGGGTTATGAGTTACTATAAGAGGTACATGTATTATGTGGGTTATTTAGGGTCAAATGTGGGTTATTTAGGGTCAAATATGGGTCATCTAAGGTCCTGTTTTGTTTTAATGAAAAAAACAAAACACAAAAACACGTAAGTGCGCTCACACATTACTTGGAATACCGTCAAGCTCCACAAGTGGCACGTGCCGCTATTGCAGATGCCTGGGCTACACTACAGGCCCAAAGGTTGGGGGGTCTGACATCACCAGGGCTGGACTTTAGCACCCGCCTGCCATTGGGCGGGAAATTTGGCGTCGGGTGGGTAAAAATTAAGGGGGGCAGTCAGGTATAATATTGTAATCATCTGCATGTTTGAATAAGGGTGTTTTTCGGCCACAACAGGGGCCGTGCTAAGGGTATCAAAATCACCAATTTCAGAGAATAAGGGTGTCTTTTTCAAACTGAATCCGCGCTAAGGGTTCTTGGGCCGATAGTCACGTGTCATCATTGTGAAAATAGCGCAAAATGGTTAGGTCTACAAGACAAATTTAATAACAAAATTGAATCACACAATTACTTCATTTAAACCGCCCATTTCATTTAAAGCAAACAAATAATTCTCAATGATTGAATAGGCATCTGATGAGAAACCTTTTCTTGTTACACTCCATTTTCAGTGGCGTAATTAGGGGTGGGCGAGGTCGTTTTTCTCTCCTTTTCTTTCCCTGCCTTTTCCCTCTCCTCCCCCTTTTTCTTCATTTCCCTTTCTTCCAAAATGTCCCCAAATTGTTGTTATCGTAGTGGATGCCGGCTACGCGACATCCAATACTCAAAATATGGACAAACCCATCCATTGTTACACCATTATAGTACGGCAAACAAAACAAAATGTCCATCTTTTATTCTCTAAGTACGTAAGTGCACTACATATGTAATTAGGGAAAATGTGGTGTGGACGGCATGTCCCTACACATAGTCTGTTCAGTAAAATGGTGCAAAAAATGTCCCCCTTCTGTCTCGGGAAAATAGTAGGCCCCTTCTCCAGTCACCTGGTGCGTTGAAAGAGGCTGTTTCGGTGATAGTCAGTGCGGGATTGTGGTATGTGGTATGAGAGGGAGTTTTCGGTGCGAGTTGGTGTGTTGTGATATGAAAATCTGGCTGGCATTGATGGCAACAAGGATGTAGTGAATTTTGTGCAACATTGAGAGTCTTGCATGGAGTCTTCTGCGGGCTAATGGAGGCCAGGAGAGTATTTCGAGCATGGTGGTGACACTGTCGGTGCGACGATTACGGTTGATTGTGAACCTTGCTGCCCGGCGTTGAACCATCTCAAGCTTTTTGGTGAGGTTGCCGGTGTGGGGATCCCAAACGGAGCAACTGTACTCAAGAAGTGGCCGAACAAGCGATTTGGAGGCAAGGGCTTTTACGTTGGAGTTGTTGATTCACAGATTTCGATGCAAGAAGTTTTAAGGTGTTGTTTGCTTTGAAGACGACACGCCAGACACGGTCAACATATTTATCCGAGTGCAGGTCGTTTGTCACTGTCAGGCCTAGATATTTCAAACAGTTGACATTCTGAAGCTGGTGGCCATGCATAGTGTATTTGTTGATGGTTGTTTTTTCCTTGCGAGTGATGCTGATTACTTCACATTCGTCAGGGTGGAATTGCATCATCCATTTGTCTTCCCGGTCAATGAGTTTGTCGAGATCCGCTTGTCGAGATCCGCTTGCAGGAGTTTAGACTTGATTTCAAGTCTCAGACTCACTACCCCCTCTCTCCCAATTCCTGGTACAAGTCATATTTTCCATTGATTCAAAACTATAATATTTTGTAGAGCTAGTGCATATCTCATTGACCCTACATGTATGTATTTGGGACAATGTGTGAGAGATGCCGTGTCCTCATATCATATAGGGTCATGACCACTATACACCACACACACACTTATCATTCATGACAATGACATGTATATTTAGTAACTGTTTCATTGATGGATATTTTGACAAAACATAACTACACCCTAGGCTCTTTCCTGTCAAACACTGAGCTCCCAATACACCAACCGCTGGCCGCCACTTCCTGCAACCAAACTTTCTGGCCTATCAGTGATGGGTAATAACAGGTGGATACTGGATGGGGTAACATCATTGCCTGGTGAAAGTGTGAAATACTGTTTTGGATAGTGAACTGGTTTTACAAATAAGAAGGCCTTGTTGGCAAGGCTAGCAGGAGTTTAGCTTCTTTCCCTTTAACTGCCATATAAATCATTGTGTTGTCAGCAAAAGGCGAGTTGTCGATGTAAGCTGCTCCACGATGTCGTTTATATAGGGCCTAACAAAAATAAATGTTTGTTTCCGGTAACATGCTGACAAAAAAGAGGGTCGGTCGGTCGGGAAAAAAAAAAAAAATTACAAAAAAATATTATTTTAGATTCACCATGTAAATTAATTGCAAAGCTTCCGAATTTTGACCGTCATCGCAATATGAACGCCCGGTCTGAACAGTGAACGCCAACTTCCGAGGCAAATTTCATTCATTATTTTATTATAATTCATTAAATGTAAACTGCATTTTCTCATTAAAAAATAAATGTTTTTCCTTCGATCGTACTTTGCTATACTTTATCGATGTAAACAAGTATTAACCTTTTAGCAATCTGCTTTGAACAACGTGATGATGCGCTTTACTTCTCAACACGTGCGCGAGAGACTTTTGCATGCCCGAACTGAGGTTAATCAGGGGTGTGCCAGTGAGCTTGCCGATCGGGTCCACTTTTACATTAAAATTTGGTCAGCATAGAACTGGTGGCGCTATACTGATCAGGCGTGATTGTAGCAGACGACACGACGCTGGCCACGCGTCTCTCAGACGACCCAATATGTCAACGGGAGTGCACTATTTTGAATTATTTTTAACAGTCATCACCCGGTTAACGATGACAATTCTTCTAATTATGATGAATTTGTCAAAATGATAATATTAACATTCGCGATTATGTGTTATTCACCTTAAATACATTACGTATTCAACATTTAGGTTTCGCGTGGCCACCGTCGTCTGTGTAAATCCACAACGCCCTCAAACCTAGTTCCCAGTGTGTTATTTTTACCATGTTACGCTACGACGCTACGTCATTCCATGTGGTTGGTTGGTTTGTTGGTGGTACCAAAAACGTAATTATTGCGATAACCGCAAATAATGCGCTGTGTTGTTGATGAATGGAAATAAACTTTTAGGCGTACGGACGAACGGAAAGTAAAAACTTTATAATTGTTGCAGAATTCATGGAAATGGGTACATTCAAATTGGACCTTTGGCAAAATGGGAATGTAAATTTGTTATTCTCTCAATACATTTCCGTACATTTGGACTGAAAAAATACGAACGGTAGGTAGAAAATAAATTTTATTTTTTCAAAATGTTGATAAAATTTGTACGGTCGGCAGGTTTTAAGAGGGTCGGTCGGGTTACCGGAAACAAACATTTATTTTTGTTAGGCCTAGTAGAGAAAAAGGCATGGCCCAAGGACAGACCCTTTAGGGGACTCCAGAGATGACAGGTATTTTGCTGGATAACACACCTTCTTACAGGGGTAGCAAGGTACCAAAAAGTGGGGCGGCCATTTATGTTGAAAACTGTAAAGGTAATTGAGCTGGTACCATTAAAGCGGTGCACAGCGCCGCCGTCCAGGGGGTGTCTGAGGGGGGGTGTCTGAGGGGGGGTGTCTGAGGGGGGGTGTCTGAGGGGGGGTGTCTGAGGGGGGAGGGGGGTGTCTGAGGGGGGATGTGCCCCTCTGAAGTAGAAATTTTTCCATTTTCGAACTAATTTGTGCGATCTGGTGTATACTTTTGACCAAAATGTTATCGAAAAGCCACCTCTTCATTTCCAATAAATATTTTGTTTTTTATCAATGCACGAAAGAAGTTGAGCATAACTAATTCTTGATTTAAGTATAGAAGGTTTACAAGCTACAGGGGGGAGTCTGACTCTGAGGGGGGATGTGCCCTCCTCAGAATTGAATTTTTTTCCAATTTTCGAATCCATTTGGTGCGATTTGGTGTGTACTTTCAACCAATATTTTTATTGAAAGGCAATAAGGCATAGTAAAAAAAATTACATGTTTCCCGTCCGGACTTTTTAAAAAAAGGAGGAGGGAGGGTCTTACTATTTACTATTTTCCCATTTTTTGATATTTTTTTTCAAGATGGCCGCCAAGTCGAAAGTGACCAACTGACTGTGTTGCAGACACTCCTAAACAGGATTTTCCACTCTAATTGCCAGAGGAATAAAAATATGAAAAGGATTACCTAATAATAATACTAATAGAGCCAAGTACACATTGTTTCTTTATGTTTTCTTCATTTTTCAGGTTGAATGAGGAACAAAACATCATTGATCGAAAGGATGTAGGCCTACATGTATTGGTCCCCATGGTACTATTTCAATTGAGAAGCCATGTCAATAATTCCGTGAACATGCTATGAAATGATACAGCATTTTTTTTTTTTTTTTAAAATTTTTTTACAGAATTTCGGAAATAGTAAATAGTAAAAAATACGAGGCGGCGGCCAAAACGGAGGCGGGCGGGGACGGGAAACATGTTTATTTTTTTACTAGGCCTAATCCCTTCCCCCTGTTTCTTCTCTTTTTTTTCTCCTTCTTTTTTCTTTGAAAAAAAGTTGGGCGGATCCCACAATGCAACAGAAAAGGATAAAATCAATGGTGTGTTTTTTTATTTGCGATAAACCTATGGCAGCCCCGGCCACGACTGACACCGTCAATCACCACTGATTCAGTTCTGTTCCTCATTTTGCATGTTTGGAAATGAAAATCTTCGACTCGGGAGTCGGACTCCAATTCCAAGAGTCAAGAGACAGGGCACAGGCATGACAAGGTCCAGCTCAAGCCTCCAAATAAGCGTGCATGGACCAGGAGCTATTTTTTTACTTTTTCAACAAAAATAGCTCCTGGTCCTATACTTTACTGTGTACAATTTGAAAAACACCAGGAGCCAAAACTCGGGAACCAGGGGGTAAATAACTCCTGGGTGCCCGCTTAGCCTTATTTGGAGGCTTGGTCCAGCTGCTTCATCAGCGTGAAGGGTGGACGTGTTTTTTTATCCTCTCCCGATTTTATATTCCTTTTATTTTATAAGTCAATATTTGGGGCAGTTTTTATCATGAGTTATCATGGGTCAGTGTTCTACATGGACTAGAAGGATTTTTCAGCGAATTATGTGCAGTATTTCAGCTTTTCCAGTGATTTTTAGAGACTTTTAAATTTTCCCGCCACTCGACACCTGTGACTACATTCAGCGCCAATACATCGAAATTCTACAGGGCGTCGCCGGAATTCGCCATCTTGATACTCCGTACACAAGTGTACTTTTAATTAATTATCAAACTCCTGCCATCATCTTTTTATCATATTCTTGATGTTTGTGACATTCTTCGTGTATTTTTGATAGTGACATTTTTAACATTGAAACGCCAGCGTACCTAGCAACTCAGTCAGTTTTTTAAACCCAGTGAACGAGCCTGAAATCGCCATGTTGTTTTTAATTGGAAATCACCGCTACCGAAAGTCGAAGCCAGCCTTGCAGCCACTGTTTGTTATTATTATGTACCTTTTTGGATTGCGTGTATACCAGGAATGTGAGAACGACCAACATCTGACGAGAAAGTACGGTAGGATTGTACCATTTTTTGATACCTCATTTGAACCATCTCCAGATACATTTTTGCCGAACATGACTCAAAATCAAAGAAATGAAATTCCCAACCAAGTTACCCTGTCAAACGCCTACATAATTTCTTTTTCGTGCGCCACAAAACCATACCCAGGTAGAGGACTCAAGCATACCAGCACTCCCTTTCTGGGCCTCCCACGAGGACGCCTCCCACTGCTCATTTTGGTGAACTTATTAGCTGGCGACATTAGCCTAAATCCAGGACCAACGCAATCAATAACAACTGAAGTTACTGATCCAAGTAACGTTAGTACTACGAGTACGAGTACTACTGCCAGAAAACGATCCAGACGAGGTCGTAAACCAAAATATCCCTGCGGCCTATGTAAATACGCTGTCAAATCAACTGGTATTCAGTGTACAAATTGTACCGCATGGTTCCACTTAAATTGCAGCGACACCTTAAATGAAGAAGTGAGATTCCATAATGAACACCCGAATGCAATATGGTTGTGCCCCGCCTGTGACATAACAAACTTTACGAGCTCATTTTTTGACTCAGCCAGTGACTCTTCTCTTGGCCTTGATGTGAGCAATCCCTTTGAAAGCCTGTCGTCATCCGACATGAGTGTTAATGATCCTGTTGAGGCCCCCCGGCAGAGAGTAAACAAGACATGGAAACGTGACAAGTCTACACAAAACAAGACTAAAATTATCAAAAACAATATCCCTCTCATAAAAGTCCCTCCCATAAAACTAAAAGTCCCTCCCATAAAACTTTCTAGATGTGGCGATACGTGGAAGTGCGAGAACCAACTTGCTAACAAAACTACGGCCCCAATCACACTCAAAAGAGTGGAAAATGAGTGGACAGTTGTAGGCAAATCCGGTAAATCAAACACAGCTTCTGCAAACAGCACTGCAAACCCTACCGCCAATAGTTTTACCAAAAATAAGGTACCACAACCACGCCCTCCATCGAGTGCAAGAACAAAGCACAAAACCAGATGTAACAACAATAAAGGACGGAAGTTCGAAAGAAACCTGAAAGTGACTATTGTTAATTGCAGGAGTATCAAGGGTAAAGCAGCTTTGATTACAACGTTCATTAACATCGAACATCCTGACATCTTGATTGGCACCGAATCTTGGCTTGAAAAAGACATCCTCACTTCAGAAATTTTCCCTGACCACCTTCAAGTATTCAGGAAGGATAGAAATACCCATGGAGGAGGTGTATTTATCGCCATAAACAAAAACATCCCATGTTTTGAGCGTACTGATCTTGCAGCTGAAAATACGGAGCTCCTGTGGTGTCAAGCATCTCTTCCCAACAAAGACATACTGATAGGCAGCTTTTACAGACCACCGGAAGCCAAAAATACTCCCATAGTAAACCTTGGAGAGAGCCTGTCAAAGATAACAAATGTCACCAAGTCACCCTACATCATCCTGGGTGGAGACTTCAATGTACCCAACCTTGAGTGGAAAGACCCAGAAAGCATCGTACCAAGTGGTAACCTCCAGAATTCACTTTTCCAGATTATTAATGACAACCACCTCACACAAACTGTGACTTTTAAAACCAGACGTGACCAAAATGGAACAGAAAATACACTGGATCTGCTTCTAACAACGCACCCATCACTCATGACCAACGTAAGACCTAGCGCTGGAATTAGTGATCACTGCATCATCCTAGCAGACATGTCCAGCAAAGTAAGACTTCCCTCAAAACCACCCCGAAATGTACCACTTTGGCGGAAAGCTAACAACGATGATCTGAAACAAAAGACTGCTGGCATGCGAGACAACTTCTTTACTGAGAAACCCGATGAGAAGAGTGTGGAAGAAAATTGGTCATGGTTTAGAGATACAATAAATAAAATTGTCACAGACTGTGTACCCCACAAGCTCCTCAAAGGACATTCATATACTCCTTGGTTTACCAAAAAGCTAAAACGACTCTGCAGCAAGAAGGAAAAACTTTACATCAAAGCCAAAAGAAGTGGTAAGAAAGAAGAGTGGAAAAAGTTTTGCAGCGTGAGAAAGCAAATTGATAAGTCACTGCGCAACGCCCACAACCAGTATGTTGAATCCATCATCAACTCTGACCAGCCAAAAGACTTCTGGCGCTATGTAAGATCCAGACGAAAAGATACCACTGGAATTCAACCACTGAAGGTAGATGGAAATCTCATCACCAGCGATGCCGGGAAAGCAAAAGCCCTAGCCCATCAGTTCCAAAGTGTGTTCACGAGGGAAAACCTTGATCCCGCGTCGATGCCAACTCTACCACCAAGTGAAGTTCCAAGCATGCCTCACTTCAAAATCACCTCTGAAGGTATTGAGAAGCTCCTATTAAAGATCAACACATCCAAAGCCATCGGCCCAGACCAGATACCAAACCAGATCTTAAAGATAGCCGCCCACGAAATAGCCCCTGTCCTTCAATTTATTTTTCAACAGTCTCTAAATACAGGAGACCTCCCACTGGACTGGAGAAGAGCCAATATCACCCCTATCTACAAAAAGGGCAGCACTACAGACCCGGCAAACTACAGACCAGTATCACTGACTAGCAACTGCTGCAAATTACTCGAGCACATTATTGACAGCCAGATCATGCGCCATTTCACTGAACATAACATCCTCGCCGAGAACCAACATGCATTCCGGAAAGCTCGATCATGCGAGACACAACTCATACTTACAGCTCACGACCTTACCAAAAACTTAGACGACAAACTAAACACAGACATGGCAGTACTTGACTTTTCAAAGGCATTTGATGTCATGCCCCACCACAGGCTCCTTCTCAAGCTGGATCACTACGGCGTCAGAAACAAAACCCAAAACTGGATCCGTTCATTCCTGACGAAACGTCAACAGAGAGTAATGGTAAACGGCAAGACATCGAACTGGCAACCCGTACTCAGTGGTGCCCCGCAGGGCACGGTATTGGGCCCCCACCTGTTCCTTGTACTGATAAATGATATACACCAAAATGTCAAGAGCTGCACAAGACTTTTCGCAGATGACTGCCTACTTTACAACACTGTCAAATCACCTGATGACGAAGCGGTACTCCAAAAAGACCTCGACCAAATGGTTAGCTGGGCCCAAAAATGGGGCATGAGATTTAACCCAGCCAAATGTAGCACGCTGCGTCTATCCAGAGACAGACATCCAGGACAAACAAACTACAAGATGTTGGACACAGTTCTTGAAGAAACAGTCGAGACAAAATATCTTGGGATTTTCATCCAGAAAGACCTGAGGTGGAACAGACAAACAGAGTTCGCAACGGGTAAAGCAACTAGAGTACTAAACTTTGTGCGAAGAAACTTCTACCACGCTAAGCCTGATGTGAAGGAGAAACTTTATCAAACGTTAGTCAGACCACACCTGGACTACGCAACGGCGGCCTGGGATCCCCACACTGGTAAAAACATAAAATCGATTGAAAGAGTCCAAAAACGCGCTGCAAGGTTTGTGACAAACACCTATGGTAAAGACACTAGCATCAGTAATATCCTCACCTCACTGGGCTGGCCATCATTGCAAGATAGGCGCAAACAACATCGTCTCACTTGTCTCCACAAGATGATAAACGGCAAACTGGACATAAACTACCAAAACTACACCCAACCTAAACCAACCAGAGCTAGAAAAGGACACAACAACCAATTCCAACAAACCCACGCAAGAACAGACACATTCGCAAACTCCTACTTCATGAGAACAGTACGCGACTGGAACCAGCTTCAACCAGAGACTGTCATCCACACTGACCCTGCCCAATTCAAAACTGCCCTGTCATCCCCCCCATCTACAATTTAGTCCACCCTATCCGCACCTCCAGTTAAAACTCAGACGAGTGTTTCGGAGGACCAACCTACCAAGTACCAAGTACCAAGTAACAATATGTCATTAATATTGTCATGATGTATCATTGTATGGAAACTGATTTAACAAATGCCAAAACTTAATTTGACCAAGGACGATCTATCCACCCAGTAATTGTCCACAGTTTCTGTAAGGTAAGTGTAATATACACAAGTGTATGTCAACTCAATGAATGTGTTACCTGTTTACCTGTCGTCACGGGCACTAAGGGAAGGCTTTTTAGCCTATAACGCCCATCCACTTTTATCATTACTTGACTGCAATAGAGTTAATATACTTAATTTACTTTGCATGAGATTTGTTGTGTTGTTGTTTGGCACCGCCGCGGCGTACATGGCGTACACTACATGTACATTTGATTTTACGTACTGATAGTGATAGTCATTATCAAAACGTCTTTTCGATAACCCCTTTTTAGTGTCACATTTGTTAGTCAATCATTACAACCCATAGTTCATTACCGGCATGAAGGCTGACTCAATCTTACCGTCCAAAAGTCTTCGATTTCGCGGCGATCTCCCTCGACAAACCACGTTTGTTGTAGATGACGCTATGGTTTATTTAGGTCCGATTACGTAGCTATTTCATGATTTCGTTGAACGGAAATACGGAAGTGAAGCCGTCTTTATTTCGATGACGTCATGTTTTCCTACGGGTCAAAGTGTTTATCAATAACTGAGTGAAAAATGATCTTTAATAAATAAGTCTGACCGTTTTTCTTCAGATGTATATATTTATCTTTGAAAGATTTTTTCACATTGATAGAAAAACCATAATTTAATGATTGAAGAATCATATTTGCGTGCTAATTAATAAAATACAAAATAACGATCCCACGGCGCTCAGGAAGAAAGTCACATTTTGTTGGTCTGTTATTAAATTATAGAAACACTATAAAGTATGATAAGGGACTAGACTGGATCATCCTGTCTTCCCGATTTTCCACACGGCCCCTGCGAGGGTGCTCAAATGTGAAGACTGGAAAAAATACAGTTCCACAAGTGTGCGCTGATCAACTCATGAATAATGAATGAGATCCCAAATATGGACATGATAAATTATTACATTATGGACATGATAAATTATTACATTGCGGTTAGTTATAAATACTTGGGTATTCATATCACTAGAAATCTGTCAGATCATACTCACGTCAATGAGGTCATTTGTAAAGGTAATAAATTGATTGCAGGCCCGTAGGAAGGGGGGGGGCGATGGCGATCGCCCCCCCTTTGAAAATCTTCCCCGGAAAATTTGTACACAGATGAAAAAATTTCGCGCGCTACGCGCGCATTTGTCCTCCCAAAATGCAATATTCTTTGCTACAAGCTTGTTTAGAGCCAAAATGTACCTCGATCGTGCAAAAAATAGGTGCAAATTCGAAAATTTTCGCGCGCTACGCGCGCATATTTGACTCACAAAAATATTCCCGTGATTTTTTTGGGAAAACGCCCCCCCCTTTGAAAAAAGTGTCTTACGGCCCTGGATTGGCTATATTAAATCCATTATCAATAATCATGAGGACTTCAACAGGGTGTATTATGGAGATTTGTTGTGGAGGTCACTGGCACTACCATCTATAAATTATGCATGCGCGATTACTACTTATAGCGCTAGTGACTACAAAAAACTTGAATCTCTTCAATTTCAAATGGCAAGATCAATTCTAAAGGCCCCACGTAATACACCGTCAATGTCACTCTTGGGCGATTTAGGTTGGGATACCCTTGAGTCTACCCATAATAGGCTTAAAGCTAAATTTTACTCACGCCTACACAATATGGGCCCTCACAGATGGCCCAAATTATTACTTAACGCAATGTTTATTATTCATGATTATGATATACAATTAAGATGGAAATGGCTTGATTCTATTAAACATATTTTATGTGATCATGGCATGGATTTCAACTTCTCAAGCATGCAACCTAATAACCCCCGATGGGTCCAAGTGTTTAAGAGAATCAGTGCTCAACAAAATTACTCTAGATGGTATCAAAATATATGTAGTAAATCGTCTTTAAGTTTTTATGTTCAGTTTAAAACACATCCATATTTGGAAAGTTATTTGAAAGACAAGCTTGATTTTTATGGGGCTAGTTTGAAGTTTAAAGCTCGTTCCAACACACTTCCCCTTAATGGTAGGTTAAGCTCTTGGGATGTAGATAATGATGGTATATGTTTACTCTGTAATAGAGATTGCGAAAATATCAAACATTTTATGCTTTTATGTAAGTCATTACGTGCAATCCGTGACAATGAGCTTCACAATTTACAAATGAATCTTCGTCAAGCAGATCTCTCTTATGTATGGAATTTTTTTAATCTAAGTGATGATAATACAAAACTATGTCTAATCTTAGGTAGTAATTGTTTGTCTGTCACCCCGTTGGTAAATAACTATTCATACAATGCATTAATCGATAAACATTTTGATGTCTTTTGTAAGTCATACTTAAAACGTGCATGGTCATGTAGGACGGTGTTATTAAGTAATAATGATCATTAATCAATATATCAAGCTCCACGTGTCAGGACTCGATGAGCCCATCTCAATGTATAATTCTCATGATTTCATGAGTGTATGATTTATCTCTCTTGTTTGTATAAGTGTTTTTTCCTATCTTTTGATGTATCTTACTTTATATTTGTTGGATGCACCACCATCTGTTGGTGGGTGCCGCTGTTTTGAAAGCGTTTTCCGAATAAATAAATAAAATAAATATGAATATGCAATAGCTAGGAAGTAGATGAATCCCACGCTTCTACAGACTATACAGTGACGCTTTACATATTCAGCATAAGAAAAGTAACCCCGTGGGTTCTGATGAAGAGTCTATATAACCTCTTATCGTGTGACGTCAGGATGAATTGTACAAATCAGTACAAATTAGCCGAAGCTGGTGTGTGTGGCGTTTTACACAACATTTTATACGAAAATGTGAGTTTATCGGCCGTGAAAATTAGGTTTAACCAAGGTAGGTGGATACAAGAGTTGCAATATAACAAGGAAGTATACCGAATCTACCAATACCTACAAATAATACGAAAAAAGGTATAATCTTACCAAGAAATAAGCTTTTATTTTTAGGGCTTAAAAACAATTGCTAAAAAGAAAGTTCACACTCATTGGAAGGATCCTTACTCTAAATGTATTTGAGCTATGATGATATAATTTATGTAAGCTGATAGGTATTTCAATTAGCTACAATTTGATACCCCATTTGTTATTGAAGATTATAAAATGTCCGATATAAACAATGATTTACGAGAACTGATGCAGTTTCAAATGGACATATTTTTTAGATTTGCAATTGGAATCGGATTAATATCAGTATCACTATCAGCTCAGCCTCAGGGCCGGGCTAGCCTATTATTATAGGCTATAATATTAATATAGGCCTAGTTCAGAATCAGTCCGTTCCAAAATAGCGAAACCTGTTCAGCAGCGAATGACTTTCAGAAGAGCGTTGCGCGGAAAACGCTGGCATGGCGCAATATGGCGTGCAGTGTCATTGTAATTTGTATTCATGAAGCTTGCGTAGGCCTATGCCCAAATCGCGCTTATACGCTTGGATTACTTTTGTGCACGGATATAAAGTAATAAACTGCATGCAAGGACACGCTCAACCTTGGTAATGATGGCGAGCGCTCGGATCAATTTGTTTTGATTTTAATAGTAGCATCTGAGACGAATATACCTGAAGGTATATTCGTCTCAGGTAGCATGGACTAATGAACGCGTAAAAACATGTTCAAGATGTTTCATCCCAAAACTGTTTCATCCTATAGTTCAATCAGTTCGGTTTTTATCTATACGCGCGCAAAGGTAATCAAGCATGTAAGCGCGATTTTGACAAACGCAAGCGTCACGCATTCAAAGACAGTGCCATTGCGCGCCATATTGAACCATGCCAGCGTTTTACGTGCGATGCTCTTCTGAATTCATTAGCTACTGTAAAGGTTTTGCCAATTTGGAACTGACTGAACTATAATATTTTCTAAGAATACTGCTTCATCCCACTACAGTTTCACCCCATTGCACCTCCACCCACCCCATTACAGTTTAATCTCAATTGAAATACACTGAAGGTGTATTGAATCATAGATCATGAATGGACTGATTGGGAGAACCATCGAATTGAGTGGTGAATTTTAATGCACAAGGGACGGTATACACTACCATAGACGCTTCCATTGAAACGCGTGTTAGACACCCGGTGTTCAAATGCTTCTCCTGGGGTCCCCCTCCTTACTTGGGATATTCCTTTTTGTTGTAAAATATTCACATTTGAAGCAGCAATCAAAGTTTTTAGGGACTTTAGTACCCCTTCACCCTGGCCGAAGGTTATGGTGGTGTGTAGGGCCTACCCACAAAGACGGTATTAAGACCAAAAGGGAATAGTGTTTGACGGTAATGACCCCCTGGTTTGAACTAGTCTATTTGGCCATCACGAGACAGTGACGTAACAGCATATTCTACTAATTGCAGCACATAATGCGCGCGCCTACTCGCGGCGCTGAGGTATACACACAAGCGTTGAAAGGTGGAAGATACATACGTGTGCGTAAAAGCTGCACCTGTTAAGTTACGTCACTGATTGAACTATCCAGCGGAAGCTGATCAAAGTATAGTTTGTTTGTTTGTTTACACGGTCAGTCCGTACGGACACACGCTTGAGTCCTGAAGGGACCAGGCTCAAGCAAAATGCTCGGGCCAGGCTTAAAAAGGGTAGGTGGATATATAACGAGTTATAATATAACAAGTAAGTATATTACATGTAATACTAAATCTACCAAAGAATATGAAACATTATAATTTACTGTAAAAGTAGAAATTTTCGCGATGTTTTTATTTTCGCGAATTTCGCGAATCAATCTTCATTCGCGAAAATTATTGACTTCTATTGACTTTAGTTAACAAATGTTGAAGATCGTGAAGAAGAAAAAAAATCGCGAAATGCCTGTTATGACCATTTTCGTAAAAATATCTTATCGCGAAAATATTGACTTTTACAGTATTAAAAATATCATGAATTTCCAAAATGTGTGCGTTCCCTTTTAAAGCCTTTTTAGTCCCCTAATCATGATGCTGCAATAAATCTCTGCTTGGTATTGTAGTTTAGGTGCATGGTACACATCAAACCGTACTGGGGTAAGGTACAGCTTGACCTATTATGTAGGTCAGGTTCGGTGGTTCGATTCCATCACCAGTAATTTTGTGTGCCTGTACTGACACTGGATACCATTAGGCGATGACAAAACCTTGTGCTATGGGCAAACGGCAGGCCCGTAAGCAGGATTTTTTAAGGGGGGGGGGTGTATTTTTGAAAAGGTACATTGGTACCTCAAAAAGGTTGTGTATGGATATTTGGAAATAGTTATAATCAGCTGTTATGATTGGTTGACACAGTTGTTTGTTAACTTGTATGGGTGAAAGTGTGAACAAATGATATCAAGGGTACTTGACGGTTTAGGTGGCCTTATTTTAACACTATACCTAGATAACCAAATGCAATATATCCAAAGATGTGACCTTGCCAGAAATAAGTTGATCTCTGCAACGAGCGTGCTGAACTTGTACCAGTACAGTTATCTAATGTAATAACAAACTCACTTCGCGAGAACAAAGGTACATGGGTACAAAAAAAGGTACATTGGTACAATAACTATACTTCTTTTTCTTTTTTTTTCTTCATTTTTTTTTTTTGGGGGGGGGGTGTTTTTGACTAAAACATGCGTCCGGCCCCACCCAACCCCCCCCCCCCTCCCCCTAGTTACGGGCCTGGGCAAACGGACCTCTCAGGTAGGGTAGGATAGCCGGTTGTTTTAACATTTTAAAAACCATTTCAAAAAGCTCCTTGAAGATAGTACAGGGTGTATCAAAAAAATTAGGACACTTTTTCATGACGGTGTAATACTTGTTATAATCATTGGACCATGACCAATTTAGTCTCAATGTAAAGCCCAATTAATTATTATGATATCCTGAAGATATGAGATCAATCCGATGAAAAATAAGAACACTAGCATAATTTGCGTAAACCATGTCATTTACTGGTTTGTACAATGGGATTTACATGTATAGTCCAGTAAATAACATGGTTTACGTTTCAATACGTTTCAATAATTATAAACATAGAAAATAATCTATCAGTCAATAGCAAAGATTAGTTTGGTAATCCATTTAATTCGGCACAAATCAATACTGGCTAAATAGGCCTAATCCACAAATCAGATGCATGCATATTCTGTGCAAATTAAAAAAGTTCTCGAACCCACACTGTAGATGGTTCATTAGCATGATAAGAAGTAGAATTGGCATAAATAGTGTGCACGTTCCTCTACTGTTACTGTGTGAATGACCATTGTACATACTACAAAATAGATTGCCTTGCCTAATAGGTCACAATTTCCTTAATTAATAATGGATTTTTCTCATCTTTTCAGGATTTTATCTTTATCGGTTGTTCTTTACATTAAAATAAAAATTGGTCATGCTTCAGTGATTTAACAAGGATTTAAACCATCATCAAAAAGTGTCCTAATTTTTTTGATACACCCTGTATAGTGAGAAGTCAGTCAGAATCAGGGTTGTAGCTAGCCACATTTTAGGGCCGGCTAAAATCTCACACATTTATCGCTAAGCTCTGGCATTCTCAGCTATTTTGTGGTATTTGATGTACATTTACTCAATTTTTGAGTCTTAGTGCTGGATAATTTGAATTAAGATTGCTGTGAGTGCCGGTTGTTTAACCTTAGTTCCATTCGCTACCGACCGGCACCGACCAGTGTCAGTGGCGTACCCAGCTTTTTTGAAACAGGGGGGGGGGG
The DNA here is from genome assembly GCA_035610835.1 of Ophiura sarsii. Taxonomy (NCBI): domain Eukaryota; kingdom Metazoa; phylum Echinodermata; class Ophiuroidea; order Amphilepidida; family Ophiuridae; genus Ophiura; species Ophiura sarsii. Next base: position 54,731,433 of record CM069456.1, read on the forward strand.
GGGCGACCATAGTTGTACCAACGAAAGGCATGATTTACCGACATTTTTTTTTACAGACTCCAAAAAAATCACGGACATGATTTAGGCCTATAATCTTCCTTTTAGGCCAAATAAAAAAAATCATGTTAAGCGTCCCCACCCGCTTCCTTTTTAGGGGCTGCCTCCATTTTTATTTTATTTTTGACAAATTAAATAAAAAAATAAAAATCATATTTTTTTACTTTAGCACACCTTGTAAAGCTTATTGGTTATTGCCCTGTGAAATTAACTGGTTCTCTCCGTCTCAGAACTCAGGACAAGACATGATTTTGGTCTCATTTTCTGTTTCATCTTGCCCATAAGAAGCCAATATGTCATTTCTTGAGTCCAAGTGGCTGTCATTTTGAAAAAAAAGCAGGCTCCCTGTAACTTGGAATGTATGTATGATTTATGATCAGAAATGTAAATCTGCAAGAAAATCTACTTTCTAAAAAAAATAATGAATAATGAATAGAGGGCGCTCTCTGGAAAAGATCACATAATATGCCTTTAAGGCCTATTTATATAGATGTAATGTAGCGATCAAAAGTTCAAGCAATTTTAGCATTGCAATTTAAATGCTATGTTCTATACTACAGGTATCCAGTGTCGGTACAGGCACATACAATTATAACTGGTGATGGAATCGAACCACCTAACTTGATCTACATTATAGGTCAAGCTGTACCTTACCCCAGTACGGTTTGATGTGTACCATGCACCTAAACTACAATACCAAGCAGGGATAGCACTGGATCAAAAATGTGAGAGGTCCCATGACAATTTTCAGGACCCCGTAGGACTTCAAAAAACAAATTTAAGGGGTCCCCCAAGAAATTGAGGGGTCCTGAAGTTTGGGTATTTGAAAATTTTAATTAATTTATATTGTGAGCAAAGGATGGATATGTTATTTATAGAATTTCTTAAGGTTTTCATTTCCATACATCGTCAAATTTAAAGGGTCCCTTCAATTTTGATCGGGACCCGCAAGTCTTTTTAATTTGAAACCTGACGCGTCACTATTTAAAAGTGAGGGGTCTAGGACGCGCAGACGCGTCAGAATGCGACCCCTGATACCAAGCAGAGATTTATCACAGCATCAGATCAGGGGACAAAAAACAAGGCTAAAATTCCTGATTTTTTTTTAAAAACCAACCGTAGCAAAAACCAACCACCAACCCTTCCTGTGAGGTCCATTTGTCATTTGGAACAGGGTTTTTTTGTCGCCTAGCCCTAATGCACAATACACATGCAAAATTACAACATGTATTGTAGTCCTATTATTATTATTGAATTTGAACTTTTTTAAAGTATCGAGTAATGATAAATCAATCCCCTTCTGTTTTACTTTGGCCATCTAGGCTACACAGACAGGCTTGCCCGATCAAATATTGTATTCAACATAGGCCTAAGGCTAATGAAAGTTGATTCCATGTTTCCTGTAACATTTGGTTCAAACCATAATGAGGTAGGCCTAACTTGTTCATTATTCATTATTCTCATTATTTTGCAGCAGTTCATTAATATTTACAAAATAACGACCATTTCAGGTGATCATCGAAGTCGATTTCTATTTTTAAAATTTAGGTTCCATTTGATTCAGAATGTAGGCCTAGGCCTAGACCTAAAACAAAGTGCGATGTTCGATGAAGGAAATTAAGAAAAACACCGAAAAACTTCAACAATATCTCAAAAACTGCGGAAAAAATGGAAAATATCAAATAATGAATGATTTTGCTATTTTGGCATTCATAATAACGCGTCGAAAAATCCAAACGCGGGCGGGTACAGGAAACATGGAATCAACTTTCTTCTTCTTCTTCGTCGATACAGTTCAACTCTCCTAGTCCTGGTAGTGGTGGAGTAATGCGAACCGGTGATGTGTGTGCGCTTTGTTATGTAGGTTGCTACTTGAACTTTGAAGTGCTTTGTGACTTGGTTTTTGAAGGGTAGGCCTAAAGGCTAGTATTATAGCTAGTTCTTTAATCAGCCTAATCATGATCAGACTAGCTGACACTGAACAGCTAGGCCTACCTGTATTTTCAAATTGCACAATTTTGAAGAGTGCGATCGGCGTTCGGATCCGGTTCCAATTTGAATTAATTCATTAATTAAGCTAAGCCTTTATAATATTATTGTAGGCTAATTCTAATATTATGTAAGCTTAATTATTATTAATATTATATTATAAATAAGCTTAAATTTAAACTGTTCATGATTTTGTGTGTTCGGCCATGGACTTATCAGACATAAATCTGATAAGTCCATGGTCCGGCACAATCTGTTTTTATTTCAAACCTTCACCAGTTGGAACAGCAACAAATACGTCTTTCTTGTCCATAACCATGTTGATGGCCCTAATATCTGGAATGGGCGAAGATTACATATTTTGCTCTTTCTGTTTACAATCTGTCAAGTTGCTGTCAAAAATCAATCAAACTACGCGTCAAAAGTGCCGGCCATCCCGCTTTTATCTTCTGATTGCATATTCAACACTTTATTTATTATTCACTCCATAAAAACGCTTTGCGCATGCGCAGTATTGGTATGAATATTCATATATGCAAACTACTCGTGGAATTCCACGAGTAGATGCACACTTTTTGGACGTACAATTTTCCCAGTCCCTGTATTTGGTCCGCCATTTTTAAAGATGGCGGCCATATAGAGGGACGCGGGGACCCAGTCTAGATAAGGGACTGGCCAACATTTATTATGAATCGTGGCCATTATGTCATTAACAAGACGTTCAAACGTGGTTAGTTAGACGTCCCATTCATATTACAATGGATACAATAGACTGCAATTGTCCTTTGTTTGATGTCTTTCAAATCGTTTTAATCTCGGCCACTTGACGAACGCGACATGATGATAGATATTGACATGGTTGATCGATAATTACGTCATGACCGTGTAATCAGGAGAGGTAGGATACTATTATTGACAAAGCGTACCGCCCTCTATTAAAAATGATCATTGAAGTTCGGCAGGTATAAAAGACAGAATGCTGAAACGACAGAAACGACCGAAACAGCTGCAAACCATTAAAATTAATCCAGAAGTATCAACGTGGGGAGTTCAGCACTAGTGTAGCTACAACAGAGTACACAATTTGCAATGCACCCGAACTTTAATAACATATTACTGTTGGGTTAACCTGCAGTGGGGTTGTGTAGGATAGGGGTGTGTTGTTGAATTGGGGGCGTTGATCTAATAAATAGGACATATATTTTGTTGGGCCCCATTGGGATCTTATAGAAGTGTGTTGATACTATTTTAAGATTCTATAAGTCATGGAACAAAAGTGACTACAACATAATTTATACATCACAAACATGATTAAAATTTCAACAGCATTATCAACAATTTAATTAATAATAAAGGATCCCGTTATTTCTTTATTACCTTTAGGTCTGAGAAACAAGGTTTTTATCTCACTAGCCACCAATATGGCATGTCAATTAGTTCTGATCTACATTGCCTGTGGGCGTCTGTGGGAGGTTGCATGCATGGATCTGAGTACAACCACTGCAGGGTACACTGAAAATCTTGACCATATGACTGAGTACTAGTATTCAATGTACATAACAACTTGATTTGCAGATAGCAGCATGGATCTTGGCCCCATAAGATGATAAGATCCTATTTTAATACATCCCAGTGACAGTACTAACAACTCTAAATGGATAAATTTCTTCCGGGATCTCCTAGCAAAATTAGCGAAATTAAATCACAGCAAAATTAAGTTTCACAATATTATGAAACACAGCACTCGCGTCCATTCCCGCTCTTTGGTGCATTACTCTGTTAGGTCATTTGGTGGTGGGAGGGTGGGGATTACAATGGAGGGGTGGGGGTGGGGGCTACTAATAGGATCTTAGGTGATATTATAACTCTCAATCACATGCACTTTACCTATTACAATCTCAAGGAGGGCTAATACGGGGGGTGGGGGTGGATGGGGGTGCATCTGCTGATTTGAAAGTCTCCCTCCCTCCCTCTCCAAGCAAGAAGCTCATCACTCGCTTCCATTCCCGCTCTACGGTGCATTAATGTGCATTAGAGCCTTACTCTGTTAGGTCATTTGGAATATTGGACAATGACTCCATTTCAATAATAAACTCGCACTGGGATTCCTCACTGTTCTGTCAATTCTGTCTTTTTCTGTCTGGGGGTTGTTTGTAATGTGGTTTGGGAGGCAGAGGTTAATGAATAAATTTCGTAACGGATATGTCACGGGGCGGGGCGGGCGGGGGCAGGGCGGGGGAGTGACGGGTGGAGTATGGGAGATGGTTAAGGTCCCTCCCTCCCTCCCTCCCTCCCCGCACACTCGCTAACCTTATTTAATATGCAAATCAACGTGACATGAATAATAATTGCTGTTTACTATCACGGAGCGATGATACGCTTCATAATAATAAACAAAAATGCCGGTGAAAATGTTTTTAGTTCATTCGCTGGGGTACATTCAAGTTAAATAGACGGAAGTTAAACATATATCAAAGGTATTATATATGATTTTGAGTAGGAATTATAGTTATGGTTGAGGGTTTTAAACGATAGATCTATAAAGTGCATTGGTGAACAACCTGAATCATAACCTTTCGTGTGGTCTAGTGGTTAGGATTTACCGCTCTGACTACCACGAATCGGGTTCAATTCTTGGTAGGTGCACCAATTGTTTTGTTAATTTTCAAAAACCAAAATAATTTTACATTTTAAAAATAGAGAGCGCGATCCATAGCTTTCGCGGTTGGTAAGGCGGCGATGGTATACACCAACACAAAAAGTCCCGGACCAGATGATTTGATGTTGGTTTATCCAAAATAAATAATCGGTACGAAAAATCTGAGATATATACATTTGATGAGAAAAGTTCTTCTCCGTAGTTTGATAGCCTACCTCATTCATATAACGAGTGGATAGTTTTGATTGTTTCAGGGGAAAAGACCAGAAAAGCTTTTCCTTCTTTTTTGGATGTTGTCTCGTTAACCCCATTAACTTCACGTAACACCCGGGTGGTGGGATCTTCCGCACAAATGTCGAGCGCTTCAGTAAACGGAGTGCCGCACCAACTGGGGCAGCGAAACGGTACCTTCCAATCCCAACCCTAGCCCCGACTCGAAATACTGGGTCGAACAGGGTACTCTCGGTTATCGAGTGTGCCGATTTGGGGGGTATGCCAATTCCCCATCCCCGCTCTCAATTTTTGACTCAACGCATACCCCGCCCGCCCCTCCACATTTTAGACTTGTATGTTCACTCAACGTGACCCAGCTACTGACTGCACATGTTATCCCCCGGGGAGGTTACTCAGATATAATTGAAAATTGACCCAAACATTTACCAATTTTCGGGGGAAATGAATCTATTTGTTTACCGGAAACCCATAATTGTCCTATATGATTAACAGATTTTGCTAAAATTCGGTGAAAAACATCAAAATTAAGGATTTCAGACCCATATTTACCAGAAATGGCTTTGAAAAGGGGTCATCCATTTACCATAGGGTGAAATGGCGACACATCCCCGCGGTCATTGAAATCGCCATAACTTTAAAAGTATCCATTCGATTTTGTTGAATGAGGCATCAAACTGCGCAAAAGAAAGATTCCCCCTTTAATGTATATCTCAGATTTTTTGAACCGATTATATATTTTGAATTAGCGAACCTCAAAGCACCTGGTCAGGGACTTTATGTGCTAGGTGTATATAAAGTGCATTAGTGAAACTAAATGAATAATATAATTGATATGATGATAAATTTTATAGATCAACAAGAAAAGTACACGCTCCAGACCGGGCTCGAACTCCCGTAAATTTTCCAAAAAAGAACGTTAGTCCAGCACCTTAACCACTCGGTCACCACTACATACAGAAATGAAGAGTGGAAAATTATTTATATACCAAACAGAATATAGTAAACACGACGAATGTCGCAGATTTTGCAAAACTCTATCATTTGCTCTATATTATTTAAACCATTTCTCCACAATTGTAACAATAAATGTGTTCATATTTTCATATCCAGATCTAATATACATTTTAAAGACATCTGGGTACAAATACTGATTCAAGATACATGAAAGCAATTCATAGACTCTACCACAAGGCCTGAATCTGAATTCAAATGTTTTTGTTTTTTGTTTTTTTGTTCGCCTCCAAGAAGGGAAACCCCTGACCAAGGCAAGCCCAGGTCAAAGTAAAAACCTTCAAGGGACAGGAGATGACACCACCGGCCTCCCCTTATGGCCCCGTATTACAAACCTGGCAGAATGGCTGGACAGGCAATCCAAACTGACCCTCCCTGGTATGCATAGCACGCGGGGACTATAAAAATGAGCCCAACGATGATGCCTTACATACTGACTAAGCGTCCTGAAAAACCCACGAAGCTTTGCTTGACATGGCAGGAGCGCTATCATCACCGACCGGCAGTGCAATGGTCGGCTGCTGTATGCTTAACACCTTCTACATGTAGACTTCGGTAAAAGGCCGACGTCCCAGGACGTTATTTACATAAACATTAACAAAAATGTTTTTTGTTATAGTCCGAGTTATTGTTAAGTTCTTTCGGAGAATAAACCCCATGCCGGGAATACTGCACAGTTTCATGCAACGCACGGATGGTTTATTCCCTTTAAAAATCGGGACAAATGGGTTCTGACCACGCTCTGTTCAAATCTTTGTATTTCAAAAAGTTTACATTGGATTGGTCTCCAAATTTACCCAATCAAGGTCAGGTATATTTTGTTTGATATCCTTAAATACAAACTGTCTATAATTCCTACTTATTTCGTTATAAGCTCGCAAACTTTTGAACCCAGTTTTTTTGGGACACGCTGTACACTAAAAAAAATTGATATTATTTATTTATTTATTATTAAATTTTATAAATCTAATTTACTGAAATGAAATAAAACTACTTGATTTTTTTGGTTATTGAAAACTAACAAAATAACTGGTGCACCTCCCACACTTATAAAACTCGCCCATTGCTTGTGTGGTGGATTTCGATCACGACAGGAGCATGCGCAGATGCGATTTTTGTGTAAGTGGTCTTTGATTTTGTCAATATTATATTTTTACTGTGATTTGTCGATCTGCATTAAATGCAAAAAGTAACAAACAACGCCCCCGGCTGGACTCGAACCACCAACCTTTCGGTTAACAGCCGAACGCGCTAACCAATTGCGCCACGGAGGTGATTATTTACTAGGCTGTTTTGGTTTGCCATGTTCACCCGTACACTTCCCCGTACACTTTCTTGCAAAGTCGGGCATCGTTTTTTCTCAAATGTTGCTTGCATATTGCCGTTGCTGTCACCTTTAATACATGTGCTGTTAGTTGAACTTGGAACCAACGTTTAATTTGAACTGTCTATTTTCAATAAAAAAATACTCCAATACGGGAAAAAAAATCAGAAAAGCTCACAGACAACAAATAAGAACATCATTTTACTCGACCTAGAATTTCAATCAACGTATTTCAATCATCGGGGAAACCCGATGATGCGAGTGACGTCATTTAATGAGCTCATTAGCATAATTTATGTCCGTGAAATGTACAATAGAGTTTTATAAGTGTCCCATGACTTAAACCCGATTCGTGGTGGTTAGAGCGCTAAATCCTAACCACTAGACCACATGAACGGTTAAGATTCTAGTTGTTCACTAATGCACTTTATATAGATCGACCATAACAATAATTCCTTCCCAAAATCATAACCACATAACTTGATATACGGTTAACTCTCGTCTATTTAACCTAAATGTACCCGAATGAACTAAAACTTCAGAAAAAAATCGCTAACATCATTTTCCCGGCATTTTTGTTTACTATATAAATATATAAAGCGTATCTGATCGCTCCGGGATAAAGGCATGAGTAAACACCAATTGTTATTCATGGTAACGTTTTGATTTGCATATGTTAGCGAGTGTGCGCACTAACCCTGCTACGTTCAAGAAAAGTTTGATTTTAACACCATAGACAAAGCATGGAAATATATAACGAGGTCGGTAGCCCATTGTCAGTCAGTTTTTTCTTTCCTTTTTGTTGATTAGCAACATTTATGTAGGCCTATTTATAAATTACATAATTTTAATAGATATGTTAAAAATAATTCCCAAAAAAATTCTGTTTCGATGTTTAATGTCACGCAAAGGATGTTTTCTTAATTTTTTGATACGCTTTGTTTCATGAAAATCGGTGGTCAGGAAGCAGAGATGTGATCAATTGTCTAAAGTAGTCATGATATCATCTGGGCCACTTTGGCTACATCACTGGGAAGAACATTATGAATCGAATCGAACCATGAACATAGGAATAGAAAAGAGCGTTCTTGTTAAAGACAATGGTTTTAATTTTAAGAGGATCTTCTGGCTGCAGACTTTCCAAGGAGACTCTAATATGCACAGTTACTTTAATAGAGTTGGGTGCTGCAGGAAAGATTTATGCATGATGTTTTCATTGGAGACGAAGCAATCTTTCCTTGGATAGCAAATTGAACACCATGCAATCATCAGCCATTCGCACACTAATAACCCTCCTCTAGACTTTACTTATGACCGCCCACATCAGACAGAAATTGCTTGTTCAGGCAGGAATCTTTGGTGATGGAATTTTGATTCGACCTATCTTCATAATAGATGGGAACATAAATGCCACTGCCTTGCTCTGTTCAAAAACACACGAACACTGTACTGTGGTACCTGAATTTTTAATGTAGCACATGAAATATACTTGTTGAACCAGATTGGCTCCATATCTCGTTTCATGGTGGATTTAGGATGGGCTATTTCATTTATACAGCGTATCCCCCAAAACTGGGTTCAAAGGTTTGCGAGCTTACAACTAAAAAAGTAGAAAGCATAGATAGTTTATATTTTAAGATATTAAACAAAATATACATGACCTTAATTGGTTGAACTCTGTAATTAACTTTATAAACTTTTTGAAATACAAAGATTAAGTTAATAGAGCGTGGTCAAAACCCATTTGTCCCACTTTTCAAGGAACACCTCGATTGGTTGCAATTGCACATTGTTGTGATTTCGTCAATGTTTTGCCTTAGCATTCATTCTTTACAAAGACTTGGGCAGTAAATAACATTATCTTGGTCATATACCAATACAAGTTCATTATTTACATAAACATTAACAAAAATGTTCTTTGTTATAGTCCGAGTTATTGTTAAGTTCTTTCGGAGAATAAACCCCATGCCGGGAAGCGAATTTATTAACCGTACTCACTCACTGTATAAATGTATTGCTGTACAATGTACATGTGCTATGCACTTTACTCCGTCATGTATCAAATGTTGTTTACGGTAATAAAGATCGCTGCCGGGAATACTGCACATAGCGCAGAGTTTCATGCAACGCACGGATGGTTTATTCCTTTTAAAAATCGGGACAAATGGGTTCTGACCACGCTCTGTTCAAATCTTTGTATTTCAAAAAGTTTACATTGGATTGGTCTCCAAATTTACCCAATCAAGGTCAGGTATATTTTGTTTGATATCCTTAAATACAAACTGTCTATAATGCCTACTTATTTCGTTATAAGCTCGCAAACTTTTGAACCCAGTTTTTTGGGACACGCTGTACACTAAAAAAATTGATATTATATATTTATTTATTATTAAATTTTATAAATCTAATTTACTGAAATGAAATAAAACTACTTGATTTTTTTGGTTATTGAAAACTAGCAAAATAACTGGTGCACCTCCCATGACTTGAACCCGATTCGTGGTGGTTAGAGCGCTAAATCCTAACCACTAGACCACATGAACGGTTAAGATTCTAGTTGTTCACTAATGCACTTTATATAGATCGATCGTTTAACCCTCAACCATAACAATAATTCCTTCCCAAAATCATAACCACATAACTTGATATACGTTTAACTCTCGTCTATTTAACCTAAATGTACCCGAATGAACTAAAACTTCAGAAAAAAATCGCTAACATCGTTTTCCCGGCATTTTTGTTTACTATATAAAGCGTATCTGATCGCTCCGGGATAAAGGCATGAGTAAACACCAATTGTTATTCATGGTAACGTTTTGATTTGCATATGTTAGCGAGTGTGCGCACTAACCCTGCTACGTTCAAGAAAAGTTTGATTTTAACACCATAGACAAAGCATGGAAATATATAACGAGGTCGGTAGCCCATTGTCAGTCAGTTTTTTCTTTCCTTTTTGTTGATTAGCAACATTTGTGTAGGCCTATTTATTGAACAAATCAAAGCGGAAATACCAGACAAGCTCAGCAAACGCAATCTCAAAATTAACCAAACCAAAACAGAAGAATACACAATAAAAAGAAACGGAAACGAGTCATGGAAGAAATGCAAGTATCTCGGCAGCTTATTGGACACAAATGAAGATATTTGCAGAAGGAAACAATTGGCTATGATGGCATACAATAAACTGAAATTTATCATGAATTCAAGAACAACATCAACGAACTTAAAACTAAGAACGTTTAACGCATTCATAACCAGCATCTTCCTTTATAATTGTGAACTATGGACAATGGACAAGAAAGCTGAACACAAAATCCACGTGTTCCAGAGATCGTTATTACGTAGAATGATGAAATTAAGCTGGCAAGACAAAGTAACTAATGAGGAGTTATATCAACGAACGAGTCAAACCAGATGGAGCAACTTAATAAAAACTAGGCGTATGACCTGGTTTGGTCATCTCCTAAGACTCCCAGAGAAAACCCCAGCTAAGATGTCCCTAGCAGAAATAGGTAGAAGTGTTAAAAGACCACAAGGTAGACCAAAACAGACGTGGATAAGAATGATCCAAAAACAATTGCAAGAACTAAATATTGACTATACAAACGCAGAAAATCTAGCAGAACTGGCCAGTGACAGATATACCTGGCATTTACTAACTGATAAGTGAGGGCGCCATGTCAACAAAGACGAAATGCGTAACTGATGATGATGATGATGATGATTTATAAATTACATAATTTTAATAGATATGTTAAAAATAATTCCAAAAAAAATTCTGTTTCGATGTTTAATGTCACGCAAAGGATGTTTTCTTAATTTTTTGATACGCTTTGTTTCATGAAAATCGGTGGTCAGGAAGCAGAGATTTGATCAATTGTCTAAAGTAGTCATGACATCATCTGGGCCACTTTGGCTTCATCACTGGGAAGAACATTATGAATCGAATCGAACCATGAACATAGAAGTAGAAAAGAGCGTTGAGATAAGCCGCGGGGCGGGGAATTTTAGGTCTTGGGATTGAGATATGCCACGGGGCGGGCGGGGCGGTGACGCATGAGGGTTGTTTGTAATGATGTAATGTGGTTTGGGAGGCAGGGGTTAATGAAGAAATGTGCTAATTTCGTAACGGATATGCCATGGGGCGGGGGCGGGCGGGGGCGGGCGGGGCAGGGCGGGGGAGTGACGGGTTGGGTACGGGAGATGTATAGGTTTAGGCCTTGGAGTTGAAATATGCGACGGGGCGTGGGCGGGCGGGGGGTCTTTTTATTTATTTTTTAATTGAAATTTTCCCTTTCCCCCTCTCCCCCTCTTCCCCTCTTCCCTCTTCCCTTCTTCCCCTCTTCACCGCTACGCTACTGGGGGGAGTACTTTGTGGATATGAGGTTACGGGGATGTGTCGCCTAATAGGGTCCCATTTCACCCTCTGGTAAATGGATGACCCCTTTTCAAAAACAAATCTGGTAAATATGGGTCTGAAATCCTTAATTTTGATGTTTTTCACCGAATTTTAGCCAAATCTGTCAATCATATAGGAAAATTATGGGTTTCCGGTAAACAAATAGATTCATTTCCCCCGAAAATTGGTAAATGTTTGGGTCAATTTTCAATTATATCTGAGTAACCTCCCCGGGGGATAGCATATGCAGTCAGTAGCTGGGTCACGTTGAGTGAACATACAAGTCTAAAATGTGGAGGGGGGCGGGCGGGTATGCGTTGAGTCAAAAATTGAGAGCGGGGATGGGGAATTGGCATACCCCCACCCCCAAATCGGCACACTCGATAACCGAGAGTACCCTGTTTCGAGTCGGGGCTAGGGTTGGGATTGGAAGGTACCGTTTCGCTGCCCCAGTTGGTGCGGCACTCCGTTTACTGACGCGCTCGACATTTGTGCGGAAGATCCCACCACCCGGGTGTTACGTGATGTTAATGGGGTTAACGAGACAACATCCAAAAAGAAGGAATAGCTTTTCTGGTCTTTTCCCCTGAAACAATCAAAACTATCCACTCGTTATATGAATGAGGTAGGCTATCAAAGTACGGAGAAGAAATGTTCTCATCAAATGTATATATCTCAGATTTTTCGTACCGATTATTTATTTTGGATAAACCAACATCAAATCATCTGGTCCGGGACTTTTTGTGTTGGTGTATACCATCGCCGCCTTACCAACCGCGAAAGCCATGGATCGCGCTCTCTATTTTTAAAATGTAAAATTATTTTGGTTTTTGAAAATTAACAAAACAATTGGTGCACCTACCAAGAATTGAACCCGATTCGTGGTAGTCAGAGCGGTAAATCCTAACCACTAGACCACACGAAAGGTTATGATTCAGGTTGTTCACCAATGCACTTTATAGATCTATCGTTTAAAACCCTCAACCATAACTATAATTCCTACTCAAAATCATATATAATACCTTTGATATATGTTTAACTTCCGTCTATTTAACTTGAATGTACCCCAGCGAATGAACTAAAAACATTTTCACCGGCATTTTTGTTTATTATTATGAAGCGTATCATCGCTCAGTAAACAGCAATTATTATTCATGTCACGTTGATTTGCATATTAAATAAGGTTAGCGAGTGTGCGCACTTACCCTGCTCCGTTCAAGAAACGATTGATTTGACACCTGAGACTTAACATTGAAATTTATTACCAGGTTTCTCAATTACAACTACTGTTTTAAATTTATCCCGTCTTGACAGCCACACTTCTGTAACACACAACAGATGTGGGATAATTGTGAACTTTCGGGCTATGGTCGAACGATCCGTAGGAAGCACTGTTCACTTTATCATGAGCTTGTCGTCGGAATAAATTGTAAAACCCATAACCTCTGTTCCTTTCAACGGTGTTGTTAGGAACTCCCGGGTTATGGACCCCTTTTTCACCCTTTCCTCGCCCTTCTCTCCCACCCATTCCTTCTCTCCCAACGCTTTTTCCTTCCCCTTCGCCTTCTCTTCCACCCTTTTTTTCTTCCTCTTCCACCCTTTTTTTCTTCCTCTTCTTTTCCTTCTTTCTCTTCTTCCCTGCCTTCTCTTCACTCCCTTCTTTTCTTCCCTCCTTCTGTTCTTCCCTCTCTTCCCTACTTCTCTTCTTCTTCCCTACTTCTCTTCTTCTTCCCTACTTCTTCTTCCCTACTTCTCTTCTTCTTCCCTACTTCTCTTCTTCTTCCCTACTTCTCTTCTTCTTCCCTACTTCTCTTCTTCTTCCCTACTTCTCTTCTTCTTCCCTACTTCTCTTCTTCTTCCCTACTTCTCTTCTTCTTCCCTACCTTTCTTCTTCTTCCCGAGGGAAAGAGGGAAAGAGGGAAAGAGGGAAAGAGGGAAAGAGGGAAAGAGGGAAAGAGGGAAAGAGGGAAAGAGGGAAAGAGGGAAAGAGGGAAAGAGGGAAAGAGGGAAAGAGGGAAAGAGGGAAAGAGGGAAAGAGGGAAAGAGGGAAAGAGGGAAAGAGGGAAAGAGGGAAAGAGGGAAAGAGGGAAAGAGGGAAAGAGGGAAAGAGGGAAAGAGGGAAAGAGGGAAAGAGGGAAAGAGGGAAAGAGGGAAAGAGGGAAAGAGGGAAAGAGGGAAAGAGGGAAAGAGGGAAAGAGGGAAAGAGGGAAAGAGGGAAAGAGGGAAAGAGGGAAAGAGGGAAAGAGGGAAAGAGGGAAAGAGGGAAAGAGGGAAAGAGGGAAAGAGGGAAAGAGGGAAAGAGGGAAAGAGGGAAAGAGGGAAAGAGGGAAAGAGGGAAAGAGGGAAAGAGGGAAAGAGGGAAAGAGGGAAAGAGGGAAAGAGGGAAAGAGGGAAAGAGGGAAAGAGGGAAAGAGGGAAAGAGGGAAAGAGGGAAAGAGGGAAAGAGGGAAAGAGGGAAAGAGGGAAAGAGGGAAAGAGGGAAAGAGGGAAAGAGGGAAAGAGGGAAAGAGGGAAAGAGGGAAAGAGGGAAAGAGGGAAAGAGGGAAAGAGGGAAAGAGGGAAAGAGGGAAAGAGGGAAAGAGGGAAAGAGGGAAAGAGGGAAAGAGGGAAAGAGGGAAAGAGGGAAAGAGGGAAAGAGGGAAAGAGGGAAAGAGGGAAAGAGGGAAAGAGGGAAAGAGGGAAAGAGGGAAAGAGGGAAAGAGGGAAAGAGGGAAAGAGGGAAAGAGGGAAAGAGGGAAAGAGGGAAAGAGGGAAAGAGGGAAAGAGGGAAAGAGGGAAAGAGGCCTAAACCTTAACCATCTCCCATACTCCACCCGTCACTCCCCCGCCCGCCCCGCCCCGTGACATATCCGTTACGAAATTTATTCATTAACCTCTGCCTCCCAAACCACATTACAAACAACCCCCAGACAGAAAAAGACAGAATTGACAGAACAGTGAGGAATCCCAGTGCGAGTTTATTATTGAAATGGAGTCATTGTCCAATATTCCAAATGACCTAACAGAGTAAGGCTCTAATGCACATTAATGCACCGTAGAGCGGGAATGGAAGCGAGTGATGAGCTTCTTGCTTGGAGAGGGAGGGAGGGAGACTTTCAAATCAGCAGATGCACCCCCATCCACCCCCCCCCCTCCCCCGTATTAGCCCTCCTTGAGATTGTAATAGGTAAAGTGCATGTGATTGAGAGTTATAATATCACCTAAGATCCTATTAGTAGCCCCCACCCCCACCCCTCCATTGTAATCCCCACCCTCCCACCACCAAATGACCTAACAGAGTAATGCACCAAAGAGCGGGAATGGAAGCGAGTGCTGTGTTTCATAATATTGTGAAACTTAATTTCGCTGTGATTTAATTTCGCTAATTTTGCTAGGAGATCCCGGAAGAAATTTATCCATTTAGAGTTGTTAGTACTGTCACTGGGATGTATTAAAATAGGATCTTATCATCTTATGGGGCCAAGATCCATGCTGCTATCTGCAAATCAAGTTGTTATGTACATTGAATACTAGTACTCAGTCATATGGTCAAGATTTTAAGTGTACCCTGCAGTGGTTGTACTCAGATCCATGCATGCAACCTCCCACAGACGCCCACAGGCAATGTAGATCAGAACTAATTGACATGCCATATTGGTGGCTAGTGAGATAAAAACCTTGTTTCTCAGACCTAAAGGTAATAAAGAAATAACGGGATCCTTTATTATTAATTAAATTGTTGATAATGCTGTTGAAATTTTAATCATGTTTGTGATGTATAAATTATGTTGTAGTCACTTTTGTTCCATGACTTATAGAATCTTAAAATAGTATCAACACACTTCTATAAGATCCCAATGGGGCCCAACAAAATATATGTCCTATTTATTAGATCAACGCCCCCAATTCAACAACACACCCCTATCCTACACAACCCCACTGCAGGTTAACCCAACAGTAATATGTTATTAAAGTTCGGGTGCATTGCAAATTGTGTACTCTGTTGTAGCTACACTCTTAGAAGGTCAGGATCAAATACATGAGTAGATTTCCGGCTCACTTTGTTTTGATCCTTTAAGGATCATTTTCGGATCGTTTTGATCCGTTTTCGGATCGTTTTGATCCGTTTCCAGATAGATATCAACAAACGGATCAAATTCACCTTGATCAACTTTGATCTGATTTCCGGATCAATTCGATGAAACAGTTCATTGGTCAATGAGTGACTGACGTCACTCTTTCGCAAACCGATAGACGACAAGCAGACGATCTTTTGAATTCGGTCGCCACAGTTGAAACAAGGGTGAAATACCGCGGTAAGTTATCTAGTCTAATCTGTAAAATGTTACATGATTTTGTCGGTAAAGTAGTTTTATTTTTTCGGTCAAAATGCTCCTCACAAAATGTCACGATCACTGCGATGTACTAGGCCTACACGATGTAGTAAGCTTACTGCACTCGATATATAGTCTGCAGTGTGCACCCGGGGGTGGGGGCACTCAATCAATATTAGGTTTCACACCAGGCTCCATCAAAAATACCCCCCTTTTTTGGCCCGGTGTCACCGAAAGACCCTTGCATGCATGCTTGTTTTTACAATCTGTCACCCGATGACCCCCTATGTTTTCACTTTTTCTTTGATTCAGTTTGATCCTGGAGTAGGATCATAAGCTACAGGTACATCCCATTAAGGATCATTATTTTGATCCGTTTCAGTATCATTTGACAGAAATATTTGATCCCATTTCGGATCAAACTTTTTGATCCTGCTTGTCGGATCACTTTGATCCGGAAAGGGTATAAGCTCATATGTGATACCGCTTCTGGATCAAAATTGATCCTTTTCGTCTCATATTTGATCCTGACCTTCTAAGAGTGTACACTAGTGCTGAACTCCCCACGTTGATACTTCTGGATTGATTTTAATGGTTTGCAGCTGTTTCGGTCGTTTCGGTCGTTTCTGTCGTTTCAGCATTCTGTCTTTTATACCTGCCGAACTTCAATGATCATTTTTAATAGAGGGCGGTACGCTTTGTCAATAATAGTATCCTACCTCTCCTGATTACACGGTCATGACGTAATTATCGATCAACCATGTCAATATCTATCCAGGCGCGGATACAGGGGGGGGCACGACGGGCCCGGGCCCCCCCCCCCCCCCTCTACCCAAAAAAAAAAAAGGAAAAAAAAAAAAGGAAAAAAAAAAAAAAGGAAAAAAAAAAGGAAAAAAAAAAAAAAAAAAAAAAGAGAGAGAGGAAGAGGGGGAGGGGGGCACATCACCCCTCAGACTCCCCCTGTTCGAGCTTTGAAACAATCTATACACTTAAATTAAGAAAAAAATCAGTATATATGCTTCTTTCTTGCATTGATAAAAAAAAAAATATTGATTGGAAATGAAGAGGTGGCTTTTCGATAAGATGTTGGTCAAAAGTATACACCAGATCGCACCAAATGAGTTCGAAAATTGAAAAAAAATGTACTTTTGAGTGGGGCACATCCCCCCTCAGACTCCCCCCTGTTCGAGCTTTTAAATCATCTATACTTAAATCAAAAATATACCACTATAATATGCTCAACTTCTTTCGTGCATTGGCATTGATAAAATAAACAACATATTTATTGGAAATGAAGAGGTGGCTTTTCGATAAAATGTTGGTCAAAAGTATACACCAGATCGCACCAAATGAGTTCGAAAATTGAAAAAATTTCTACTTCTGAGGGGGGCACATCCCCCCCTCAGACACCCATCTATAGTTAAATCAAAAATATATCAGTATAATATGCTCAACTTCTTTCGTGCATTGATAAAAAAAATTTTTTTTATTGTAAATGAAGAGGTGGCTTTTCGATAAAATGTTGGTCAAAAGTATACACCAGATCGCATTAAATGAGTTTGAAAATTGAAAAAAAATCTACTTCTGAGGGGGGCACATCCCCCCTCAGACTCCCCCCTGTTTGAGCTTTCAAATCATCTATACTTAAATCAAAAATATACCACTATAATATGCTCAACTTCTTTCGTGCATTGGCATTGATAAAATAAACAACATATTTATTGGAAATGAAGAGGTGGCTTTTCGATAAAATGTTGGTCAAAAGTATACACCAGATCGCACCAAATGAGTTCGAAAATTGAAAAAAATTCTACTTCTGAGGGGGGCACATCCCCCCCTCAGACACCCCCTTGTCCGAGCATAGCTCGGAGGGCGGTGCTGCGCACCGCTTGGATAGTACCGGGAAAATTTTATTTGTTGGGCCCCCCCCCCCCCCACCTAACATTTTCCTGGATCCGCCACTGTATCTATCATCATGTCGCGTTCGTCAAGTGGCCGAGATTAAAACGATGTGAAAGACATCAAACAAAGGACAATTGCAGTCTATTGTATCTATTGTAATATGAATGGGACGTCTAACCACGTTTGAACGTCTTGTGAAACAACCATGCATTTGTTTCCGATAGAGAAACAACATCATCATCATAACATCGTCATTCTGACTGTTTCCACTAGAGAAACTAATCCTTGTTTCCGATAGAGAAACAACATAATGAAACTGAATGAACATGATGTTCAAACTTGATTTTCCGATAGAAACTTCAAACTTCAATTTGTTTTCGATGATGAACTTGATTGAAGCTACCCTTTTGTTTCCGATAGAGAAACAAGGATTTACCCTTTTGTTTCCGATAGACATGATAGAGAAACAATATCGTAAGGATTTTATAAATCGGACTGTTTCCAGTGGAGAAACACCCTACGTGATTGTTGTAGAGAAACGACCCTAGTGCGGCTTACCTGATCGTTTTCAATGAAGAAACTACGTACATACATGTATATTTTTATAAACCTGATTGTTTCCGATAGAAACTACTATAATGTAATAAACTTGAATGTTTCCAGTGGAGATACCCTTTGTTTCCGGTGATAAACAACATCATGAATATTCTAACATAATCATGATAATGCTGTTTCCAGTGGAGAAACGAGTCTTCCTGAGTCTGACTGTTTCCAATGGAGAAACTACATGTTCATATTTTACTGTTTCCAATAGAGAAACTACTTGACTGTTTCCAATGGAGAAACTACATGATTATGTTCATGTCAAGTGCAGCGAAGATGCAGAATATAATCCTTTTCGCTGTTTTTAGATTTTGAAGCAAAAAAATCGGACATTTCTAAACCTCATACATTGAGTAAATATATTGTCATGCTGTGCCCTGTGTTTTCAATACCATATCAATAATAAAAGGGACACTTATGCTCAAAAATCTTTCCAATTGCTACAAAAGGAAGGATGGTGCACAGTAAATTAAACTAGAATTAAACCAGGCCGTTCCAATGGAGAAACGGGCCCCTGATTGTTTCCAATGGAGAAACTACAGTATGAATTAAAATGTACTCATTTTGGCATATTTCATAATAACAGTTTGGTTTCAAGTTATTGACCAAGATGAGCCAAATCTACATACAATAACAACTCTATGCTAATGACACTGTTATGTGTTAAGAACTGGTTAATGTAAGGTTATCATGTATTATATATACTAGCGGCACGCCCGTCCTGCGGACGGGCTCTCCCGCTAGGGAGTAGGGCCTACCAGATAGACACCTACAAAAATAAAGTGTTGAAAATTTAAGGAATAGAACAATATTTAAAACATTTTTGTTTTAAATCAAAAGGCTTTGCAGCCTAATTCAAAAGTTTTTAAATTTCAATTTTTTTTTGTTTTGAAAATTACCCCCCGCCCGCACACGCCCCGTGGCATATTTCAACACCAAGGCCTAAACCTTAACCATCTCCCGTACCCCACCCGTCCCTCCCCCTCCCTGTCCCCTCCCGGCCCGCCCCCGTCCAGTGGCATATCCGTTACGCAATTTAGCATCACATTTTTTCATTAACCCCTTGTCTCCCAAACCACATTACATCATTACACACAACCCCCATTCGTCACCGCCCCCCCCCCCCCCGCCCCTCCCCGTGGCATACCTCAAGCCCAAAGCCCAAAGTTCCCCGCCCGCAATTTATCTCAACGCCAAGGCCTAACCTTAACTATCTCCCGTAGCGCGGCGTACTTCTCCAATATTTGTCCGCCCGCGTGTCACATACAGTATCAAATCCCACATCTGACACCATCGTTACGCAATTTAATAATACATTTCTTTATTAACCCCATCCCAAACTACATAACCATAGCATAACCTAGGCCCTAAAGGGATCATTACACACAACCCCTAACCGCCCCGCCCCCGCCCCGTGGCTTATGCAACCCCAAGGCCTAAACCGAAACCAACTCCCGTCGTGGCGCAGCGTATTTCTCCAATATTTGCCCGCCCGCGTGTGTAGGGGTGCGTGGGTGTAGTGCGTGTGCGCGTTTATTTTGCATGGCGCACTGCTGCGCGCTGTGTGTAACGCGCACCGACTGCATGGTTACAGTGTACGCAGAGAAAAACAAACATGGCCCGTAGAAATTAGTCTCAAAAGCCGGGCTGAAAACCCGGGGCTGAAAAGGCCTAAATTGGACATCATTTTGCTCATATCTCGGTCAATTCTGTACGGTTTTCGGCCATTTATAGCTTATAACCCGTGTCCGGTCTTTATTTAGTATCAGTGAAATATTCACGGCTTTAAAATGCAAAATGAGAAAGCCTTTTCAGGATACATACATACTCACATACATACATACATACAACATACGGTGAATTATAGTAAGACTAGCGGCGTACCCTCGCTGCGCTCGGGTCCCCGCTAGATGGTTACCCCACATTACCTACCTTTGAAACCACATAAACCCCCTACAACCCCCCCCCCCCCCCAATTTTTTTTTTAAAAGGTTGATTTTATAATCATATCCCTCCTAAAGGCATTATAAACCCCCTACAACCCCCCCAATCAAGTTGATTTATAACCATTCTTTAACCCACTTCCACCCAAACCACATTACTTCATTAAAAAAAACCTCGCCCCCTTCTACATGTATTTCCTTCTACCTCGTGACCCTCCCTGTTAGTGTATCACATTTCTTCATTAACCCCCTGCCTCCCAAACCTCATTACGTCATGGCCTCCCCTCGCCCCGCGTGCTTAGGCCTATCTAAACCTTCAAGGCCTAAATTAACTAACTCACGTAGCGTTCTTCATTATCCTCCTGCCTCCCAAACCTCATTACTTCATGGCCTCCCCTCGCCCCCCCCCCCTGCCGTCCCTCGCCCGCAGTCCCCGCCCCTTCCGCCGTTCCCGCTCGCCCCATGCTTATAAACCTTCAAGGCCTAAATTAACCAAGTCCCTTAGCGCAGCGTATTTCTCCAATATTTTCCCGCCCGCGTGCGTGGTGCGTGGGTGTAGTGCGCGTGAGCGTTAATTTTGCATGGCGCACTACGACGCGTTATGTGTTACGCGCCAACTGCATGGTTGCAGTACGCACAAAAATCAACAAATGGCCCGTAGATACAGTTTGAAAAGGCCCTGGATTTTACTCTTTTGCTCATATCTTGGTCAATTCTGTACGGTTTTCAGCCATTTATAGCTTATAACACTCACATTATAATCATCTTTTATCAGTGCAACGTTCACGGCGTTTAGTTGCAAACTGAGAGAGCCTTTTATGGATACCCACACACATACACCATAAGACAAATTATAGTAAGATAACAAATATTGAGATTGTCAACATCTTGAATGGACTATAAAATGACTATAAATGAATCCAGCATAAATAACATCATTTTGCTGTTCCTTCCAAAAGAGAAAGGATAAAGTATCGCCCAAGACCATGAAGACGAGAGTCGAGCAGTTCCTATGATGGCGGATATAACTGAAGTCCACGTCTTTGAGACTCCTTATTTATCATCAATAAATGAGTCTTTTACACTATCGAAACATACACCATTATGTTTGACTGCCCCCCCCCCCCCCGGGGGGTCAAATGAACCGACACTCCAATCTCAACGTCGTGTCGGTTGAGATTGGCACTGTCGGTTCATTTGACAAGAGGAATCATGGAATTACCATGATTATGACATTGACAAGAGTACACACATGAAAACAATTCAACCATTCATTCATTCACCTATTCATTCATATTTTTATATTTATTCACTCAAATTACATAATTGGACAATCACATTTGCGCGCACATGTGTCCCAAAAATGCAATATTCTTTGCTACAATTACAAGGTTTTTAGAGCCAAAATGTAACTCAATCGTCCCAAATATAAGTGTAAAGTCAACATTTTTCGTGCGCATAGCGCGCATTAATGGACTCAGAACAATCTTGTCGGTTTACTTTTATTTCTTGCCCCCACCCCATATCAATTACCTAGTTACGCCACTGAATGTAGGCAAATTACACCGGGCGTAAACACGACCCCCATGTCCTAAAGGCTTTTTAAATTGCCCGGAAAGACGAAGAAGGGATCTTTCATTATTTATGCTGGAAAAGCGAAAATGACACACTTATGCTGCATTTTTGTATCATAGGAGTGTTAACCTTAGATAAGGCCCACCTTATCCTACATGTAGGTTTACATCCCTTATCTGCATGGGGTTAAGGACATAAACCCCGAATAACGCGCATTATCTGTGGATAAGGGGCCTTATTCCTAGGTAACGCTCCTCATCTGAAAATGCGAAACCTACACTAAGCATGCATGATAAGGGCCTTATCTGGGGTTTACGGCGTTAACTTCAGATATGGGGACGTAAACCATAAGGCGGGCCTTATCTAGTGTTAACGCTCCTATGGTACACCCATGCAGCATATAAGTGTGTCATTTTCGCCTTAACCCCAGATAAGGGACGTATTAAAAGGTGGGCATTATCTGGGGTTAACGCTCCTTATCCCCAGAGAAGGAGCGTTTAACTAAGGATAAGGCCCCTTATCCATGATAAGTCACGTTATTTGGGTTAGGGCCTTAATCCCAGATGGGACATAAACCTAGGATAACGGGACTTATCTTGGGTTAGGCCGGGCCTTAACCCCATGGACGTAAACCTAGGACTTTAAGGCAGGCACTGGGTTAACGCTCTTTAGGCTACAGATAAGGGCAGTTAACCAGGAATAAGGCCCCTTATCCATTATAGATAAGGCGCGTTATTCGGGATTTAGGGCCTTAACCCCTGATAAGAGACGCAAACATAACGGGCCAAGTATCTGGGGTTTAAGATCCCTTATCTGGGGTTAACGCTCCTTAATATCGTCTTCTTCTTCTAGTAAGTTCTTCCTCCGATAAAGTGCAGATTCATCCATAGATATTTAAAATAAGGCCGAGCGTTTACTAGGGATAAGGGGCCTTATCCATAGATAACTGAGGCGCCTTAACCCGAGATAAGGAGCGTTAACCCCAGATAAGGCCGCCCTTATATGGGGTTAACCTTCCTTATCTGGGGTTAAGGGGGGACTTAAGGATTTTTTGTTGAATATTGTTAGTGCTGTAATTATTGAACTATGACTCAAATGTATATAAAAGTATACTTTTTTGGAAAGGAAATGGATCAGAGAATCCAAATTTGGCATCAATTTTGACCAAAAAGAAAATCACAAAATTCACTTTTTTGACCCAATTTTTTTGAACAAAGCTAACAAACATAATTTTGAGTTAAAAATGCCCAAATCACTTGATGTTGATGTAAAGACACTAATGAAGGGACGATTTTTTGTTGTTGAACCTAATCCAATATTTTTTGAAATGTTGACAAAAAAGTGTTAAAAAGTGGCACTTTTTGGTCAAAATTTCCAAAAATATTAGATTAGGTTTAAAACAAAAAATATCGTCCCTTCATCAGTGTCTTAACATCATTATCAAGTGATTTGGCCATTTTTAACTCAAAATTATTTTTGTTAGTTTTGTTCAAAAAAGTTTGGGTCAAAAAAGTGAATTTTGTGATTTTGTCAAAAAATCTACTTTTTTGGTCAAAATTGACGCCAAATTTGGATTCTTTGATCCATTTCCTTTCCAAAAATGTATACTTTTATATGCATTTGATTAATAGTTTAATATAATATTAAATTACAGCACTCACAAAATTCAAAAACTCTAATCAAAAACTTCCTATCAATGTAAGGGGGCACTGACGACACACCGTATGCTTTCTTTTTATAGACGTGGACTTGGCTGTGGTTGGTGATAATTTATGACGTCTCCCTAAATTTCGATCAGCAGTGCTGCGTAACAAGAGGGAATATCAGAATCCCAGGGAATATATTCAAAATGTCAGCGCCCATGTGCCGATTTTGGCGATGTAGGGCCACAGTCGCTGGTGCAGTAATGCAATTTCCTATGACATTTCGCCGATTTTATTCACAAAGTGGCATCATATGTAGGCACAGTAAGCAGTTCTGTACACAATCAAATGCTGGTAAGCTTTTTAAATGAAAATATTGCATGTTCTACCCGTGTCTAAAATTTAAATAATAATAATAAGCTTTTTAAAAATTAAAAGCTTGTTTGTTTTCACTTCAGTTTTGTTATAATAATAATGTTAGCCCACTACTACTAGCCTATCAATTCAGTAAGCTCTAACTCTGCTCTTTTCAAAATCAAGCCACCCTTTCTCATGTTTCTCATCAATTTCTAAATCTACCAAACCCTAGCTACTATAAGGCTAAGCTAGGGATGTTCATATTTGTTTTAGAAATGTTAAATGTTAAATTTGTGAAATTGATTCGTGACATGGATGTCAAATTCGGAAGGGTTGCGACTGGTTTAGCATGCCCGATTTATGATCAAAATTACTTTATTAAATTGGCTATATTCTGGAATAAGATCAGTTTAATCGTCTCTCGGAAGGGTAATTAATATTAAATATTAATAAGAACGTATTTCGACTAGAAAGTACAACATATTCAACTTACCTTCATTTAAAACCGGGCCTCGTACACCCGTGAGAGTCGCCGTATTTGGGCCAGATGACGTAGCAACACTTGTCAACATTTTCAACATTTTGGTATACGGTGAAGGGCGCCGCTCGAAAATACGAAACTGGACAACCCTACCCTAGCTAGGACTAGCAGTGGCACTGACTACAGTACAGGCGCAATCCTCGTATTGTAGATATTCATGGTATTCTGGGTTTTCTTGCTGTTATCAGAACGGCCTATATGACCTTCCTAAATACAAGTGAAGTTGACAGTATTTCATGAAATTCAGGAAATATCACGAATTTGTAGTATCATCAGAACGGTCCACGCTGTCAGCGCTATGTAGTATAGCATGCAGTGCTATAATGTAGTATAGCCTTGCAATACACGTGTGTTGTTTTGTCTATATCGCGAAAAATCAATCACATGTTTAAGAAAAAAACCAGGCAGACTAGTGGTATTTAATTCCTATCTAAAAAACGAGACAAACAATGTAATAATTTAAGTTATAATCATTCCTTCATTAAAACTTGACCACTACTTGTTCTTACAATTAATTTGGAAAATCAATGCACAAATGATAATTTACGTCCAACTTTTGTTTCTGCCGGTAGAAAATTATTTCTTTCGGTGACCTAGCTAGGGGGTCTCACTGTAAGGAATCCAACTCGCTATGTACAAAATCCCGGAAGTAAACGGTATAGCCTGCTCCCGTATTTTTATAATTTTTTTCCGGCAATGGCAAGAATTTCAGACTATATATGGGGGAAAAAATCTGTTAATACTACAAATTTGTAGTATTTCACGAATATCTACAATACGAGGATTGCGCCTGTACTGGACTAGGAGGTACAGTCTGATCCGTGGCGAGTAATGAGTCTGAAATGAAGTCGCCATATAACAATTCAGAATTTTGTCTTCTTTTTCATAGCATTGGTTGTCCGCCTAGTGGTTTACTTTGTTAAATACAAGTGTACACCCATGAGAAGTAAAACTAGTAATAGCCAGACTGTTTTTTTATGGCGTCAAAATTTATCAAGCAGAAGGAAAAATGTGAAGGTGATACTCCGAATCTCTTTCATCTCACCGTTTTTCTTACTGAAACACATACACCTTTCTGAGGGAGACAATCTCTCACCAACGCCAGCGCAAAACACACCACACGGGCAGACGGGTGAAAAAATGTTTGCATCACTGCACATCTCATAAAACCTGGCTCTTACATATCAGTGGGGGTGTTAATCATTGATCCTTTTTCACTTTTAAAATCTTTAATTTAATTTTTAACAATAGAAAAAAGGAGCCAGACATCCCTGCGCTTTCTTAAAAGGCAAGGCCTCTAAGGCTCTAACTCAAAATCAATATTCCCGACATCAGACTCATTCCGCCTGATCGCGTCACATTTGCACTCCAGGATTGTCAAGTTTCTGGTGTGTCATTCATTAACTATAAACATTTTAATGGGCTTCAAAAGATGTTTCCCCACGATGCATTTGGATTACCTTTGTACCCCGATATCGTGGCTTTCTGTCACGCATGACACTTATCAGAAAATTGATGGTTCCCCTGTCTTTTTGGTTTTCCAATAACTGTGAGTAAGTCGTTTACTAGTCGAGCTCTTAGGTTTTAGAAATAAGAAAAGGGAACACTGACAACTAATTTATCTATCAATGTAAACAAGAATCTAAGAGCTCGAAAGATGATGGCGCTATGAAGTCATGATTTTGTGCATTTTCTATCGGAACCGAGATGAATTGGAGACCAGATTTACGGCATTTTGCAAAATGCAATGCATTGTGGTGCTGTCTTTAGAGAGTGTTCCTTTATTATTTACAGGAAAGAATAGTCAAAGCGGAGATGGTAGCAAAAAGCCGGATCAAGTATTCTGGGACATGATGGAGGCACGGACGGAGCAAGCGTCACGCACCCTCCTAGTAAAGGTACCACAGAATGTGTCGGTGGAGGGCATGCTGAAGTATCTGAAATCACAGGTGGGAAGTATCGCTAATTACTTTCCATACTCACAGAAGGTTAGTAAGGCCACTCAAAAATAATAATTTGATTCTTGTAGCCCTCCCTCCTTACTTTCTGGGAAAAGATCAACTTTTTTCCCCTTCAAAAATTAAAGTGATTGAGTTTCTAATACTGAAATTTTAATGGTTTTAATATACATGTATGAGGGTCATTCAATAAGTTCTACCTCCCACCTCATATACCAGTCTTATGAAATATTCCAAAATTGTGGCGTTGAATCTCAGCTACAAATTCATAGTAAATCAGTCTGAGCCACCGGTTACCACAACAAGTACATCTCATTTAATTTTGGTACCTGAAAATAAGGGCAAAGCAGAAAAAGAAAAAAGAAGAAAAAACTCAATTTTCCCGACCGACCGACCCAACTTTTGAAAGTGATCTATGGACAAACAAATCATTTATTATTTTTGGCCTTATTTCAATCAAAACAGGAACACTATGCCATCGTAGAATTCCATCAGGAATCTTCCCTGAAGAGGATCTTCAAGACGAAGAAGAAGGTTCATTTCCTGAGTCTGTCCGCATCTTCCCGTGTCCAAGAGCACACACATGACCCGGATGACTGGCCTGTAATCAACCAGGACATAGAGGGCAGTGTACTAGCTGAGCATTTGGCTACAGCTAATTCAGTAAGTACTAAGTAGTAATGCCTTGCCCTGCCAGAGCTTAACACTTTCCATGCAGCAGTTGTCTGCAGACGACACTTCCAAAATGTCACAAAATATTTCAAAACTTTCAACATTAATGAATTCCATCGCCATATTTGGAATCACCATGAGAAATGCATCAAAATAAGTACAAACATATGCATAATAGTATTGGTTCAGTAATCCTTGAGATAGATTTTGAAAGTTCGGAAAGGTTTCTGAAAAATCTGTATTGTATGGTAAAACTAATAGCCTTGTGGAAAGTGTTAATATATGCAAAGGAGCGTTTGGTGTTTGGTGTTGAGCTTGAATTTGCACCTAAATGTACTCTTCTCGTGCAAATTATGTTTACAAAGGTAATTTTGAAGACTGAGGTTTGCTTCATGTTATTGAGTTTTGCTCTTCATTTACCATGTTTTTTCCAGAAGAACGGAAGGCTTCAACGAGACAGTGACGTAACTGCGTCATTCACTAATTGCAGTACATTAATGTACGGGGCCTACTCGGAGCACTGGCGTATGCACTCACGCGTAGAAAGGCGGAAGACACATACGCTTGCATAAATGTTGCGCCTGTATAGTTACGTCACTGTCCGGAGGAAAGGAACCCGGGGGGGGGGGGGGGGCACTGACATTTGAAAAGGGTATAGGTATGTGCTGCGCTGAAGACCCCCTTTTTCACCCTCTGCTGCTAGTTCTTATGACCCCCCTTTTGAGCCTGCATCAGTTCTTAAGACCCCATTTTTATTGAAAATTCAAAAATCGCGAAATTTTGCGTTCCAAAGCACCAATTTTGTGTTCCAAAGCCCCAATTTTTCGAAAATTTTGCGTTCTTAAACCAAAATAAATCGAAAATTGAACTATAGGCCAGTTCTCAAGACCTATTTTTTGGAAAAAAATCAGTTCCTAAGACCCTATTTTTCGTCATAAAATCCACTCAGTTCAGTTCTTTAGCCCCCCTTTTTGAGACCCTGGGCGGCACACCCCTACCCAAAAAAAAGTTGAGTGCCCCCCCCCCCGGGGAAAGGAAATCAAGTAAAAACAGCTTATTTGATTTATGACAGGTATCAGATCAACTGGAGGTATTCTGTAGAGTTCAAAGTTTGCAAGAGTCAGAGATTCGCCAACGATTTCTACTTTGCCTGCTTCTGGAGGACAGCTTTCAAGCCCTGCTACCAGACTGTAATATCTACCCATTTGGATCGTCAGTGAATGGCTTCGGCAAGAGGAACTGTGACGTTGATATGTATCTGGATAGGGCTACTCCGAGAGGCATTGTACCGGTCATTAAGGTAGGATAGAGGCACAAGTTTTCTTTTATCTAAAACGGCAAATTCCGTTTTGTCAATGAAATACCCCCAGATTGGGGTTTTGAATTTTTTAAAAGTTGCAACCTTCAACATAGGCAGGTCATTGTATGAATTATTATTAACAAGACAAATCAAAGCCTAAAAAGCTAAAATGATTTCATCAATATATTTTCCGAAAAATTATGAACCAAAAATGATTTGCAACAAAATCTTTGAATTCTGTTTTCTGAACTGGTAAAACGGAAAACTTCTATCTCTTACAAAATTGGATTTGTCCCTTGAAAATGGAACATTTGACATAATAGCACTGATTAGCTTCCATTCACGGCGATCGAAAGTCCCGGTGTCGATGACTTCATGGTTATTGGTATTCAAGTACATTGTATAACTTCATCGACACCAGTACTTTCGATCGCCCGCAAATTTTAAAAATTGCATGTTGAGAGATGGCAGTTTTTATTCATTTTTGTTATAAGTATGACCTTTTATTCTATATAATTATGCAATTTGGGCTCAATAATAATTTGGGCTCAATAATTTCTAACATATAATGCACAATGTTGTGCTTGCTGGATCTGTTCACACATCTAACGGACCTTAATGGAAATAAGCTTATCTTATTGGGTTATCCAGGGTCGTAGGACCCAAATGATATCAAATCAAACCCAACCCCAAATCTATACCATAGAATGGGGATACTTTGACCCTTCCTTGATGGGTAATTTTGGCCCACCAAAAACAAAAAGAAGAGTTTATTTGTCAAATGTTGAGAATTTTTTGATTTCAACATTTTAAAATTTGGTATTATTACAACAACATTACCCTGCTACATAATGATATGTGTAATTGTGTATCTGGAATTGGACCTAAACACAATATAAGCTGCAGGATTTTAATTTATTTTATAGGAGAACATTTGTTCAACACATACATGGTGTGTGTATTTAGCAACTTTTGGTTGGTTGGACAGACAATTTACTTATGACAAAACAATTCCCAATTCATTTTTCATTTGCAATCTTCATTAATACGACACAGACCAGCATTTACTGAAAACAGAAGCGAAAATTGGGGTAACTTTAGCCCATGTAATAGTATATATAAGAATAATTCAAAACAATCAATATTCAACATTTACAGCCCAATTTATTTGTAAATGCTTGTAAATAGTCAAAATGAGCAATCGCACCATGATTTACCATATTTAGACTTTGGAATATTTATCTCTAGTTATACAATCTGTCTGTACATTTTGTGGGTATTTTTTTATTATTTATTACATTCTAATCTGTAAAATGTTCATGGAAATATTTTAAAAAGCAACCAAAACACTTCAACGGACCTTAATTATAAAAAAGGTTTGAAATATCGCGTTACAAGTAGGTAAGTGAGTTTTTTGCAAGTGGGCCAAAGTTACCCCCATGTGGGATAACTTTGGCCCACTCAAAGATTGGGGATAGTAACTATCTAGAAATATAAAAATTCAGAGGTACAATGTATAGACCTTCCGGTATATTATCGCTACTCTTAAGTTTTATGGACAATCCCATACGGTCATTTTGTCCAATCTTCAATGTATAATATTTTTTTATATCATATAATAATATAATATAAAGCAGTTTACCAACCCACGGTGTTTACAATAGACAATATAACAACAAATATTAACAACCACCAGCGAATGTCCCAACGAAAAATAAGCAAGGACATCCACCGGCGGGGAATTGAACCCCGGTCTCCTGATTACTAGACAGGCGCCTTAATAACCACTAGGCCACCGATACTTGCTGATAAACGGCAATAGAAATAGTCAAATTTTCAAAACAAAAACATCACGTGAGAGGCAAGTTATCAATTAGTATCTTCCTTGCAATGAATGAAAATAAAAATGTAATTAAAAGTGGGTCAAAAAGTATCCCCCATTCTACGGTACCAATATCATATGCTACCAGAAATAACTAAACTGTGCTTGTTGATTCTTCTTTTGACCATGTGCATCTTAGAGCCGGAATGGGAGACATTCATACGACCTGCGGTACGAAAAGCAAGCAGCCAAATCGAATCGTGTCAGCACGCAGTTGACTCTGCGCTCTCTCGCTCAGTATCTCAGACAGAGCGTCCCGTACTGCAAGGATGTGTTTCCGATACTGCAGGCCACCTGTCCACTGGTGAAATTTAACCATAGTGCAACAGGGCTGTCATGTGACCTGACAGCTGACAACAGGTAGGTTGTATCCAAATTATACATTTTGTTTTTAACCAAAATTTGTTAAGCCAAAAAAACCAAATACATCATAGATAATTGACTTAAGATGATTTTGGTGAAATTTTGGAATTTTTAACCCAAAACTGATTTTGTTAGGTTGTCTGAAAAAAATTGGCGCCAAAAAAGTGATTTTGGGCAAAAATGTAAAAATCACTATTTTTGTGGAATTTGATACCAAAAATGGATTCTCCAACTCATTTCATTTCAAAAATTGTATATTTTCATGTACATTACATTATTAGTTTAAAAGTTACAGTGCTTGATTAATTTCATATAAAAGGTTGACACCTTCCTTAAAGATCAACAAAATGGTGATTCATGTATGTTTTATTCAATGGAGGATATTGTAAAAAATAAATACAAAAAGAATTGCCCTTTAACGTTGTCCAGGAAACAATAGTAAGAGTTTCTAAGCTTGTATAATTTGTACCATACTGACGACGATGGCAGGTTACTACCCTGTAGGCCTATACGTCACAGGTGTTACTCAGACTCGCACACGAAACCTCAATAGGTCGATAGCATAAGCATTCACTGATAACTTTGGTTTGTTCAGACCTATTGATCGAGTCCCAGGCGGACATTGAGTTGGGGGTTACACCTGTTACGTAGTAATGCGTCGTCCGCATATAGTTCATCCCACACTAAAATAGAAACTCTGGCAATTATGATTGGTTTTATGTATATCCTTATCCCTGGAGAATATTTAAGAGTTATTATTTTTACAATATATTGTTCTGAAAATGCTCCATCTGAGTAAAGCCACTTGAACCTTGAATCACCATTTTTTTGATTGACCTTTAATCATATTGTGATGGTTTCTTTTCCCCCAGGCTAGGGCTAACCAGCAGTCAACTCCTTTACGTGTATGGTAACATAGATTCTCGCGTACGACACATGGTATTTATAATAAGACATTGGGCTCGTATTAACAAGATTACCAGTACTCAGTCAGGACCGTGGATCACAAACTTTCCTCTGACGGTCCTAGTGATATTCTTCCTGCAGACAAGATCGCCAGCAGTTGTGCCATCGTTGGACTATCTTCGCAGTATCGCAGGTTGGTTAATGGATTGTTTCATAACACCTCATTAACAGGGATGTAGCTACACTGGTCGGTGCCGGTCGGTAGCGAGCAACCGGCACTAAGGCTTAAACAACTGGCACTCACAGCAATTTCCAGGCAAATTACCCAGCACTTAGACTCAAAAAAAGATAAAAATTGAGTAAATGTACATCAAATACCACAAAATGGCTGAAAATGCCAGAGCGTGACGATAAATGTGTGAGATTTTAGCCAGCACTTAAATGTGGCTAGCTACAACCCTGCTCATTAATATTTATGAACTAATTATAATCAGCAGGCTGCGATGATTTTGTTAAAAATTGCCTGATCGGGCAAGGCTAGGTCAACTTTTAATTGCCCGATTATGCCCCAATAATATTGTGATATTTTTAAGACTTTGAAAATGGTATTGATGGGTCAGATTTCTTGCCCATAATGCCATTTTTTGCCATCGTTATAGCAAACTACACAATCGTGGCAGTCACCATTTTCCCTTCCCATCATGCAATAGCCACTTCAACTTACCTAAATCATCATTACGCTTGCGTTGTGACCGTGGAAAAGGTCCATTTTACAATTTTTCATTTCTTTCAGATTTTTTTCGACTTTCTGAAGCCCGAGAAAATGACGTCATGCTAATAAATAGAGGCCACATGTTTTAACTCAAGATTACTCAAGATTTTCCAGATCTTGCGAAAATTTATTAAATAATAACAGAAGGGAATTAAAGAAGGAATATGGGTACATCTTTGTGTTTCATTATATTTACAAAGGTAAAACTCAAAAACTGACTACAAACTTGTGATATTATTGCCAAATTGGCGATTTTATTATGTTTTCTTGTGAGCATTTGTACTTGCTCGATCGGGCGGCATGTCCTGTGGTTCAGCTAGCCTCGGGCTATCGGGCAGGCGATTTGTCGCAGCCTGCTATCAGAACAGTTTGTTGGCTAATCTGTACGACAAGGTACTATTTTATGAGGGAAAATAGTATGCTTACGGTTAGCGCTATTAAGGTCATTCCTATTTTCACTGTCTCCATATATGCCCCTCAATAAACTGTTCATTCTGCTCATGACATAACCCGCTTGAATTTTCCTAGAACAACCAAGGTCTTTGGTCAGCAAAAGTGTAGCTGGTCCGCAGTCATAAAACAGGCATGATATTTTGTAGATACAAATATGAAAGTAGATATTTTCCCTTTACAAATGTGATATTTTTTTGGCCTAAATTTGCATTTATAAAGCCAGATTTTAGGCAATTTAACACAACAGTCTGCTGTTTTTGTTGTTGATATTTCAAGGAATTTCAGATTTGTTCACCTGATGTGAATATCATGCTTGTAACAATCTCCTTTGTGCTACATGTATAAGATAAACTGTGTGAGTTGTAATCTTAAGACTCACCTTTTACCATGCTATTTTGAATTCTGTATCTCATGCCTTACAAATATTAAATTTAATTGGTATGTATTGTTATGCTATGGTATGTGACATCAGCCTACCGTCTTATAATTAGAGAATAAAGGTATTGTTTTTAGACCGTACCCGTGTTATATTGTCTGACATAGAACAACTCCGCCGTACCTTTATTCTCATTCTTAAACAATCATACTTTAGACATTTATCAAAGTAATAAGTAAATTTTATTGTCCACATTTGACAACTTTTACCCCTGCTAGGATCGAATAGCCCACAAACATTCCATCCAATCACATGCGATGAGTAAACCATGCGTAAGCATCGCAGCGCCGGCATAAACGCAGGAAAAGCCCTAAAGACGCACTGCAGAAGTGCGCGTTATGGAGCAAACCACGCATTGTGAAGGTCGGGCACGCTGTTAAAATGAAGCCCCACCTCCCCGTGTTCTATTGTCTCATAGAGATGTCGACGATTTCTCTGAGAACCAATGAGATTGCTTAAACTTTCTTAGCTGTTTAAGAATATTATATAAACATTCAATAACATTACTCCTTTAATGTACGTTGTGGTCACACAGATAGCTCAGACAGAGGGAACGTTGGCGGTAACGATACAACTTTTGTCGGTGACTTCAGTAAAGTGCCTGCATCACAGAATACACAGTCATCGGGTAAGTATTTTCCTAACTGGACTATATATAGTCCAGTTAGGAAAAAAACAATTGTTGTGTTGACCTCAAGTGCCCATAGATTTTAAGGTCGGGTCGGTCGGGTTTATTTTGGGGCGAGGCCTGAAGAGTATTGCTGTCAGACCGTGGCCGTCTTGGTTAATGTCAAGACAAAATTGTTAAATGTCAATTTTACTAATGTTTGCAAAGTTTTTGTGATTTTCTCAACAAAAAAATCAAAATATTTGCTAAATTTAGATTCTCTGATCCATTTCCTTTCCAAAAAATTATACTTTTGTGTACATTTGAAACATAGTTCAATAATTACAGCACTCACAAAATCCAAAAAAACCCTTCCTTAAGTCTCCCCTTAACATATATTATGAAAATCCATCATAACACCTTATCTTACAATTAGTACTATGAAGAATATGAACATTTTCAATTTTATAAACTGCTTATCAATGACGATAGTGTATTTGGTATTAACTTTGCAGAGAGCTTGTTGCAGGAGTTTTTCCACTTCTGTGCAACTTTTGACTATGAACACAAAGCTATGTCGATCCGACAAGGTGAAGCATGCACAAAACCGGAACTTATTAAAACCAACCTCTATATAGAAAACCCTTTTGAAACACATCGGAATGCTAGTCAAAATGTCACACAAAGGGTTGTCAATTTACTGAGAGACAGCGCCAAACTCTCTCTGGACGTTATGAATATGTCGGACTTTGCAGTCCCCAAGGACCCATTGAGTGACGGCGTAACGCCCTCGTGGGGAGCGACGTTACTTTTTCAACGCAATGACGAGGATGACAGGATGAGAGCCAATAGGACGATTGCAAACATTATGAATATTCTAGAAAAAGATGTAGGTGATTCGACGGGGCAAGAAGTTGAACTTGACAATGATGAGAGTAGGAGGGGGGATGACAATGGTACACAGGGTACATCGCAAGATTCATTTAAGGTAAGAGCCGGGTTGTCACTTAGGTGGTCGGTGTCGGTTGGGAGGAGCCGGCACTCATGATTGCCAACCTGCACTCTTAAAAAAGGGTAAAAAAAACGCACTCTAATTTCTTTTTTTTTTTAATTTTAATTTTTTACAATTTGTTGATAAAATCATTAAACTGCCTCACAAAAAAAAGAAATGATCTGGCAGAAGCCCTCAAAGTGCATTAAAGAAACCTAAAAAACATTAAGAAGGCCTCTAGGCCCCATGCCATGATCCACTGCACTTAGTTCGCAACACTTATTCCGTTTGCCGTCAGTAAAATTAACCGGCACTCAATTTTGGCTAGTGACAACACAGGGTAAGAGCAGGGGTGTGCAACTCAAACTGTCGTCCATTAGAGATTTAACTTTTGCGTGAGTATAGTCTTGGTGGTGCTGTAGCACTATCTGTCGTCTGCTTAAGGTGCGTTTATACTCGCGTCGTTGCGTATCGGTCAACGTCGACAGACAAAAGTTGACATTGCTTAAACTCGCGCACCGATATCCGTCGACGTTGGCCGATGCGCAACGATGTGAGTATGAACGCACCTTTATGTGTAGACTTGCATCAAGTCTGTCAGACAAAAACAACAACGGTATATAGTCATCAAAAAAAGTAACTATACAGGTAATAAATAGGCTTTTAACTCTAGAAATATATATCCTACCTAAAAATATTAAATCGAAGAAGAAGCTAAATTGCTGAACAACTTTATTATTTAATATTTTTAGGTAGGATATATATATTTTTAGAGTTAGAAGCCCATTTATTACCTGTATAGTTAAATTTCTGATGACTGTAGTGTATATTTTATAAGCAACACTTCCTTTATGTATAACCGTTGAAAATATACAGGTCGGTATGCACGAAAAAGTTCAACCCTGTCTAACTTTAAACTGGGTCTTACAGATGAATAGTCCTTCTGGAAGGACCATTTTATTCTTTTATATTCTTTGTGTGCTCCTAACTAGATCCAAAACTAAAATTGAAGTTGTCTAATCAGGCCTGGAAATAGCAACCATCCACCTGCCCATAGCGAGTGACTTTTGCATCGGGCGGGTGATGATAGGAAAGTACCGTCCGACTGGCGGGTAAAACTTTTTGAACTCACAGTGTAAGTGTGCTACACTGGCTGGTGGAATTTCGGTTTGGGCAGGTATTTTTTGTGAGTTACCTACCCAACTGGCTGGTTTTAAAAAATTTGACGTTCCAGCTCTGTGTCTAATTAGGCCTAACAAAAATAAATGTTTGTTTCCGGTAACATGCTGACAAAAAAGAGGGTCGGTCGGTGGGGAAATTTTTTTATTTTACAAAAAAAAAATATTTTAGATTCACCATGTAAATAAATTGCAAAGCTTCTGAATTTTGACCGTCATCACAATATCAACAGTGAACGCCAACTTCCGAGGCAAATTTCATTCATTATTTTATTATAATTCATTAAATGTAAATACACTGCATTTTCTCATTAAAAAATAAATGTTTTTCCTTCGATCGTACTTGGCTTTACTTCAACACGTGCGCGAGAGACTTTTGCATGCCCGAACTGAGGTTAATAATATGATATTTCTTTTCTGTTCCACACGGTTCCCAGTGTGTTATTTTTACCATGTTACGATACATCATTCCATGTGGTTGGTTGGTTTTTTGGTGGTACCCAAAAAATTATTATTGCGATAACCAACCGCAAATACTGTGCTGTTGTTGATGAATGGAAATAAACTTTTACTAGTTTTCGGCGTACGGACGAACGGAAAGCAAACTTCAGAATTGTTGCAGATTTCATGGAAATGGGTACATTCAAATTGGACCTTCGGCAAAATGGGAATGTAAAACTAAATGGGAATGTAAAATTGTTATTCTCTCAATACATTTCCGTAAATTTGGACTGAAAAAATACGAACGGTAGGTAGAAAATAAATTTTATTTTTTTCAAAATGTTGATAAAATTTGTACGGTCGGCAGGTTTTAAGAGGGTCGGTCGGGTTACCGGAAACAACAATTTATTTTTGTTAGGCCTTAAGCTAATGTAACAATAAAATACATTGCCTCTTATAAGGTTTATTAATAATGTAGAATGAGCTCAACAAAGCATAAAAGGATCCTTTCAGGAAGGACTATTCCCTATTTAGACCAGGTCTAAATTGATACCAGGTTTAAGTTGTTTTGTGCATTTACAGACCACAAGGTTTTGACAAAACAGCGACAATATATATACCACAATGTTAGAAAACTATTGTTCGAACACTTTGTAGGTCCAATGTGAAGTGTATCCCTTCTCCCCTGATCAATGTTGAATCCCACAATTTGTCCAGCATAGCCCATGGCCCGGCTACATTGATCGGTGGGGTAGGGGGAGGGATATGAGGAGGGTGAAACTTCAGGCAACCATAAACAAGTTTTGATTTTCATGTGCAATCCCCAAGGATTACTCACCCAAATAAAGGTGTTACCTTCATGTAAGGGAGGCAGAGTTAGTCTAGGGTAAAGACTTCATTGAGAGATTATGTTGAATAAAGCTTGTAATCCCAGAATGACTTTTCACGCTAGACTAGTTTCGTAATTCCCTTACATGGAGGTAGAACCCAAATAAGGGTGTGTCAAAAAAGGTGTCCCATGTGAAACATGATTATTAATTTTTTTGGCCATGAAAACTATATAAAGAGTTCGCAAAATACTAGTAATAATGTTCGGTAATCCTTAATGTGCCATAACAATTTGTTTCTATCTAT
Organism: Ophiura sarsii; assembly: GCA_035610835.1. Classification (NCBI taxonomy): domain Eukaryota; kingdom Metazoa; phylum Echinodermata; class Ophiuroidea; order Amphilepidida; family Ophiuridae; genus Ophiura; species Ophiura sarsii. The sequence goes on from CM069456.1 coordinate 54,769,076, forward strand.
TTTGGAACTTCCATTATCAAATGATGGCAAATCTACTCGAACTTGTTCAAATTCAGATTTTGCCACTTTTCAGCTCTTTATTAGAATCGTCATTCAGTGCGTAATTGAAGATAATCAATTAAATCAATGATAATCTACCTACTAAATGTTGATAGTTAGTTGAATTTGAACCAAAAACATATTTTTATCAATATTAGCCATGACATACTATATAATATTTGAATTTTAAATGGTATTTTAAATAATACATTGACAATCCTAAAATCCTCATAGGAATCTCAAAGGCATTGTTTTCAGTTGAAAGTCATTTTCTTGTTCAAAAGTGGCCAAAGTGGGATTCGCACTCTTGTTACTGAATCGATCATATCTCTGTAGTTAGGCGGTGAATTCAATGGGATAAAGTGTATTTGATAGATGATTAATATATAGGGCTTACCAACAGTCTATTTTATGAAACAATAAGATATAGAATGTATTTTTAATTAATTTTCAAACTCATGGGACACCTTTTTTGACACACCTAGTAGCATGCTTGGTTTGGCAACAATTAACATCTCTCACCTGGTTTCAAACGCTTTTGTTTTCAATTTCAGAAAAAGATCAACATTTAAGGCCAAATAAAAAACAGAAGACTGCACACATAGCTTTTAAAATGTGAACTTTTTGCCCATTTCTTTTCTTGAACTTTCAAAAATGATGGTGTGAGCCAAGTTGTGACTACATGGAATGTATATTTTCAATATTAAAACAGTGTTTAAACTTTAAAAAAAAAGCCCAATTGCCTCCAGTGATTTATTGGACTAATGCTTCTTCAAATTTTAATTTCACATTGTGAAGTACCATATCAGCTTCATTTTCTTGCTTCACTTGTCTCACGTTAACAAATTTATTTAAAAAACCACCGCATAAAAATCACATTTCTTCGCATAGCCCTTTTTTCAGGTTTCTTCTGAGACAAACCTTTTTTTAGTTGGCCTAATAATATCGTGTTCAATTTCTTGCAGTTTCCTGGTAGAATGGATGGGGATGGTGCTACAAAAGGTAAGGTTAATGCTCAGGGCTGTCTATTCTGACATTTTTGCTGCAAACGCTGGGGAACAATTTTTCTCTTTTGGGAAAGCTTTTCAAGTTTTATATTAACCCTAACTCTAGATCACCACACGGCACCAGATTTCTTTTCCGACCCAAATATTCACCAGAAAGGTCCCCTCGACCCCCCGGGAATTGAACCACGGACCTCCAGTACTTGGGCCCAGATCCTACCCATTACACCACGGCTGTCAGTGGACACTCGGCTAGTATATTCGCCTCGTTATATGGTCCGTTTTGTAGCCCAAAAACCTGGACGCCGGGTTATGAAAACATTTTTTCCGCCCAGTTGCCGTGCAGTGTCGTAAAGTTAGGGATATATCTATGATGAAAATTACAAAATTTTGGATTGAAAAAAAAAAAATTGCTGTATAATAAAAAATAAAAAAATGGAAAAAAGAAAAGGTCAAATGATGATAATAATAAACAAATTTAAATGTTCATCATGTTCATCATGGTCATCATGTTCATCATGTTCACATAAAAAAGATGACCTGGCTGGCAATCAGGGAAAAGTTGGGTTATGTGTGGCTTGACTGTTATTCATCCGAATATCTTTTTTAGGGAAAGATTTTGAGTGTGATCTGTGGCGGTAGCATTTTCTGTGTGGTGGGATGTGGTGTTTTAATATGGTTATCCTTCCACTCCAAGAGTACATGGGTCTCCTTGTGGTGGGTCGTGGTGTTCCAACATGCTCATCCTTCCACTCCAAGAGTAGATAGGTCTCCTTGTGGTGGGATGTGGTGTTCTAACATGCTCATCCTTCCACTAGGTCTCCTTGTGGTGGGATGTGGTGTTCTAACATGCTCATCCGTCCACTAGGTCTCCTTGTGGTGGGATGTGGTGTTCTAACATGCTCATCCTTCCACTAGGTCTCCTTGTGGTAGGATGTGGTGTTCTAACATGCTCATCCTTCCACTCCAAGAGTAGATAGGTCTCCTTGTGGTGGAATGTGGTGTTCTAACATGCCATCCTTCCACTCTAAGGAGTAGATGGTCTCCTTGTGGTAGAATGTGGTGTTCCAACATGCTCATCCTTCCACTCCAAGAGTAGATAGGTCTCCTTGTGGTGGGCCTTGGTGTTCTAACATGCTTATCCTTCCACTCCAAGAGTAGATGGGATGGGGAAGGATTTGGTCAGACGACGGTTGTAGCGCTGGGCAGTGTTCGTGGTTGTCCGGTTGCCCAAGACAACCATATTAGCCACGGACAACCAAAATGCACTTTTGCAGTTGCATTTCCATGAATGTCAATGGGAACCAGTAGACACTGGTGACAGAAACCAGTGGTCATGTGATGAAAGTGATGCATGCTGGACTGCACAAGAAATATTCTTTGTCCCATCACCTGCTTTCGGGAAACTCTTAATATACTTAGCCAGTTGCAATATATTATGTAAAAAATGGTTAAATTTGAAAATGTTATTGTTTTCTGTTACAGAAGACGCTAATGAGCCACCGTCACCAAGCATTTACACATCTCTTCTAAATATGTACGGCCAGAAATACAATTTAAAAGTAGAGTATACGGTAAGTGACAGCATCTTTTATGAAACTGTTAAAGTGGACATTTTCGTGCTATACATATTTTCGCGCTCGAATTGGCTACCACGAAAATGATAGCATGCAAATGTACTTCTTTTGCATATATATGTCTATAAGACGCGAACAATTAATCGCGCACAAAATTACAATTTTACAGTACTACACTGTCTATCAAAAAGACTTATGGGGACACTCTTAATTTGAACAATTTCGTTGATAAAGTTGTATTTTGTGTGGTTGAGTCGATTGTCAATCAGTCTGTCCATATGAACGGCTCTAACTTATTTTAAAGCTCTTTTCAGAGCCACCATCTATATTCAGTGGACAATGGGCAGTCCATTTGAACAGCTCTTTTTTAGGAAAGGGGTACCTACTTTCAAGTCAACGGGCAAGGGACAGCCCAAGTGACGATTTTCATCACAATAGTTTTATTTCCACAAACAAATCTTGCAATGCTGCTGAGGCTCAATCAACCCTTTTCATATATGCATGGCCTGAAAAATGGTTTTTTTTTCCCCGGCAAGCGATTCCAAATTTCCCTCCAAAATGGAATGCATTTCTCTCCAAATGCCAAAATTTCCCTCCAAATGCTCAAATTTCCCTGCAAGGAGCTTTCCGTATTGCCTACTTTTTCAGCCTGTGCATGTATGATTGACCTCTAAATAATTTCTTTTGCAGTTTACGGAAGAGAAGGCTTCATCTAATACCAGGATATTTACGGCCCAGTGTCACATCGGTGGCGAGGAATCAACCGTTGGTAGCGGCAGAACTAAGAAGATGGCTAAACATGAGGCCGCTAGATCTATGCTACTCAATCTGCCATCATCAACAACAAAAGCTTTATGAAAGCTTTATTCAGGTATGTGGAATGTGTTAAGCTGGTTGGGGGGTGTTAGCTTAGATAGAAGGGGTAGAACTCAATCTTCCATCATCAACGACAAAAGCTTTAAAGCTTTAATAAAGCTTTATTCAGGTATGTGGAATGTGTTAAGCTACTTGGGTAGAGGTTTGATGGGTAGGGGGGGGTAGCTTAGAGAGAAGGGGCATTAGCTGCAGATGAGCCTTGCCGATAACTGGTCGGTTTTGATGTGATAGGTCACATACAAATATATTATGTATGATCAATTCCGATCTAAAACGTATGGCAAGACATTATTTAGTTCTTTTTAAGGGCTGTTAACCCTCACAACATGAAATTTATCAAGCGTGTAACTTTTGAACTATTAATATGATGTATATAAAAGTATACATTTTTGGAAAGGAAATGAGTCGTCAAATCCATTTTTGGTATCAAATTTCACCAAAAATGCTGTTTTTTAAATTTTTGATCAAAAAAAAAAAAAATCATTTTTTTTTGGCTAAGCATTTGCGGAAAGCGTAAATTCCCTAGGAGCGTTTTTTTTAATTTTTAATTATTTTTTTTTGGTCTATAATTAAAAATAAAAAAAATTGACAAAAATATATTTTTAGTTAGCTTTTCCAAACCTAAAATGGGCCAAAAAACGTGTTTTTTTATAATTGTCTCCAAAATGGTCAATTTTATGATCATGGTTGGATTTCATTGAATCCTTTTCTATATAGATTAAATGAATAATGAAGAAGTTACGGCAGTTTTAAGGAGGCTATACCTGAGGGTCCACACCCCCTTTTAAGTGCACAAAATACATAGTATGCATACTTTTGAATCCGCCTTAAGCAGCAGCAGCAAATGAATACATAAGGACGCGGGCACGCATGAAGGCAACTAACGCGCTGTGCATCAAATGTGTGATGTTTGCAACCAATACAGTGTGTGTGTGGCTTTAATCGCGTGCTTACGCTTGAATTACTTTTGTGCGCGAAGGGATACATAAATGTATACATAAGGACGCTGGCGTGTGTGGGGCTATAAATGCGTGCTTAAGCTTGGATCACTTATGTGCGTGAAGAGATTAAAATGACTATTTCTCGCCAATTTGGAATTAATTAAACTATACATTGAGATGTTCCGATTATTTACATTTATCATATTCCTTTTCTTCCGATTTTTCTTGACAGTATTTCATCAGAATGGCTCCCCGACGACGAATCCACTGGAAAAACCTTGGCTACAAGACGGTGACGACCTGCCTGCTCGGACTGACCGTTTACAGAGGCTATCTGTATGGCTTGCGAGTTATAATTACTTTCAGAGGAAGAAAGAAATTACGGCCGAGAACTTACAGCCTGCTTGGATAACCGCCTACGGAGGCTATCTGTATGGCTTGCGAGTTTATAATTACTTTCAGAGGAAGAAAGAAATTATGGCCGAGAACTTACAGGCGCCACAAATGGGACCTATATAAGATTAACCGCGCCCCGTCTTCGCCATTTACTCCCAGACTTGCGTGCAACATTATTTTCCCTCCCCCTCGATTTGGTATGCCACTTGCAGTCAAGATGGCTGCCAGATAGAGGGATATAGTGATCACAGTTTGTACATGATGACAGACAATGGAGCAAGAGTATACCAGACACCTGCCTGTTTGATTGGTTTATTTATTAAATTTATTTTAACTTTAGCACTTTCTACGCGGCTGCTATTAATTGGTTGTACCATATATACAAAGCCAATTTTTCCGAAACCTTTCCCAACTTTCAAAGTCTATCCAAAAGATTACTGAATCGATACCTGGCATATTTGTACTTATTTCAATGTATTTCACACGGTGATTCAAAATATGGTGACAAAATGCAACAATTCTGACATTTTTAAAACATTTTGTGAAATTTGGAATGTTGTCTGCAGACGCCTGCCGCGTGGAAAGTGTTAAAACCAGAGTGGGGGTGGTTGAGGCCTACACAACCATCTTCTTCTGGGCATAACAATGAATGACATTTAGTTGTGGCTTGTGGGCATTTCGGTAATGAAACCAAAAGGAAAAGATACATCTTGAATTAGAAGAGAACATTTCTTTTTCAACCATACAGCAGTGGAACCTTATGAATTTTTCGTAGAAATATTCCAAGAAGGAAACTTACTAATTTTTCCATACAGGTTTCAACAACATATCTGTTGTCTTCCTCAGTGGATTGTGTTCGATCCAGAGCTAGTGTTTCTAGTCTGTTTCTTGATGACGTCATCAGTTGTTGATGATGACGTACTCTGGATCACTGAGTCGTAAAGATGACTGAGAGGAGTCGAGATAATAGCCAGAGACGAAACAAGAAACACCAGATGAATTCGCGAATCTATTTGGATTAGGAGGAGAGGCGGTATTAACCAACAAAAGCACCTTATGAACGGTGATGAGGGGGCTTACCAACTCAGTCATCTTTTACGGTAAAATGAACACATCAGCTTTCATTTGATATGCAACACAGTATGAATATGTCCCAGAGCTCAGCCACATGCTTTAGAATACGGGGAGGTTTCAATCTGAATGTGCCAAAAGTCAAGAGCATTTCTGTACAACACAGCAAAATGTTGTTAACATTTTTAAACCATGCGGGTTCTTCAAGTACCCTGTTTAAACAAGTTTTGCATATTTAAACATTCGTTTGAGCTGGGTACTTGAACAACAGCAGTTGTTTAAAAGTTTTAAATATCGTTTTTGACACTGTAGCTCTCAATGTAAAACTTCATTCATCAGATTACAAAGTTGTTCTTTTGAGCATGAAATAGTGGTGAATTTGGCACAGTTTGAATGAGACTTCCACACATTTACAAGCAGAGGCGTCTAAGCACTGAAACAAGTGATTGATACGAATGAGGTGTCGTTGGAAAGAAAAACTTATCCGATTTTCATTGATATGAAACACAATATGAATATATCACAAAATATTTGAGCAGTTTATATACCTAAAATAATGAACTTGGTGCCAATTTAGTGAATTTAGTGATAATTATTTTGCTTAATTGTTAATTGGTGTTTTTCATGAAAAACTACCCTTTGGGCGGATAAAAAAACAAACCTGTTCTACGGGCAAATGGACCTCTCACAGGTAGGATCGGTCAGTTGGGTGTTGTTGTTTGTTCTTTGGGTTATTTTCCTGAATTTAAAAAAAAAAAATCCACTTTTGCAAACATCTCAACAAAATTACAAAAATATGTAAACATTTCTAAGTTCTCAAAGAAATGGGTAGGTCGGGCCTGTACGACAGGGTTGGTTTTTCGTTGCTTTTAAAGTTTAAATTAGAGACACTACTGTATTATGACTCTTTACCTTTCTCTGTTGATGTTTACAGCGTAAAATTGTGAAAAATGGGCCGAATAAGTAAAAACTAGCAATTACTTTTGCTAATCATTTTCTTAAAGGTGCATGACCCGATTTGTTCTCGCTGTTATTTCTAATCTATGAGGGTCATTCAATAAGTTCTACCGCCTCCCTCATGACATCGCTAATATGAATGTCAGCCTCATGACATTTGGCATGACTATAGCTCTGAATCATGGTTACACACATACTATACACAGTAAATAATCATTGATATCTGTTTCACTATTGTTCTGTTGTTGTCAAAGCCAGAGAGCAATTTTGGACAACAGAAACGTAAAATTACTCCCAAAATAATTACATGTTTTTTCGTTACGGACACTAAATGGACATTCGTTTTTAACTGAAACTCCAGAAAAGTACAACCAGTACTCAGACTGATTTACTTTGTATTTTTAGCTGAGATTCAAAACTACATTTGTGGAATATTTCATAAGACTGGCATATATATGATAATAAAAGTATGAGGTAGGACGTTGAACTTATTGATTGAACTTACTGGTACCCCTGTATGGAACATCCACCCTACTCACCCTACTTAGCTCCCTGCGGCTTCTGGCGCTTTCCCTAAATCAAATCAAAAATTGCTGGTAGGCCTGTTTTTAAGGATCCTAGACCTAGCCAAAGCTGTCCATATTCAGAGATGAGGACATACATGTACTCTACTTTTGAGTACCATCCATGCTTGAGAAGTGGAAGATGGAGGTACAGGGGTGTTTAGACATCAGGGCCGGAAGCTACTTTGAGGGAATGTGGGTGACTGTTGTTTTTGAAATTGTATGGCCATCTTCAGAAAAATGGGCCATGCTCTCATACTTTTTTGATCATAACAATTGAAGGAAACATCTGTCAGGCCCAATATCTGAGTTGGTCGGGCGGGCATAGTCGGTTGAGATTGGCAGTGTCAGTTCATTTGATAAGGGGAATCATGGAATTATGATGGTCAAATTAGTACAAGGATAGCAATCACGCCATGTGCACCCCCCTTTTCAAAAAACAAACAAACATACCAAACACCCCCCCCCCCCAAAAAAAAAAGACACCATTTAAATATTTTTAATTTTTTGGCACATTTTCATAAAATATTAAAGAGTTATCTTTGCAGAACCTAAAATGGGTCAAAAAACATGTTTTTTTATAATTTTCTCCAAAATGGGCAATTTCATTATCATGGTTGGATTCATTGAACCCTTTTCTGCAATAAACTGTATACTTTTATATAGATTAAATGAATAATGAAGAAGTTATGGCAGTTTTACGGAGCGGAGGCTATGCTGAAGGTGTACAGCCCCCTAAAGCCAAAATGTAACTCAATCATGGCAAAATTAGTGTCCCCAATATGAAAAACCTAGCTAGGCCACAGTACTGCCCAGAATGAATTATAACTGGAAAGGTACATTTATGAATACCATTGTTATTGATCAGATTGCGTAAAATCTACATAATATGGTGTGATGAAGCAAAATGAGTCTGAATTCGGTCAAGATTCAATTTGTATTTTTCTACTTGATTGCATTAGAATTTCAAAAGCTACAATTTGCAGAAAACTCCTTTTAAATTGGTCAATTGGTTCCAAAGATATGAGCAGTTGAAGGGTAAAAAAAATATCAGGAAACAAAAGACATTATGTCTTTCGTTTGGCTATAAATCAATATTTGTGAGTTCCGACTCATTTTGCCATACTTCCGATGTTTGGTTAACGAGTTATCGGGTACAACGAGTTATCGGGTACAACGTAAAAAGGTCGTTGACCTTTGCATATGGGGTCAAAATTTAAACTTGCTCCGATTTTGAAAAACAATATCTCATATTGTTCGTATGATCACAAGGATTCCAGAAATAGTTGTTTTTTTACCACCAGGAATATTATGTGTAGGTCAAAATGTCAAGGTACACCGACCTAGGAGCCTATATAGAATCTGACCTTTTGACCCCTTTATGAGGTACAACAGACACTCTAGGTGGTAAAAACTATCATTTCTGGAATCCTTGTAATCAGACGAACAATTTGAGATATTGTTTTTCAAAATCGGAGCAAGTTTAAATTTTGACCCCATATGCAAAGGTCAACGACCTTTTTACGTTTTACCTGATAACTCGTTAACCAAACATCGGAAGTAAGGCAAACTATACTTTTTCGGAATCCTTGTGCTCAGCCGAACCATTTGGTGTGCTTTTTAGCTTAATTAAAGCCATTTGAATTTTTGGGCTCCTGTATGACGGCCATTTTGGAATTTGCGCTATAAAAGAACGTTCCCGTCACTTTTCAGAGGTGCATGGGAGCTCATTTTCTTTTAAAATGGTTCTAGTTGACAAATTCACTAAGAAACTAAGGTAGGAAGAATTTGGTCACTGAATCCAAGATAATGACTCTACTATTACTTTCATCTTTTGGGAGGATAAACTAGATTAATATAACGCATTATACAGATAACCAAAAAAAAATGCATGGTTAAATGCATGCATCAAGGTCAAATGGCCGTTTCAAATCAGGCACAATGATTTTTGATTCACCCTGTACAAAAATAAGCTTGCTTCTCACAAGTTCTAGGTTTATATAAGGCTTTTTTACTCCTAATAATGCAGATTTGAAATGTGAAATGATTTTTTAAAAGCTTTTTAAAACAAAACAAACATTCTCAGTTATTTTCTCAAGCATTAAATGCAAAATAATAACAAACCAATGTCATTATTACACAAATTTAGCAACAAGAACAACAAATTTGGGTGGATCCAGGATTTCTCAATAGGGGGGGGGGGGCAAAGCGGGTGTCAAGGGGGAGGCAGCCCCTTGCGGAAGTCAAGGTGGCAGAGCCCCTAGCGGGGGTTGAAGCAAAAAAAATTACACGTTTTTGCATGTTTTTACACGTTTTACACATTTGTTTACACGTTTTCACCGTCAAAAAGGCGCCCTGTCAAAAATAAGGGTTTTTTTTGTGATAGTCGAACTAAGTTAGGACTAGAGTGTAGACCGTTTTCATTAGTGGAATTCAATAAATCGTATAAGAGAAAATATCGCAAATCTTGTTCGGTTTATAAAATGATCACTTTTAAGCAAATGAGCATACAATTTGTTTACAACAACCAATTTCAACCAACTAAAATTCTTTAGAAAGCTGAGATAGCCCATCTGCTTCAAAACAAAATCCCAAAGTTGAGAACACCTTTTTTTTTTACTCACCCTGTAATTCTTAGTGCATACACCGCAGTGATATGTGGAACATTAAGAGATACCACAACTACATTTATTCAATTTATTTTGATGAAATCTACGAAAAACAAGACAGTTTTATTGAAGACTTGATTTAGTCGAAAATATTGCCACTACACATTAAGTATGGTGGCCCTGAAGGGTCATGACGAGTTAACCAGATGATGACATGACGAGATAAATGACTAGATAATTGCAACATAATTTACAGATGATGTGATTATTGACGAGATGACGAGATAATTTACAGATTATGTGATTATTGACTAGATAATTGCGAGATAATTTACCGATGACGTGATTATTGACTAGATCGATAATATCGAGATAATTTACAGATGACGTGATTATTGACTAGATAATTAGATAATTGCGAGATAATTTACAGATTACGAGATTATTGACAAGATAATTGCAAGATAATTTACAGATGACGTGATAATTCACGAGATGACGAGATAATTTAAAGATGAAGTGATTATTGACTAGATAATTGGGAGATAATTTACAGATGGCATGATAATTGACTAGATAATTGCGAAATAATTTACAGATAACGTGATAAATGACGAGATGACGAGATAATTTACAGATGACGTGGGGGGGGGGGGGGGAATAATGTTTTTTAGTTGTTGCTTTCTTCCAGCTACCCCCCTCCGGTAGAAATAATAAACGGTCCCTAAATTCAGTTGATACCAAGTCTATCAGAATAAGTTGCTATATATGCTATCTTCAGTAGACACCAAATCTATCAGAGCCAAGTTGCTATCTTCAGGAGATACCAAATATATCAGAATAATTTGCTATCTTCAGTAGATAGCAAGTATATCAGAGTAAGTTGCTAGCTTCAGTAGACACCAAGTCTATCAGTTGCTATCTTCAGTAGATAGCAAGTCTATCAGGGTAAGTTGCTCTCTTCAGTAGATAGCAAGTATATCAGAGTAAGTTGCTATCTAATGTACTCTGATATACTTGCTATCTACTGAAGATAGCAACTTACTCTGATAGATTTGGTGTCTACTGCAGATAGCAATTTACGCTGATATACTTGTTATCTACTGAAGATAGCAACTTACTCTGATGGACTTGCTATCACTGAAGATAGCAATTTACTCTGAAATACTTGCTATCTACTCAAGATAGCAACTTACTCTGATAGACTTGCTATCTACTCAAGATAGCACATATAGCAACTTATTCTGATAGACTTGGTATCAACTGAATTTAGGGACCGTTTATTATTTCTACCGGAGGCGGGTAGCTGGAAGAAAGCAACAACCCCAAAAACCATGACCCCCCTTGCCTAGATACTAAAAGGTTATGACCCCCCCCCCCCCCCCTCTGGAATGTAGACAAAAAGTTATGACCCCTTTTTTACACACTCATAGGCCTACAAATACAATAAGCATACACAATTGAAGGTGTGGGTGCAATAACTTAGCACTTTAACTTAGCAGAGCGTATGCGTTCAGCGTGGGCATGCTGTCAGCGCTATCAGCGTGGGCATGATGAGCAAGATGAGCAAAAGTCTACCGCGTAAAAGAAGGGCAACGCATTGCTGTTGTCAGTTTTCAGAATTTTATCTAAAAAAACAATGTTCACATTGAAACATATATTCTGATTGTGTTTTTGGTACTGAACTTAAGTTGCATATTAACATTGTATCTCAATGTGGGTGATCAGTTTTACTTGGTCCACAAAAAAACCAGCTTTTGAAAATGAAAGTACAAACAAGTTATGACCCCCTATCACCACCTAAAACAGTTGTGCCCCACCCTTTCAGCATACAAAAAAGTTAAGGCCCCCACCCCATATTCTACCTCCCCCCCCCACCGGTAGAAATAATGAACGGTCCCTTACTCTGATAGACTTGCTAAGCACAGAACGTACAGAACTTCTAAACCTGGTCCTTTAATCACTAACTGTACTCGGAGTTCATGGGTTACCGTACATGAGTGCTAATCAAGATGGTGCGGCATCGTAGCGTACGAGCTATATGGCCTATCATGATACAGACAGCCGGAACACAGGGGGGGGGGGGGGGGGGGGGGGGGGGGGGGGGGGGAGGGGGGGGGGGGTGGTCAGCTTGCAAAACTTGTTATCAGTCGATTACTTTCATCTTTTGGGAGGATAAACTAGATTAATAACGCATTATACAGATAACAAAAATTCCATGGTTCAATGCACGCATCAAGGTCAAATGGCCGTTTCAAATCGTGCACAATGAGTTTTGATTCACCCTGTATAAATAAGCTTGCTTCTCACAAGTTCTAGGTTTATATAAGGCTTTTTTTCTCAAGCATTAAATGCAAAATAATAACAAACCAATGTCATTATTACACCAATTTAGCAACAATAACAACACATTTCAAATCTTATGCAAATCTTATTTGTGTCAACTACACGTGACTTTTAACCTGCCATGCAATTACAATTTGAATCTATGGGTATAAGCGGCGGCGGCGGCGAACGGAGCGGGGGGGGGGGGGGGGGGGGGGGGGGGGGGGAGGGGAGGGGGGAGGGGAGGGGGGAGGGGTACGGAAGTATGCAGAACTTTAATTCAAAATCTGTTAAAAAGATTATTTGTGTCAACTCCACGTGACTTTGAACCTGCGATGTACTTACAATTATAGTTTAGGGGGTATATAAGCGGAGGCGGGCGGGTGGGCGGGTGGATGGGGTTGAAGGATGTAGAACTTGAATTAAACCTTAAATCAAGTTTAAAATAATTATTTGGTGTTATTTTTAAAATAACATTTTTCTCAGAATTTTGTTCCTATACTTCCGATAATTAAACCCTCATATTTTTACCATTTCGATAAATCTTGCATTAAAAGACAGTGGAGTGGAGACAATCTGCTTTTATATAGAGCTCTAAAAGTGGATGCAAATTTACATAATCGTCGATATCTCGAAAAGATAACCCGGGAAAGAAAATCATTAACCAAATTGTTGACCTCCCCCCCCCCCCCAACAAAAAGAAACCCGGTGCAACGGTCATCCGTGGTGCACAATACGTAAGCTAGACCTCACGGTTCTGATTAGTTAGTGATCGAAGTGTGCCCGCGTATGTCGGACTTTGGCCAGGAGAATATGTGCCGTAGGTCCATTGAATTGAATGTCATATCACATCACACCCAACTCGAACCCAAAACAACCATCATCCCCACCGACACACCCACCACAGCCAACCCCACCCTCCACATTACACCCTCCACACACAACCCCACCCCATCCCACCCATTAACCTCACCCCACCTCACCCAACCCAACACACCCCTTACATTTCATGCACTTTGAATCTTAACTCATCCCAACACAAACACTAACAACCCGCCCACCCGTCATGTCTTTCGCAGTAGGTATATATGCCGTTGTCAACTATTTTGGGGTTTTATCCGTTTTTACAGTCACATCAAAATGGGATAAAAAACAAAATTTCTACTACATGTATTTTAAACTGATATTGACCAAAAAATTGCCAAATTCTAAATTGAGCTGTTGCCATGGCAACGAGTAAAAGATTAACAAACTAATCTTGTTTTTCTAATACGGTACCAAAGTATTTTAACCTGGCCAGGAAGAAAAAAATTGGTGACCTTTGCCAACAATCTACTCAATATTTACCTGAAGTGACTCATGAAAACGTCTGTAAAAATTAAAATAATTCATAGATATATTGTTTACTCCCTAACACGATCTCCATCAAATATAGGAACAATCACATGAACCAATACACTTCACACATTTTGAATCTGACCTGGCCCAGTGTACTATGTGCGGCCTTTATCTATTTGTCAAATATACCTTGATTTGTGAAATTATATCAGATACAATATTAGACTCATTCAAAAGTTTAAAGGTGATGGAATTTCCAATAAAACAAGATTACAATATTGACGTTATCAGATTAAACATTTCAAATGCACAGCTAAAAGTATAATATACAGGAATTCTTTAAGTCACATATTTTCAGGGGCGGTTTGTTTTTGTTATGTAGCTAACAATCGTGTACAATTTGCAATAAATTTAAAACTAGAAACTGGATTTCAGTGCTAAATTGGTATATATATATATATAACACAATACTTTTCCTTAAATCTGCTTGCATTCAAACCTAAATCCCTCTATGCGATGTTTGTCATTGTAAAGACTCTTCTTCATCCAGATTTTATCATATATGTCATCGATTCAGTTTAAATACCAACTTTTTGGGAGTTCTTTTAGTATACCCTACCACTGCATATAATTATGCGAGAGGCTCATGTCATATTACAAATAGATCTAACCCGTCAAAATAATCCGTTTGTGGTTTCACGTCTCCACCACAGCGCCCCCTAAAACATTCGATGCGTGCGGCGGATCCGACCACGTTATTTCTCAGGGATATGAAGTAATACCTCAATAGGGGGTAATATTCAATGTCTTTTCAATTTTGTTTGAAATTCTAAAGTGAAATAAAGAAAGATCAATTGCTAAATGTATTATTTGTTTAATTTGGTTGGTTATGATTTAAGCAGAATATAACTTGACAGCTTGTTCAAAGAAACTATTGAAATCGAGTAAACTGACAGAAAACAATCCAAGGCAAGCATAAGCATTGATTATTTTCTTGTCTGTAATATCTTAATGACTCATTATGAGCCGTGTTCTTTGACTTAAAAATATAGTTTTCACCCGAAAATAGCGAAATAATTGCACTTTGCGCTTCGAAACGTTGCTGTGCTCACTCAAACAAGTTAAATAGAAAAATACACAAACATCCGCTGTAATGTACCACATTTGACAAAAATCACTATTTTCTCGCTTATGTAGGCCTGCATCGGGAGCACACGACTTTGAAATAGGAAACTCAATTAAATGAACAATAACGTTATAATATTTATATCACAATATTGTATTTTAGCATTATTGGGCCGTATTCCCGTACTTAAATAGTCCGTTAGCACGGAGAGGATTTTGACCCTCGCCTCAAAATCAAGTATGCGGGACATTTTTTTGACAATTCTAGACTGCAAAAATGTGCTGAATCCAAATTCGGATGATGCCAAATTGTCAGCCTTGAGCGTTTTTAGATATTTGGACCTGAATAACACTTTCTTTTAAACACCAAAAACGTAAAGAAATGTAGAAAGTTTTACTATGTAAAGGTCACCTAAGGTTGTTTTATATAGCATATGGAATTTCGACGATGCTATAGTGATGATTATGCTAATTTGTGGATGATGATTTTTATAAGGTTGAGGTCAAAAAAATTTGCACTGTAAAAAATCGCACGGTCACAAATGCTCGTCCCCATTTTCCCGCTTCTCCGTCCCCATTTTAGGTGTCCGGGGGGGGGGGGGGGGGGGAGGGGGGGGGGAGGGGGGCGTCTACCCCCAGACTGCCCCCCTACCCCCCGCTGGCTACACTACTGGAAGCGTTTTCCAAGGGATGAAGATGACAAGGGATGATCTCCGAAATACAGAAGAAGAAACGAAATGATGTTTTCCTTGTGCATCATACCCTCAGTGTTCCAGAACGTGGTGACCTCCACAGCATTTGGTTGATTTGTTTTACTTATCCTTTATGTATATAAGTCATTCCCTTCTTATGGAATCATTCAACACACAAAGAACGGTGATTTGACATAGGAAAGGCACCAAAGCAGCAGTACTGAGATGTTTCCAACTTGTCACGCCCTGTCATGCCCATCGGGAATAGTAAAGGCAACAGTGTTAATACTCAAAACAGGTAAACATACTCTCGATGGCTTTGCCAACGCTAACTCTTCTACCCATGAACTGGTTCAAGTTATAACTTATTCCCTCAAGTTAGCTAACTTGTTCGCTCAAGTTATAACTTGTTCGCCAAGGTTAGCTAACGTGTTCCCTCAAGCTAGCTTGTTGCCTCAAGTTATAACTTGGCGTTGGTTTGATATACTAAAGAATATTTTGACGCGTGAGTTCAAATCTCACTGGGGTCGCTTCGTCTTTATTTTTTTGTAACAAATGACATTGGTTTATCAGTTAAACATTGGAATTTTGATTTATTCTATACACATGTTTTTTTCCCTCTGAAATATAACATTTGAAATATAATTGCAATCCTACTAAAGTAAGCGAATATATACGGTTTTTCATGAACCACGCGGCGGTCGGAAATCAAGAAAACATCAAGACACTTTGACAACTAGGCTGACATACTGCAGCCAAGTATCATTTATTTCGGTAGTCCTGACATGTCAGACTTCCGTAACTCGGTAAAACAAACTTGCTAAATTGAGTTATAACTTGAGCGAACCAGTTAAAACTTGAGCGAACAAGCTATAAATTGAGGGAACAAGATAGCTAACTTGAGGGAACAAGTTATGACTTGAGGGAACAAGTTATGACTTGAGGGAACAAGTTATAACTTGAGGGAACAAGTTAGCTAACTTGAGAGAACAAGATATAACTTAAGGGAACAAGATAGCTAACTTGAGCGGATAAGTTATAACTTGAGGGAAGAAGTTTAGCTAACTTGAGCGAACGAGTTATAACTTGAGGGAATAAGTTAGCTAACTTGAGGGAACAAGTTAGCTAACTTGAGGGAACATGATCAACCATTTGGTTCCATGACATTAAATGGCCCACTTTCAACTAGGTTTTTGAACTGAGTTTAAAACCTAGTTGAACTCAGTTAAAGGTATATTATGTGATCTTTCCTCAACATCGAAAAAAAATTGAAAGAAGATTTTCTTGCAGATTTACATTTCTGATCATAAATCGTACATACATTCCAAGTTACAGGGCGATACGATTTTACTTCAAAATCATGATTTTAGAGTGAAAATAAACTGTCGGATAACACCGACAGTTTATATTTTCACTCTAAATTCACTCTAAAACCATGATTTTGAGGTAATTAGGAATCGTATCGCTCTGTAACTTGGAATGTATGTATGATTTATGATCAGAAATGTGAATCTGCAAGAAAACCTACTTTCTAAAAAAAATAATGAATAGAGGGCGCTCTCTGGAAAATATCACATAATATGCCTTTAAGACCCAGTTGAACACAGTTCAAACCAGTTGTTCCGTCATGGAAAATGGCCCACTTTTCAACTGGGATCAACTGGAATTTGAACATATTTTGACCTTGGGAATAGTGTAAAAGTACATAAGGCCTATACTATATAGACCATATCATTGTCTGTATACAGGGATGTGGGGTGGACAGCTAGATATGGTAGAGAACCAACGATGAGGCCAATATATTTTTGTGTGTGTTGCCAACAAGTGTCAAAATCTTGAAATCAGGTGAATCGGTTGATTTTCATTTTTTATTTATATTTTTGTTTGCTGACAAATATTACTGACAGACTGTGACAAGATGAAATTGGTAAATGTCGATTTGATTAATGTTTCTAGCGTAATAATAGTTTAAAAGAAATCCGTTCAAGCAAACTTATATTTTGACAAATTGGGTAAAATCTTTGAACAAAATAAAAATGCGACCCTGATTTGAGAATTTGCTGAGGGCAACACAACAATTTTATTTTGGCCTGAGTGTCACCACCACAAAAGGAAGCGGGAGGAACTTTGAACTGTATTATCATTCGATCACTATAATCAGTGACACACTCATAGTAGCAGCATACATCTGGTAGCATTAATATTTATAGCAGAGTTGGTGTACAGAAATTGACCTGTATAGACTCTGTTGTATTTTGACTGCAAGAGTTTTACCACACCCTTACACAGCTTAAATATACTCATCAATTCTAGTTTGCTTTGCACTATATTGGACAAGTTTGGTGTATAAATCATTGACATCATTCCAGTGGACTATATAGCATCTGTTACAGAAGCCACCCGTACTACATTCACCCGTACACACAGCGTATTAACGAGTGTTTCCAGAGACACTTCCATTCTTGCAAACAGGTAAAGGCAATTAGATATAATTCCCAGAAATAAAATGATAATTTTGATCGATCATTTATTTCAGTGGAAAAAAATATAGATCTAGCAAATAAACGTTCTTCATTGAATAAAGAATGATGAAACAATGCAGTTTATATTGTGTAGTCTGTTTAGCATCTTGCAGTTATGATTCATTAAATTGGACTTTACCTTGGAAAACAGCTTCAAATTCAACATGGATCAGTTTCTGGTTGTTTGGCATTTTAACTGCAAATACATTTTTAACGAAAATAAGTATACAATTACAGTCGCGTTGACATAGCAAGAAATAAAGGTATATTTTTTCTTAGTGGAGACTAAGTAGGCCTAATATATATTTAATTGGTGTTTTTATTGTTCTGATTTTTTTTCCCCGTTCAACCAAGTAGGTGTAAATAAATGGGTTTTGGCCAGTTTCATTTTTTTTGGCATACCAACAAAACACTTGTACAATTTGCCATTTGTCAGTGGTAACTTGGATGTCCAGTATAAGCAACAACAATTACTGACATTGTGCTATAATTATAGTAGTGGATTTTTGTATTTCACTATCTTCTTTATAGTTCGTACCACTTTTGTTTTTATATTTTGTCCCTGATGAAGGTTGGTATATCTGGCTTTTATTCTTTGCATTTTACATTTTCGAGATATCCTCTTGTATCAGTTCTCTGTTCCTTGGTGTGATTTGTTCCTGGTTCCGTTGGATTCATCTTTTTTACGTTTTATAAATTTGCCATTGTTTACCTCTATAAATCGGTTAACTTCTGTATTCTCAGTATAAACCATTTGTTCCAGTTTGCCTTTAATCATGTTACTTTTAAAACGCAGAGTGGCCAGAGTGATTTTATGACTACAATCATAGAAAAAAGGTGTTCGAACACTGACCCTAATTGCCATGCTTATTGGACCAAAACAGGCACGCTATTTGAGTCACGTGAAAATCAAAACTTGCTTCTGGTAGCCTGAAGTATCCCCTTACTCATATCCCTCCCCCTTCCCCACCGATCAATGTTGCGAGGCCCTGTGCTGATGGTGGGGAAATTGTGGGATTCAACATTGATCAAGGGGGAAGGGGGAACACTTTACATTACACCTACAAAGTGTTCGAACACTTTTTTCTAACATTGTAGCTTATATACCGTAATTTATTTCATAGTGGAAGAAATCAGCATAGTTAAAGAAACTAATATCAAAACAATAATGACTTTTACAAGAATTCTTATAATTGTTTTAATATTGTACATTTGTTATTGTTCATACTTGCTTATGGTAGCTATAATGTCTTCCACGAAAACACAATCATATCTATGGCGATGGTAATCTATGTGCCACGCTCACAATATATCGGTAATGGATATTTTCTAGAAATTGAGATTCTGGGATAGTTAGAATGAGCAGTTTTTTTTAAAATGACTCCAAAATCATGTCCCTACTCCATCTAATTACGAGAAGAAAAAATAGTAATAAGGTTTCCTTTCCAAGTTGGTAGTTTTGCAAATCAACGGGGGGGGGGGGGGGGGGGGGGGGGGAGGGGGGGGGGGAGTTGCTCTCAATTTGTTTGTCAATCCACTTTAACTTTTTATTTATATATATATATGTAAAGTGTATTCAACTCTTTTTTTGTTTTTGTTTTTGTTATTTTTTAAATTTATGTTATTCTTTTTGACAGTGTGACCAGGGAAATCATGATGTCATCAGGACAGCTATTGATCGAGGCTGCTAAGACTGATGATGTGAACACTTTGGTGAAACTGATCAAGGATGGAGGGGATATCAATTACGCCGGTTGGCTTGTAAGTCCAAGACTTTAGCAGAGTTAATCAATTGTAAATAGTTAAATGTTGCTAGTTATGTCCACATAACCCAGGAGCAAAGGTCATCACACATGAAATGTCAGACTAGAGTTCCTAGTATCATCACTCCTAATTCACACTCACGGCAGGTTTTCGGACCAAACCTATGTCAAAGGGATTGAAAACACATTTTAACATTTTCCAAAAAACAATCCTTTTTCCTGCAAAATCATATGAATATTTGGAACTTGAAAATGAACACAACCCTTTTTTGTGACAAAATCGCAAAACATTATTAATACCACTCTTTTTACGATATTTCAGCGTAAAAATAGTCAAACATGATTGTTTTGGTGATATCATGTAGCCTATTCTCCAGCCGAGCCCTCATAAAAGTTCGATGCCACGCTCAAAAGCTCGGACCGTCTGGCCAAGCTCGCGTAAGCAGGTCAGGAAATAGATCATTCACCCATTTGCATCCCTGTACAAATTACAGTGTATGGGCATGGTCCGAATATGAGGGCCTCTATGATATAAAATAATGCTTTTAATGTATGCTTTCGTATTATATTTAGAGGCGCTAAATGATTTTTTTTACCGCAACCTCCCCCCTCCCTTAAAAAAATAAACCCGACCCAACACACATGCTTATTAATCAAGGTTTGTGGCCATAGTACTTTCCCTTTTATCTACAGAAATCCCGGAAAGGGAACAAATAGAGAAAAACTTGAAAGATTAATACAACAACAACATTTGTATATGTTTTCATTACAGGGCAGTACCCTGTTACACTGGGCAGCTATAAGCTCATCAGCGGAATGCTGCAAAGCATTACTTCTACGCAAAGCTAATATAGAGGCTAGGGATAACAAGGTAAGTGTTTTTACATAATTGTGTTTTGTTTTCATTGATGACATTGTAATTGAAAGATTAATACAACAACACTATTTGTATATGTTGTCATTACACAGGACATGACCCCGTTACACTGGGCAGCTATGAAATCATCAGTGGAATGCTGCAAGGCATTACTTCTACACAAAGCTAATATAGAGGCTAGAGATAGATTTGTAAGTGTTTTTACATAAGTATGGTTTAATTTCATTGATGATATATATACAGTACACATTGTAATTGAAAGATTAATACAACAACAACATATGTATATGTTGTCATTACAGGGCTTGACCCCGTTACACATATCAGTTATACAGTCATCAGTGGAATGCTGCAAGGCATTACTTCTACACAAAGCTAATACAGAGGCCAGGGATATCAAGGTAAGTGTTTTTACCCTAATTGTGTTTTAATTTAATTGATGATATATACACATTGTAATTGAAAGATTAATACAACAACAACATTTGTATATGTTGTCATTACAGGACAATACCCCGTTACACTGGGCAGCTGTGAAATCATCAGTGGAATGCTGCAAGGCATTACTTCTACACAAAGCTAATACAGAGGCCAGGGATAGCAATGTAAGTGTTTTACCCTAATTGTGTTTTAATTTAATTGATGATATATACACATTGTAATTGAAAGATTAATACAACAACAACATTTGTATATGTTGTCATTACACAGGGCTCGACCCCGTTACACTACACAGTTAGGTCACCATCAGTGGAATGTTGCAAGGCTTTACTTCTACACAAAGCTAATATAGAGGCTAGAGATGGATTTGTAAGTGTTTTTACATAAGTATGGTTTAATTTCATTGATGATATACAGTACACATTGTAATTGAATTGGACTATGATTTTTTTCTTCACATCAAGATATTTTGATATCAGAAGAATCCCCATATTTTCCTCATTATGTCTGTAAAATCTTAGGGACCAGAAATGTTCCATTTATAAATTATAGGCTGAAATGTGGTGAATTACTGCCAAAGGTGGTTAACCACCAACCAGTTTGTGTACTACTCAATGGGCAAATATTTTGTGACCGTGTCCTTCTTAAAATAGAACCGTTGGAGTTATGCAACTCAAACTTTGGAATGCGACAATTTGAAGGATGACCTTTCATGTAAAATAGAAAACACCAAGTTGAAAATCGGGCCAGCAATCGAAACATCTACCTTTAATACAACAACAACATTTGTATATGTTGTCATTACACAGGACATGACCCCGTTACACAAGGCAGCTATGAAATCATCAGTGGAATGCTGCAATGCATTACTTCTACACAAAGCTAATGCAGAGGCAAGAGATGCATTTGTAAGTGTTTTTTCTGATTGTCTTTTAATTTCATTGATGATATATATACAGTACACATTGTATTGAAAGAATAATAATAACAACACCATTTGTATAAGTATATACACAAAGCTAATACAGAGGCAAGAGATGGATCTGTAAGTGTTTTAACCTAATTGTGTTTTGTAATTGAAAGATTATATGACAACAACATGTTGTGTATGTGTTCAAATTTAATAACCTTAATGAAATGAAGGAAATCATATTTCAGAACAAATTAGTTTTGTAAATAATTGTTTTCGCTTACAATAAATGTATGCTAGATATTATCATTATATTTTGATGTTAGTACTTTTCCACATTTTATAGAAACGCTATTTTGCCAAAATGTTGGGAATTTCTTTAGAAAAAGGTTAATGTTCAATGTTCACAAAAGAGGTGTCATATTATAAAAGGTAATTAAATTTAGAAAATTCTCCTATTGATTTATCACAATTAAGTGTTTCTAGACCAGGGGCGTAACAGAGGTTGGTTGTCAGGGGGGGGCACAGCCAAAAAAATTCCTGGTTAGAATATTTCTGTACCGGAATTTTTCGTAAAAGGTTGCCTCAATTTTTTAGTCAGTCACCTCGTGAATTTCACGTAAGTGGGGGGGGGGGGGGGGGGGGGGGGGGGGGGTGGTAGGGTAAAAAAAAAGAAAATTTCGCACGGTCACAAAATTTCGCACGGTCACAAAAATTTCGCAGTACAAAAAGCACAATAGTCAACAATTTGTTGACTGTTGTGCTTTTTGTACTGCGAAATTTTCTTTCTTTCTTTCTTTCCCTTTCTTCTTTTCTTTCTTTCCCCTTTTTTTCTCCTTTTCTTTTTTCTTTTTCCTCCCTTTTTCCTTTCTCTCTCTCTTTTCTTTCCCTTTCCCCCTTCTTTTCCTCTTTTCCCTTCCCCCCATTTTTCCTGGTGGGTAGGTTTGAATTTCCTGCTGAGCACCTTCAGGGGGGGGGGGGGGGCACTGTGCCCCCCCTGCCCCCCGGCTGTTACGCCACTGTTCTAGACCACACTACGACTGATGGACCATTTCCCTGAAATAAAAGTTGGTGGTTTTTTTCTTCAAAATTAAATACTATAGCTGAAAAATCAATGAGAGAATTGAGGTAAAATGCTTATTAATCAAGGTTTGTGGCCATAGTTCTTACCCTCTTGTCTACAGAAATTCCGGAAAGGGAAAATTTAGGGAATTTTCCAAAAATAGAGAAAAAAACATAAGAAATGATTCTAACCTAAACTCTTCAAATAGGTATAGTAAATATTCATTTTGGCTGTGATCTCGCAGTTTAAAAGTATAAAATAATATAATTGATTTTGTATAAATAGGTTCATTCTGTAGTGGTGTAGTTTTATCCGTGTTAGCTACCTTAAAAGGGGGGTGTGTACCCTTAGCATAGCCTTCGTAAAACTGCTGTAACTCCTTCATTATTCATTTAATCTATATAAAAGTATACATTTTTTGACGAAAAGGGTTCAATGAAACCAACCATGAACATAAAATTGACCATTTTGAACATAAAATTTACCATTTTGTAAAAATTATAAAAAACAGGTTTTTTTACCCATTTTAGGTTTCGTCAAGATAACTTAAAATATATTTTGTCAAATTGTATCGTTCTAGATTTAATATATTCGTAATAATATTCCCTAGGACGTGTTTTTTTGTTTTGAATATCTTTTTTATTTTTTGAATTATTTACCAAAAAGTGCCAAAAATGTGATTTTATAAAATCAAATTGTTGGCACATTTTAGTCAATAATTCAAAAAAGAAATGAGATATTCCAAAAAAACAAAAAAACGCCTCCTAGAGAATTTGATTAGGATTATAATTAAGCTAGTATGACAAGATTTGACAAAATATATTTTTAGTTATCTTGACGAAACCTAAAATGGGTCCAAAAACATGTTTTTTATAATTTTCTCCAAAATGGTCAATTTCATGATTATGGTTGGATTCATTGAACCCTTTTCTACAAAAAAGTGTATACTTTTATATAGATTAAATGAATAATGAAGAAGTAACGGCATTTTTACGGAGGCTATACCTGAGGGTCCACACCCCTTAACTCGGCTCCTACACCACTGCAGAAAAACAGCTATAATATTTATTTTTGGAAAATTCCCTAATTAATGTTCACTTATTGGAATTTGTGTAGACAAATGGGAAAGTCGTATGGAATTAATTTATAAGCATATTATCAAAATTCATCTAAATGGACACAGATGGTAACTACAATTTGTTTCATTTTTACCATGAATAACCTTGAAGACCACCCGTGACTTTTTACCTGAAGCAAAGTCATACTCATGAACTCCCTGATTCAAAGATAGAAAAAATAATGAAAAGCATTATAGTAGGAGCCCCAGAGCTCTAAATTCGGCTTTAAAATGGTTTGACCCCTGACCTCCGAACATACTCCAAAAAGAATACTTTCATGATAGATTCATATCTTGTCTACAAGAATAACGTGTCCTGCTCTTATGATTCTCTTGCGAATTCATGTTATTGGCAATACCTGTATTCCCCTATATATTCACGTAAGACAAAATCACGTAAACAACTCGTGTTAGGGGTAGGGGTAGTATTATGGCCATAAAAAGTTGAAATAACTGTCAAAGTATGTATAACTATACATCATATCTATGGGGAAGAACTGCTTCACAAGTTGAGATAGTTATATATAGTTATAATGTCAATGTTACAGGTAAAATAGCTAAATTGATCATTGGAAAAAGTCACAAAAGGGTCAAAAATGCTTATTTTTGTAACTTTTTCAATTGTTCCATGACATTTTGGACCAATATCCATGACATTAAAATGAGAAAAACTAATATAATGTGACAAGTAGTTCTTTCTTTAAATTCATAAACATAATTATATGTAGTTTTGACATTTCCTTTCAATGTTATAGTCAATATACTACTCAAACCCTTACGAGAGGTGCTATTACTTCATTTCTGCTATGTGAATACATGGGGAATATGATTACTGCCAAAGCCTAATTTCGCAAAAAAATCGTAAGAGCAGGACACTTTATTCTTGTAGATAAGATATGTATCTGTCATAAAAATGTAAATTTAATAGTATGTTCGGAGGTCAGGGGTCAACTCCTAAATTTGAGGCCTGGGGCTCCTACTATTAAGAGTTAGGCCTTCAGAAATGCTGAGAAAATGTCTTTCATTTTCATTTTTACTGATTATTGGAAGAAATCTTTACATGAGAGGGTTTCTACATAATTATATCATATACCTAAACAAGGTAAGAATTTTTTAGATATAATTATCTCGGATATCTGAATGCCCCTTTAAGGAACTTAGATGTTTTATTTATTTTGAACCTACATGCTTTTTTGATGCATCAATATTTTATTAATCTCATTCTAAATATCTTTTTGACATTAAGTCAAAAAAATAGTCAGATCAAAATAATCTGACACATCAACATTTTGATGAAATGAAATTAATAGATCAGCACGTTTATTTAAAGAGATAATCAATGTCATTATTTTGTGAATTCAGCAGAGAGCAAAATATAAAATCAGGTGTTTGTTTGATGATCGGATTAGAGTAACGTGCGCCATTATTCAATAGTGATATTCAAAAGACCTTGTTAGAGAAATATCTCAAATCTTGTTTGGTTTTTAAAATTTTAACTTTTAACTAAATGTGCATAAACATGTTTCCTCAACCAATTTTAACTAACTAAAATTCTTTTGAAAGCTATAAATGAGACAGCCTGTCTGCCAAAATAAATAATTTGAGAAATGTTTGCACAGATTTTAAGAAATAAAATCTCAAAGTTGAAAACATTTTTTTTACTCCCCCTGTATTATGTACTAATTAAAAATAGCCATATGATATAGGAAATAACGTCACTTGTCATCATCTAAACTTGGACGTACCATCACATTTAATGGGGCACAAACTGCAATGCATTTAACATCCTCATGATCAATAAGAGAGTATGGCCTCCACCCTCACCCCATCCCATCTTTTGGGCCCAACCCCAACTTGAAGTAACATTATTGATAATAAATGTTTAGTAATTTTCCTAAATTTGCTGTGACGTTTGTTAATATCATTGTTTATATCATTGTTTATATCATTTATATCATTTACATATTCAGGACCAGACACCAATGCACATAGCTTGTACAGAGTACAATGATGCAGATCCAAGTGAGAGTCAGAAATGCTTAGATGTGATCATTTGTCTCATACGAGCCAAGGCAAACATTACATGTAAATCAAAATTCATTGTAAGTAATGTTATGTTGTGTACGATTATGGGATATGGGTAAGTCAGATAATGCCATATTATGATTATGTTGATATGGAAACGAAACAGACTTGTTTTCTCCACTGTTTCCTTATAGGTGGTCTGAAACCTAGATGTTTGTTTTTATTGTGTTTTAACAAGTCACCTAAATTGATGGTGCAAATTACGTTTTTTATAAAATTATCAATTTACAGATCACTTTAAATACTAATTTGATAACTTTTGAAAAATATTTTGCGCTATTGAAGGTTTTCAAAGATTTTCAAATTAAAGAAATAAAACAATGCGGCTAAAATTGCTTAATAACTAAATGTGTGTGGCCTATATAGGAAACAAAGTTGTTGTTTTTGTCTAATATATAACACACCCCAACCATATGAGTATCTTTTTCATTGAATTTATCACAGAAGTATTAACGGGTTAAGTCTCGTAGGCTAATTGTATATCCAGAACCTTTTTTAAAAATGTGTTTGTTGTTTAATTTATTAATGGTTGAGTGTTGAAATAGATTATTTAATCATTGACTTGTAATATTTTTTTTCTCTATAGCATGATATTAAGACACCATTGGATTATCTTAGTCACTTGAAACGAACAACTGTACAACAAGAGTATGAAGTAAGTTATTTATACAGTAATCTATTAACCATTGTTATAAATTTTATTAATGAATTTATATATACTTGGTGCACCTTCCTTGTTATATTATTTAAGTGTGTTTATGCTTTCGGGTACTATAATAGAATGCTAGACACTTCGCCTCCAATGAATTCCGCCTCCCGAAAATTTTGCCTCCTGCAAATATTGCCTCCCGTGAATTACGCCTACGTACAACTTCGCCTCCCTATTTATTCCGCGTGATTGGCTGAACATTAGTAGCAGCGTCGGCGCGGACGGGCCTCTATGTAAGCCTATTAATTATGTGGTGCCGTTGCAAATACGACTCGTAGACCTACTTGAAATTATTTAGCGTGCATGACTGAACGGAAGTATAGCCATTACAGTGCAGCGGTTGGCCCTGCTCGTCAGTGCCCCGATTGTGCCTTTGGACGGACCCGTGGCTCGTGATGATGGTGGCGTGTGTCCCAGAATGTATTGTGACTGAAAGGTGTACATAGGAAGTTGTATTCCTTATCAATCTGCATATAATATGCATTTTGAGTTTGACAGTAAGCCTAAGCCCTGTGTCTATATAATCGGAACAATTATTATGTTTTGAGGTGTCCAAGTCTGGTATAATATAGGATCCAAAACATAATCATGATACTGAAAACGGATGATGTATTGGTCTCGCTATGAGTTCCAAAATTAAAATTAAAAACTCATAGCTCGACCACTATGGTTTCAAACCAATGTTACCAAGATCTCATCTTTATTGTTCGGCACAAAGCTCAATTATACAGATCTATCAACTGTTGGTGATGTTACAGCGAATCTATGAAGTTATATATACCCTGAAAGTGAAAAAATCCGTTCACCGATTTTCCATAAGGCCATATCGAAACGGAACTGATAAAGACTTTCGATGAAATTAACCGAGAAAATGTGTTCCCCATTATATAAAATGTCTGATAGGCCTATAGAACAAATTAATATAATTTCATTTTATTCCAGGAATGTCAAATAACCGTATTGTGCGTCCCCTTACTTTATTTAATACAATTTAATATGATAATGCTCTTTCGTGTAATTCAAAGATGTCTTTACACTTTCCAAATGAATACCGACCAAATAATCTTTTGGTTTGTAAAAATACGGCACAATTGTAACAGATATATTTGAGTTTTACGGTCATCTTCAAGGTGTTTATAGCCAAGCCGCGCGCAATAATTTCAGGTGGCTTGCAATGGCCACACAGCACGGGGCGTTAACGGCTCTCACCACCGCCGCGCTACGTCATGTTCAGCCAAGCACGCATAATAATTCCAGGTAGGCCGTACTTGCAATGGAAATAACTACGGGCACATCACCGCATAGAGGCAGGACACCGTCGCGCAGTGGCGCCTCGTATGTTCAGCCAAGCACAGGCACGCATATCCCGTGCCGAATATCCCCCGTGCTATTAGTTGCGAATTTCCCCCGGCTATCATTTGCGGAGTGTCGATAGCCGCTTATAAATTAATTATTAAAACATGACTAAATAAACAAAGGAAAGTGTATCCGTGTATAAGGAACCAAAATATCCAACGACCACAATATGAGGTAATAAAGAGAAGAAATACATGTATATTTTAATAACAACTATTCAATCACTGCCGGGAATCACTGTCAAAAGCCAACAAAATTAACACCAGTCGTGTTATTATTTCTTTTAATTGTTTCAAGTTCTGCTTATCACTAATTGCACGATATAACAATCGGCATACATTAAAATGTATTCTCTCACTTTGAAAACCGTGCTATATACATGTTAGATTGTATGAGAAATAATTACACACATACATGTATTCACATGTATATATCATCATTGTTACGATATTTAATGTACACGTATACCCAACAACATCTTGTGTGCTGTACGGTACCGGGGGGTGCATGTACTCGACTCATGCATGATAGATTTACAACCAGGCCGCCGCCGCACAGAGATCTTGTGTGATCATGTGTGACATTATGTATGCATTATAGATTTACCACCGGCCGCACTGAGACACAGATTACATTGATCATCCATCGCTCGTGCTGATTTGCGGTATAAATAGGGAGGCGAGTTTGAACGTAGGCGAATTTCACGGTGGGCAATATTTACGGGAGGCAACTTGTACAGGAGGCAACATGTACGAGAGGCGAAGTGTCCTGTTTCCCTATAATACTGTAAGCATTGATGACTTGAAATGGGTGAGATTGCGTAATGTTTAAAGTGGTTTGAACATTTTCGAGAAAAGGGTACCTTCTTCAAATCCTGTCTAATTCCTTGCATAAAGTTTGATATCAAGAAGAGTGCAATGCCCTAAGAAACCTAGACCTATTTTGTTATACATCATCAGTATGTGATATCTTTTTGTAACATATTTGTGTTTTGTTGTTGCAGCAACTACACTGAATACTCTTTTTTCAGAACCACAAACTTAATTTCAGAGGATATGGGGCAATATAATTTTAAGGGCTACTTTCAGAACCATCATTTAACGCCTATACTTTTCATTTTATAGGGCAAGGTCAGCCCATAATACTCTATAGATAATCAGCAGTCAACGTTTTGTTTAATATAATCATTTGAAGTTAAGCAAATTCTGAATGCTTACTGCGTGTATGAACACACATTCTGCAATGGGTGGATGCCATGGTCCAAACGGTGGCTGATTTAAGAGGACATCAAAGGTCACAATCTAAGTCAAATGAGATCCAAACATTGAAATCTATAAAGATGGCCTCCGTCTTAATGAGTAATGAAAAGAAATTTGAACACTGGCGAATAAGGGAATTAAGTTCATCTTGAAAACTAATCCTATTAGCCCAAACTGTGAAAATTAAACAAAATTAATCATTTTTATTTGCAGAACTTTACCACAGTCCACAAGCTGATGCAGCAAAGAAGTCGGCCTATGGATGTGGTAAAGATTTGTCTTTGTGGGGACCCAAGAGCCGGAAAAACAACCATCAAAAATTCGCTCACCGAAGTTAGTATATTATCTAACAAGGTTTCTTAATGGATAATTACAAAATATACTCATTGGAATAACCAATTAAAATATGGTTTCAAAAATATTGCCCTCCAATGTTTATCAGGGACACAATTAGATGATCCTGTAAGGTTTTTGTTGAAAGGATTTGTTTCTAGAATAGTTAATGAATAACGCATGAGTATATTGGTATGTAGGTATATACACCCCATCCTATGTTAAATTTGGGTCACCATGCATGTACATGGCATGGTTGATGTTATGATTCTTAATCGCCAGGGTCAGTTGTTACAGTATTAGCCCTGTCATTTTAGGCAAATTTAAAAAGAAAACATGTTTAACGTCCGAACTTTTTCAAAAAAAGGAAGGAAGGGGCCCTCTTTTTCTTTTTTAGCGACAAACTGAGCGAACCTTTAAAGAGGAGGAGACCTCTTTAAATTGTTTTTATTTCATGGTTCTGAGGGTTTTGTTCACCACAAAACTTGTTTAATATGCATATAAAAACAAAGCTGTTACAAACATCTCAAATTCTGGGCAAAACACATAAGCAAAAGATTTATGACTGAAATAATAATAATAATAATACTAATAATAATCATCCTTTCCCCCCTAAAGGCGAAGATTTTTTGCTTGTTTCCCCCCTTACGACAATAAATTTCCCACTAACGACAAAAGACGGACTAAATCTCATTGAAAAATCTTAAAAACTACAGAGTTTTTAGAAATGAAGAAAAACGAAAGGAAATTGAAATAGACTCCAAAAAAGGAAACTTTTGGAGACGCTAACTATGTTTATATTTGTATTTTGCCTGATGTTGATAATGTCCAATTTTTAATTGGTTCCATAAACAATTCAAATATTGGCCCGAAATGTGTTCATTGTGATTGCAATACATCTGACATGATTCGGAGCTTACATTTCCCTATTAAAACTATTGATCATTTGTGATCTTTGTTGAAAATTATAGTTGGAATACTAACTGAAAAAATTCACCATATCAGCCTATCAAAAGTGTTGAGATTGAAAGATTTGACTTCAAATCCTATGAATTATACATTGTCATTGATTGGTAATCATGTGTTTTGTTTTTAATTTTGTTTTCATGAATGGAATAGAGTGAGGAGATAGCTGATTATATCCCGACACCGGGTATCAACATATCGAAGCAGTCAGTGGCTGATGCTGGAAACTTTGTTATATGGGATTTAGCTGGGCAGAAGGAATATTCCATTACACATGGCATGTTCCTTGGTGCCACAGCACAATCCATTTTTCTTGTGCTTTATGATCTTGCATCAGAAGAATCGACAAAGGTAATAGCATTTTTGTCTCTCTTATAAGATTTGTTTTATACCCTGCCATCATCAAACTGACCCCTGGAAATTACAAACACAAAAATGTAACCACTTTATTGGTTTCGATTCAAATTATAAACATCCTATTATATGCACAAATAGCTTGCTGTATGTATAAATTTAAAATACAATTTTGTTGATAACCCAACTGATATAAGGCTAATAAACCTTCCTGATCTGACAACATGTTGTCTGCTCAGGAAACGAAACGTTTCAAAAAAGTACTTGTATATGCAATTAGCAAATGTATACAACATTAAAGGCATATTATGTGATCTTTTCCAAAGAGCGCCCTCTATTCATGATTCTTTTTAGAAAGTAGATTTTCTTGCAGATTTACATTTCCAATCATAAATCATACATACATTCCAAGTTACAGAGCGATACGATTCCTAATTACCTCAAAATCATGGTTTTAGAGTGAATTTAGAGTGAAAATATAAACTGTCGGAATCCCGACAGTTTATTTTCACTCTAAAACCATGATTTTGAAGTAATTAAGAATCGTATTGCCCTGTAACTTGGAATGTATGCATGATTTATGATCAGAAATGTAAATCTGCAAGAAAATCTGCTTTCAATTTTTTTTTTCGATGTTGAGGGCGTTCCCTGGAAAGATCACATAATATACCTTTAACTGATACTGATTTATAATTATGTAAAAAACTCAAAGGTAATATTTTAAATTAATATGTAGATTGAATAAACATAAATGAAATAGTAATGTCACCATAACCAAGTGTCCAGATAATATCTTAGAGTCAGATTGTCAAATTCCACAGGGTACGTCATCATGCTAAGGTTTTCTGAGCAGGACTCATGCTCCAGATCAGGCAATGTTCCCAAAGTAGATGTGACTGACCTTACTTCTAAAAGATTTATTTTCTCAAATATTTTTCTAATATGTTCCATTTCAGGCTTCCACTCAGTACTGGCTGCCATTCATACGTGCAGCACATGGTCAAGATGAGGAAAAACCACAAGTCATAATGGTTGGTACGCATGTGGACAAACGCCGCAATCAGCGAGTCGGTATGGATTATTTATATACCGTATCTAACAGATTTAATTTTAATTGATAGGAAAAACCATAATATTGCTGCAAACCTGTAACCTATTCTTCTTCATGCTGTGGGTCATATCATTTAATAGGTTTTAAATATCTGGCTTGATTTTTCGAATACGCCTATTATTAATCTATCTTAACGTTTTCCACGAAGCAGGCGTCCGCAGAAGACATTCAAAGATTTCACAAAATGTTTTAAACTATTGAATTTCATTGCCATATATGGAATCACCATTAGAAATGCAATGAAATTTTAAGTACAAAGATGCCTATTATTTGTTCAGCAATCCTTGAAATATGGCTTCAAAGTTAGGAAAGGTTTATGAAAAATCGGATTTTGTAGGCTAATGCCTATGGTAAAACATTTGTAAATAATAGCCACTTGAAAAGTGTTAAGTTTGGAAGCAATTTACCTTAGTCACCCCGAGGAGCCATCATTAAGGATTTGAATCGCTAAAATACAAGTCCAGAATATCTCGCGTCCTGCCTCACATTATACATCCCAGGTAGGGAAGGTCTTCGATCTGCTATCGATGCCACACGCTTACAGGAGCCTAAACTACAGTACTTTTTCAAGTCAAGCTGCTGACAAGGCTTTCTCCTTTGTAGCCCTTAAGTTATCTTTACGCACTTTCATCTCCTTGCCAGTGTTCAAAAAAGGGCTGAAAACATATTTGTTTTCAAATATATAATGTGCTTGTATCATGTTGTATTATCCTGTATTCACCATCTTGTATCTATTTTATTGTATTTTTTCATGAATTGTTGTATTTATGCGCTGTGATCATTTGAAATGGCGTTATGTAAAAGCGTATTGTATGTATGTATACATGTATGTATGTGCTTCCCCATGTCATATTGCATCCGACCAAATCCTCTACATGGGCCACTGGGCCACGCGTTAAGAACCTCGTATTTTGTTGGTAAATAGGTGGAACCATTTTCTGGGACCCATCACTCAAATTATTCTGTGCAAGCCACCGCATCTATTATTATTATGCCTTGTTACTCTTGCCGATCTCTTACTCATATTTTTAAATTTATCATACATAATTGTCCACAATTTTTTTTAGGTGAAAGGATTGGGCGCAGTGTGTTAAAAGAGGCAGAAAAGAAAGGATTTGAGGACACGCTGGACATTGATGACGCTGTGATAGTGGTTGATGCCCGGAAAGGAGACTGCATTGGAATGACCAGGCTGAGAGAGATATTGAAGAGACGACGAAAGGAAACGATCGTAAGCTGTTTTATTTAAATTTATCTGTACAGAATGTTTTCATAAACTAACTACTGGAATGTGGGATACAGACAGAGTCATAAATCCATGAAAAAACACCACATACATGCACATCCGTATAAAATTGGAAGATATACTGAGGGTGGTTCTATTGTTGTGTGTTAACTGGACATATAAATTATCTACCATAATTATGCCATTTACTGCATTACACTTGATTTGTTTCTTCTAGAGATTTTGATGTCAACCATTTTATAGCTTATTTCAAGCAATGACTTGGTACATTATGGAACATTACTCTATATTCTTATTGTCAAACAGAAGATTATGGTAATAGTTAAAAGGATCATATTAAACGATTACTAATTAAGATCCCTGAAGTGATAAAGAAAAGAGAGAGTACAAATTATTGAAAGTCTTGGCGTAACACTGTAAGTATCAAAATGGCTCATGTGTAAGACCACATTAGATATAGCATTTTCTTTGCTTGCAAGTTACAGAGCATTCTTGCAGATCTCTCAAAGTGGCTCAACTTGAATTTTGAGACAAATTCTTTCAAGTCTCTTACCTTTTTTTAATCTGACATGGCTAATTACACCAACTAAAATTTCTCAAAAGCTTGACCCTTTCTTAGTATTAATTAAATTCATTTTTTGCTAAAGAAATGTTGATTTCATTGTATATTTTGTATCTTTGTCTGTGTAAGTAGTATAGCTTACACCAGAAAGTGAGCATACACTCGAAGAAAACAAAGGTTCTAAAATACAATCAAAACATTTTTGTATAGAAATAAAACAAAAAATTCAAAAAACAATCCCCCACCCCCCATGAAATTGTGTGTCATTAAAAGACTATTTCAGGTCCAGATTTCATACATTTTTTAAAACTAATTAAAAAAGAAATTGATCAATTCAATATAATGAACATATGAACATTTCACCAAAAGTAATGAAATCAAATCTGTTTCACAGAATCGCTGTGATAGTGTTATTAAAAGAAGACAACACATAACATGTTGGGGCATGAACAGAACGATTAGTTTGAATATGTTTGGTTAGCAATGTGGTGCAACTAATTCTGCATCCACTTTAACCACATAATATAACATGGAAACATATAATCTGTGCCTTAACCATAATTTATATTTTGTACTCTTCGCAACTATGTTGTAATTTGTCATGCAATTGGATTTTTTAATTCACCAAATTAAAAGGTGTTTACACTTTATAGATACATTTGATCTGAAAAATATTGTTTCTGTATTTTGAAAACCTGAACTTCTAACTCGCTCTGTGTATAAGTTATGGTTTGACTCGCTCTGCATATGGCCTATAATACACTATTGTTTTTACCATTTATACAAGTGTTGCAAAAGATGTCTTTTGATGATTTTCATCTTATAAACGCACATGTTCAAAGTTGATCACAGAAAATAATTGACGACTGACAGAGCAATCCAATCTTGCAAAATGTGCCAGTATTTTGGTTAGGAACAGGACTAAATTTCTGCTCAATATAAACTGCTCAAAAAAAGTTCGGAAATTTGTATTCAATCGCAGATTTCCCAAATATTTCACATTGTGTTTCATATCAAGGAGAAGCTATGTGTTCCGCTTTCCAGTAATACCTCATTCGTAGCAATCACTTATGTCAGTCCCTAGCTAGCCACCTGCTTGTTAATGTGGGAGGGTCTCATTCAAAATGTGCCAAATTCACCACTATTTCGTGCCCAAAAGAACAACTCTTTCATCTGTTGAATGAAGTGCTACATACAATGAAAAAACCCCGCTGTTAACCATTAAACAACTGCTGCTGTTCAAGTATCCTACTCAAACGAATGTTTGAAAACGCAAAACTTGTTTAAGCCGCGTACTTGAAGAAACCTCTTTGTTTAAAACTATTAAATATCATTTTTGCTGTGTTGTAGAGAAATGTTCTTTTGATTTCCGAGGACAACATTATGATGATTTAGGCACATTCAGGTTGAGATGTCCCTGTATTCTCAAGTACGTGAGCTCAGGGACATGTTCATATTGAGTTGCATACCAATTGAAAGCTGATGTGTTCATCTTTCCAGTGATACCAGTTTTGTTGTCAGATGAACTTGAGACAGGACACAAAAAAAATGGTAGTGGTAGCTTGTAACTGCAACCAAACAACATCAAATTTATTCACCATGACCCATGGTCAGTCATGTGATCGCACACAACATTAATATTAATTTTCCAAACACAACAAATACAAACTTGACAAGTTTGATATTTTAGTTCCCTACGAGAGGGATTCATGTACAGTAGAATTGAACTTGTTGAAAATAATTTGTAAACCAATTGACATGTGGATGTCGCCGGATTAAGCCCGATATGTGAATATCGGATGCCAAAAATCTGTAAGTTGTTCAAATTCTAAAACCTGACATATTTATTTTAATTTGGAATTAGTGCGAGTTTGATGATACAATTAAGACCACACAAAGCAGATCGGTATAATTATTACTATGTCTATCTATACCTCTCAATGTTCTCATTTCAATGAGATTAATTATTAAATTTTAGCAAATTTATTCCAGCGACCTTTCGGTTCCGCCATGTGGATGGACGGTTAAGACAATATTTGAATGAGTCCGGAAAGGAACTGTTATTAAGCTATCAAATTCTTAAATATGACATTTCCTTTTCAATTTTAATTTGTAGCTAAATGTAGTACAATTTGAAAAAGTCCAAGTCTATGTCTACGCAAAGACGCAAAGGCAGATAGGTACACTTTAATACAATGACTGTACCAATACATTTTTATAAACACCAATGAGATTATTTCATTACTTATTTCCAATTTTCTGATGAAAATACACCAATTTGAGGGCTTAAAAACGACCCACATAAGCAAAAGCACCCAACAAAGGACACTCTCATCAGGGACTTTGCCCCAACAGAAAAAGACCCCCCCTAACCCCCCCCCCCCCCCCCCCTGATTACGGACTAACATCTATCACTGGTCGGATGGCAGAAAAGCCACAATTTCATGATAAATTCAGACAAATTCAGACTATTAAAGTTAGAATAATCCTGGATGTCTTATTGACTAATCCAACCGGAATTTTTTCTATATGTTGTTAATATAACTGACCAAACAAATGTTAAAACGATCCCATTCCTTGGTATTTACGCTGTTTCGTCCAGATAAATTCAGACTATTAAAGTTTTATGGAAACCTGAGTAATACTGAGGGACGAACCACCGACCGGTAAACGCCGATAGCTGATCAATTGACCACTAATTGCATGGCGCCTAACCAATAATTGAATACATGTAAAATAATATGATCTTATTATAATTCAATCTTACCATGCACTTATAGCGTAACAAACGTTTCGTGATTTTTTAAAACCTCATTGCACCACCCGCGAAATACATGGATATTTCCACTTAATGACTCAAAATGACCATAAAATATCATCTTCTGGCAACAGCACGAGATTTTAGTAATATGTAGAAAATACTAATCAAGTATAGACGCCAATGTGATTGATTCATTAAATTAGCCAAGAAGAAACAACTACATTTTGAGACCTAAATGTCCCCTAATTACTATCATTATTTATTATATGTAATTAATACTAATTACTATTATTTTAAATCAGTGACAACCCGCCATTCAGATAAACGCAGAATCCAGCCTGCAAATTATCTACAACGAGATAACATATGTAATACCGTATTTAGGATTTATTTATTTATAACACCCTATACACCTCGTAAACCCCCGTGTGTCAGTGTGTGTAGTGTCAAGCACCAAGTGTTCTGTTAACCCATGGACGTCAATACAGGGATGAATATCTCCCGGATTATCTCAATTGAAATGATGTGTGAAGCTGATCTATGTTTTGCACACACCTGTACTGGTAAGATTGAAACGCCCGATAAACAGAATGGTTATTGATTGCAACAACTAGCTACAGAATCTAATACTAGCTAACGGGATACATAACAACATGTAAACCAGAGTTTGGTCAGTAAGTTCAGTAAGATCATTATTTAATTTGATAAGAAACAAGGTATTTAAAAAAAACTGGACGGGGGAGATAGAAGACTGTTGAAAGTTCAAGAACAGACATTAACAAACAGCGTTGCTACTATGTTTCCTAACAATTTAACTCTAAGGGATTCAAAAGTGTTTTTGATATCAAATGAAAGGTCCCATTTCTCATTACACTGATGATGCCCTTAAATCTAGAATAGGGTCAACAACCTTTAAGACGTATGGTTAACATTGATGAAGAAGTTGGATTGGGGTAATTAAAGTTGTATGGTGGACACCGAATCATTCAGAAATATTATAAGGACACATTGAGAAATAGGTTATGTAAAACTTTTTTTATGAAAGACTGGTACCTTCTATTTAAAGTTTGAAAATGAAAATAGGCTTATCCATTTTATTTGCGGCGGTTTTAGACTTTGCTAAACATGCTCAGCATTATCAGTCCCGGGCATCAGTGCACGCAGTGTACGTATACAACACACTGACCCATCTGCAGGCCGTCAGCTACGCGGAAATCTCTGCACAACGCATGTATACCATACGCCAACATTTCCACCCTGAAAGTACGTTGTGAAATTGCCGTTTTTTGGTCGAAGTCATGACTAAATTATTATGAAACTCCAGAATTTATCGCAAATGATGTGTATTATAAAAACAATCGATGACAGAAAATAAAATTTATTGATAAATGTGGACTTTTAAGGGGCTGAAGTCGACAGGTTTTCTAGCGATACATAGTCATTGGGAATACTACGCATCGCAAACAGTCGCGATTTAAACAAATTGTTGACACTTTTTAGAATAATTTTTAAAATAGTTTAGCCAATAATCTGAGAAGAGTTAGAATCTACAGATTTTTTAACTAAATAGAGGAGGGTGTACACTTTTATTTGGTACCTTGGCCAATGTTCAAGTTTTACAACAAGTATTTTTCTTATTTATTTTGAAATATTTACCAAGTTATTTGGAGATTTGATAAGGTATTCATTTCAGTCAATCAAACAAAGGCATTCAAGCCGTAGCGTTGTATTATTCCATGATGGTTTTAGATTACATATTCTTGGTGAAATTATACACCGATATGGCTTGAAAAATAACATACCAGTATATAATTTCCTACGAGAATTGAAATCTGATGATCCAGTATCAAACAACAACGTCCAAAATGTCTCAAGAAATATTCCAAAATGTCTCCGGCCGTCCATACCATCGATGTATTCAAACACACGCAGCACTACAGCACTGCATTGCACTAACAGTGCATGGCAAAGGTCGAGGGGTTGTTGCCATATCATTGGGCTAATCATATTGAAGGGTTCACCTAGACTGTAACTCTCAGCCGCCCTCTTATGTCGCTATCTTGCAGGCTCCGATATTTGTACAGCTTTAGCGTCCGTACGGTAATATTGATGACTGGGGGATGTCATTGGGCTAATTGCGAGACCAAGGCAACACGGAACAAAGAGGCCGTGGACTCAGTGACTCAGTATATTACTAAATCATATAATATAATACAAAATAGCATCCAAATAGCTTAGTATATTACTAAATGGCATCCAAATAGCTGAAATAACTTACTGTGTCCTCTTACCTTCATATTATAACAATATCAATTACATTTTACAACAAAATCGCTTCAGAAGATGATTAATTCAAGTTATTAATATTAGCAAATGCCGCGAATTTTAGGGGTTTGTGAAAAGGTTACGACTTAGAAACGTCGTTTCAAATGACGGGGTCGCTCATCTCCCCCGTCAAAAAGCCCTGATGAGTAACAGCAAACCAAAGGCTATACACCGTGAGCAAAAGCTTACCCACACTCTCGAGAAAGATTGACCGATTATTTTATCAGTAGAGTAGGTTGAAAAGGCAGAGGAAACTCATGGCATAAAAAAACGTTAGGCGTAAAAATCAAAACATTAAAAGACCCGGCAGTAAACATAATGTACCCCCGCCGATGAGATCAAGATTAACATATTTACCCTCAAACGCTGGAACACTCACTGTTTAATATTTACGATGTTACTTATTCTGGCGAAAGCTGTAAACAAATCGACCCAGACAGGCGAGCGAGCCACATAAATCTCTCCCGGAGAGCGCCCCGGTTGAAAGCGCTGTGCAACGCCCGTAATACAAATAGCGCCCTCTATTATTAAGACGGACCTGGCTAGATCAGCCGTCCTATATTAAATGCGGGATTAAATGAAGGACCGATAAAAGATGCCCCCTATATGCTGACCAAATTAACCTTAAAATATTTGGAAGTCAAATAAACCGAAACCCCGAAGGATAAAAGGAACCACTGAAAATAGCATTCCCCAAACGTCTAGCCGGAGTACACCTTTATAAATTAAAATAATATACCCGCTATATCACGTATTATTTTAATTTTATTAATTTTATTTATTTATTTGGACATACCCTTTTGAAACAGTGGCATGAGTCATCTCGACTGATTTACCCGGCCCAGTTCAATACATCGATCCAGAACGCTCGCATAACAAACGAGGTATTCAATGAAAGGTGGCTGGCGTATCCAATCGATTCTGATTGTTAAACCTTCCAAAACCCCACTTATCGGCTTATTCATGCTATTGTAAGGATAACAGATTTGTAAACCCAGCAAGGCAAGTAGGCCTACCTACCCTAATATAACCTAACCCACATAAACGTGTCAGTTTCCTACAATACAAGATAGAACCAAGGAGTATATATAATAGGAGGGGACACTTAGCTCATTTGCATATTTGCTCATTAATATGATTAACCCCGTGAACCCAGTCAAAGGTCGCAGATAACGCCCTCTGGAGAGTCGAAGGGACTTTTCTATTGTTCTCTAACGACAGCGTTGGGACAGCGCATGAAGTTTCTTGTACAGAGTTGGCGATGAGCGATTGAGAAGTATAACAAAAGCATACATAAACAGATCGTAACATGAATAATGCAATGCAACAGGTCACACAACGTTCAGTAGAGCGACCGTATAAACAGTATACAAGATGCCATTTATTGTGTTCGAAATTTCAACGTTTTTACCATTCTTTCCAAAATAAGGAGTATAATCACATTACAAACACATTTTGTGCGAGAGTAACATATAAATATGGTTTAAAATGTCCAAAATGGCACGATAAAAATCCGTTCGTTATAAATAAAAGAATCAATGGTTA
This sequence comes from Ophiura sarsii, assembly GCA_035610835.1. Lineage (NCBI taxonomy): Eukaryota > Metazoa > Echinodermata > Ophiuroidea > Amphilepidida > Ophiuridae > Ophiura > Ophiura sarsii. Next base: position 54,809,894 of record CM069456.1, read on the forward strand.
AATAATAAAACTGACACAATTACACTCGTCGATCTCTGTGGCGTGCATACGTTGGCCATATCGTTTGCAATCGGCAATCACGGGTTCGAATCTCCGTGTGTTCGTTGTTGTTTTCTATTTTTTTGTTTTTTAAAAAAACAAATTAAACTTGATTGTGGATGTATGTAACATCATTTTTATGTCAATTTTTATAATTTATAAAGGCCGCCAATGCTTTAATGGTTTTTTTCTATTCTTTTTTTAATCTATTTTTCTATCTATCATTTATCTCTGGATTTATTTAACTTTATAATCTAAACAAATTAAAATGCGTAAAACAATATATTATTGCTCGATAAATAAGTGATTGAAGTTGAGTTCACTTTGATAATGATAGCAACACTTGTTGTAAAACCATTTTACCAGTGTGCCCAACCATTTCTCCTTTGCACACTTTGTTTAAAATACATTCAGAGATGTCATTTTTATAGCTTGATAGCTAGGCTAATAAACAACTGTAAGCTATTTGGATACACAAAGCAAACACATTTCCAAAACAGGCCATAGACAATCGTACAACATGAGAAAGGAGACCGTTTATACCAATGTTTAATCTACCATGATTACCATTTTTTTTAAAATCTGTACAACCGATGAATTTCTAGAAAATCTTTGGTACAACTTCATTTCAAGAAAGTTAGTTCTTATACCAAAGCTTACCAAATTTAGCTAGCTTTAATAAACGAATTGGGAGACGCAATATTCATGTCGAAATTATATTATGTGGAAAGGCAATCCGACAACTATTGATAGACGCGATCAAGTCTTGTACCTTTGAAGGGTGATTACGGGCACGTATGAGTAAAGTGGATTCCCTCTATAATGAACCAACATTTTAATTTCAGTGCCAAAGATCTTGAAAAAGGTTACAGGGGACATTCTCGCTTCGACGATGCTCCTATGCGTAGGTCAACTGAAAGCCCGGTCCGATGGTAGACTCCGAATCTCCAGAATCTTAGGAGATATGTACACATTTTCTCATAATACTTTATGCTGCTACGCTTCCAATCATTAGATGGTTATAGTATATGCACGGCGCAAAGTGCACGGTGTCTCATTTAGGCCCACAGGCCGGGCGGGCTAGAGCGGGGGCTAGAGAAGTGCTCAGAACCGGTGCTGCGCCCAAAAGTAGTATCTTTCGCAAAACTACTATTTTTGGGCGAAAAATACCACCCAAAACTAGTAGTTTTGCGAAAGATACTACTTTTGGTTGCGCAAAACTAGTATCTTTCTCAAAACTACTATTTTTGGATGGCTTGGGTTGCGCAAAACTAGTATTATTTGGCGGCCGTTCATTAATACTAGTCTTGGTCGGGAAAATGTCGTGCACTTCGTGTTAGGCATACAGGTTGTTTGTAAACGAGCGTGTATATTTAAAAACATTGGCCGCTAATTATATAAACAAAGCAGGGAAATAACTGTGTTTCTCGGACTTCTTTATCTTTATTCGTCATTAAGAAGATGAAAATGTTCCCAAATTCTGGGAGATTTTTGTTGTTTGTATTTATTTTCTCGCTATTTATTATTTATACCTCACTCAATTAAAAAAAAATTAAACACCGGATTCTACTGTCGCTCTGTTACGGTCGTCGTATAGTCGGCCCCCGGATTCCACGTCACTCTGTTGCAAGTAAGTGTAGGCCCTATATTCGCCACAACATGTGGGCACTACCACATAGTTTTATTGACTGTACATCATGCCTTTCGTCGGTACAACTCGGACTTTTTACTGTCTGATAAGTCCACCCCCTCCCCCTCCCTAACTATGGCCCTGTTTAAAGCTGGCTATGCCACTGATTCGCGCATGTTGGATGTGCCGGCCCGCCGCGCGCCAGTGGTCCGCATTGCGGCGCGTTATTGGTCACTCTCGATCATAGTTCGGCGTGGCCCCTCGCTACACACGGCTCGATCCTCATGGCGGCATTATTATCACATCAAACCACTTCTGGATGTTATCATCAATCAATGCATTGTCGGCTGCTTTAGTCAAAATTAAATATTATATATCAAGGGGATATACAACTGTCACTGGATATACCCACTTTGCATATCTGTGATATACCATTGAACCGTCAACGCCTGAATCTTTTCCGTGAACTTTTCCTGATTGGGCTTTTCCACCCCAAACTGGCCGGAGCCCGGGGGGGGGGGGGGGGGCGCATTACAAGAAGTTGTGTCACTTGCCATGCAGCACATACTCATTAGGCATTTGTCCAACATTTTAGTGGACAAATCCAAAGCGATCGGACGCATGCGTAGAAAAAAATGTCGTCCCCTTGACTCTCCAGAGGGCCTTTTCGATATTCAGACGATGGCGGACATAGGTTCGTGTGACGAATATTCTAGGTGAAATTCGATGTGGGAACGCTCGGCCTGTAGGGAACGATGATATTTCTGACTTCAACAGCGCCAGGGCATCGTTCGGGGACCGTTTGATTATCACTCAGGTCGTGTCAGTATGAAATTAGGTAAAACACTCCGACACATAACATTAAAATCAACGGAGATTCAAAGATTACGGCCGTTCGTGTCCACTATGGTCTGGTACTTTTCGTTTTCGACGTCACAAATGACGTATATTCATTGATATGATTATTCATTGTTTATTCATGTCCGTCTATGCTTTCGGCGATTCGAACAATAGAGTGTCAGGCGCCTGATAGAACCTGAATATGTCATGCAGAGAAACTATCAATTTAAATTTATTACATAGGCATACACATAAGATCTGTATACTGAGACCTAATCCCGATTGAAAAGGAAGAACAAATGTAACCGGATAACAAGCCCGATTATTTTAGCCCTACCGCCAATACAGCGATATTTATAGCCCATTTTTGATTAGCCGTATATGACGCAAAACAGTAACCAAATAGGTTTGGAATATTCATTGGAAATTGCAATAAAACCAAGATAATATTTCGAGGATAACAACTAATTTGGCACACATTTACACATTCTAGACATCTCCTGATTGATTGTAACATAGCATATTCTCACCTACATTTATCTGATTTGCTTGCCACATGTACACGGTATCCAGGAGCCGAATCCGACAGGTATAGAAACCCTGATATTCTTTGCCGTAGTTTGCCCTCGACTGGTGCTGATGCAGTCAGCGCATCGCTCGTACTATATGACGGCCAGCCTATATGATCCAGACTTCGAATAAGAGTACATTTTCTTCCTCGTACGGAACCGAAACCGGCTAAAGATCATCCGATTTGGTATACAAATACTTAACATTTTAAAAATAATTGAAAGAGACGTACGTGAAACGAAGAAAACGAGATCGAGCGATACAATTGATTATTTTATACTCCTCTGAGCAAGTGTGTTGCGGTTGCAGTCGCAAGGCAGAATGCACGAAATGGTGCGGTGTGAACCCCGAGACAAAATGATGGCGGGAAAAAAGTGCCTCGTGACCGGAAGTAACCTCTGACGGGGGTTAACGGGCAATGCTCAATTTCCTGTCAACAACTTAGTTTTCATTGTATTCACTTCAGATAACTTTATTATAGCAATTACTTGTTTCAGAGCTCAGCCACGTGCTTGGGAATATGTAGAGGTCTCAATCTGAATGCCAAGATCATCTGTATTTGTCTTCAAAACTCAATAGATCATCTCTCAACAACATAGCAAAAATGTTGTTTAACAGTTTTAAACAAGAGTGGTTCTCCAAGTACCTGCTTAAACAAGTTTTGCGTATTTGAACATTAGTTTAAGAAGGGTATTCAGTAAAAGCGGTTTACAGTGTAGCCGTCAATGAAGAGTTGTTCTATTGAGCAAGAAATAGTGGTGAATTTGGTACATTTTGAATGTGACCTCCCCACATTCATATATAATCAGATGGCTATAGCACTAACCATAGGATTACTACGAATGAGGTGTCACTGGAAAGAGGAACACATCAGCTTTTTACTGATATGAAATACAATATGACTAACACGAAATATTTGACAATTGGGCGATTGAAATCAAATTTCCAAACCATGTTGGTAGAACATGTATTATTTATGATTCATTTCATCCATTTTTTTATTTCAGAAAAACAAAACTATTCCAGAATTGTGCGATAAAGTGCAGGCACTTATCCAACCCCTTCGTAATGAGGATGTAAAAGTGATCGGTTGGGAACAATATCTGTGCCATACCCAAGCAGAATATGGAGGTCTGGATGAAGAAACTTTGAAATTAGTGACAGACTATTTACATTTACTGGGAGAGGTAGGTGAAATCAAGTAATATTTTAAGGTTGGTGTAAACCCAATATTTTTGTATACGTTTTGGCTACTCTCTTTCTATAACCGCTGACAAAAAGTGTATAAAACCATACATTTTTAGAATAGGACAGATCAGCTGAACCTAATGATGACGTCAGAATTATGAAAAAAAATGGCTAGTTTTGAAAAAAATCACAAAAACGGCAAAAATGGTGAAAATGTCGCCAAATTTGGGAATTTTGCCGTTTTTTGTGATTTGTTTCAAAACTAGCCATTTTAATCTAGTTTTGAAAAAAAATATTCAAACACAATTTAGTTATGCTTTCCAAGAAATTTCGGGGAAAAATCATGCTTTTTAGATTTTCTCCAAAAATTCAATACATACCTGTTCGTAAATGTGACGTCTGTAAAGTCTCGTCACTGTCTTGGGGAAGGGAAATAGACCGGTGGGGTGGGGGGGTACTCAAATTTGAAGAGGGTAGGGGTGTGTGACTGGGCAGTCTGAAAACAGGGGCTTACCGAACTGAATTGGGGGTCTTATGGAACTGATGGCATCTTTGAAATGGGGGTCTTGGCGATCTGCCCAAGGTTGATCTTTGTACTTGTGCGTGCAGCGGGTCAACAATGCTTCAATTACAAGAGCACTGTACTGTGTTCAATGGTATATAAAACGGACAATAACTGCAAGATGAAATGCTTAGAGAATGGGTCTACAAGATTTCCGGGCTAATGAACGGGGGATGACAACGTCCGAACGGGAAAGTTTGGATAGCTTGATCATTGAAATGAGATGCTTTACGAGCGGCGACAGGCCGTGAAAAGGGGTCCTTGGTCCCCGCACATACCCGTATGGCCAATATAAGTGAGTACCCCCCCCCCCCCCCCGGAAATAGACTATAGTTAGTCAATAGGTTTTAGGCTAAACATTGTTTTTAGTGTGATGTAGTGATCGATGTATAAATGTTCATTATGGATAGGTGTTTTCGAAATTAATTGATATAAGAAGATGGGTTGCATATAGATATGTGTAAAGATGTGGTTATTTTACCTATGCGAGGTCTGTTGAATGAAGACATAGCCTTAATCCTCCACACAAGGAGTGAAGATTTCAAATGAAGTAACACTTGCAGGTAACCGATCCATTTGAAATTATGGCCCCCTGTGAGAAAGATAAAGGTCTTATCTTCGATAGTAGATGGATTTCAAATTGAATAACCCATTGTAGAGGAATGAGTTCACAGTTCACAGTGAACATGTTTGACTGTTTTATATTTTATGTTCCAGGTATACTGGGCCAAGTTCACGGACAGGGAGGATCAAATCATCCTGGATACACAGTGGTTTACCACTGATATCATTGGTGAGGCATTCGCCGCAGAGGAGTTTGATGCCTTTGATACTCTGGAAAACAAGCCCCTTTACACTTTGGAAGAACTCTGTGAGTTCTTCCCATCCAAAATGGATATATCACTACTGTTAGCGTTATTAGATGACATGGATCTTGTACATGTCACAGCTGACAACCTGTATCTGTTACCTGGCAAGCTACCTGTGACAGATTCAGAAGTAGCTGTGGACACACCTGATGCTTACGACCTGAAAGGCCAAAGTATTGAGTGTGCTGAGGGAATAGACATTATCAATCCTAATGTCTTTCCCTCCATCCAGAAAAAGATCCTAGATGATCATAGACAGGCTTGTGAAGCATCTTGCTCAGCTGTCACGTGTAGATTTGGAAGGGCTGTAGTGCATGTGAAGCTCACCAAACTGAAACGTGCAATCAATGTGGTTGTGATATATCCTATGGATGCAAGGGAAGAGTCACATTCCAAACTTGTGTATATGGTCGATTTGATTCAGATCGAGCTTTCCAAGAAATCAAAGGGGACAAACCTTCGATATGGCTATATCAGTCAGAATGCCCTCCAAATAAACAGAAATCTTGAAAACCTCTGGAGCTTTACCAGAGATGATCTGATTAAAGCTGAGGACGGATATCTTGGTTTGGTGCAAAAAGATTGCAAAAGTAAACCAGAGGATATCACAAAGATTCTGTTTATGGGATATGATTTGATGCCCCTACGGGAAATTGGCCCCGAGTGTCGGTATGACTGGCTCCCGATCAAGGCATGGACAAATTGTTTTCATCGACTCGATAAAGTCAACGACTTATGGGGTGAAGACTACCGGGCCATAGGCAAAGCCCTAGGAATGCAAGACCATGAAGTTGATCACTTTGAGAGAAGCAGGCGACAAGACGAATCAATAACAGACAACCTCATCAAACATTGGTGCACAGAAAGAAAGCAGAAGATGTCTATCAGTATGCTCCAACAACTTCTGAGTCGTCTCAGTCTTGTTGAGAATGCTGGTGCATTGGATGCGATTGATGAGGTGGTGGAGGAGTATGTGCAGGTAATCTTGAGGCTAATAATGTTCCAATTGATATATATATACTTATTTTCTTTACTTTTTGGGCACTCCAGCTTGGTTTAATAGCAGTTTTGTCACTTGCCCCCTCCCCACATACACCTTCCATACATACATCGTCAGACACATAAGCAAACTCAAATACTGTGAGTTATACAGGGTGAGTAAAACAAAAGTGTACTCAACTTTGGGATTTAATATCTTAAAACCTGTGCAATAATTTCACAGATTTGTATTGAGGCAGACGGGTTATCTTATTAGCTTTCTCAAGAATTTGAGTTGGTTGAAATTGGTTGTGGTAAACATATTTTATGCTCATTTGCGTAAAAGTGAACATTTTATAAACCGAACAAGATTTGCAATATTTTCTCTTATAAGATATTCAATTCCACTGTTGACTAGTCCGAGCTGAGTCCGACTACCACAAAAGCCAATTTGTTGTTGTTGTTGCTAAATTCGTGTAGTGGTGACATTATTTTGCATTTAATGTTTGAAAAAATAACTGAGAATGCTTGATTTGTCTTTAGTAGTTAGCTATTGTGTACCATACATGAATCCACTTGTTCATTAATATCAAGCATTATTGAGTAAAATATTCAATAATGTGTTCGGTTTCAAAATGCAGTACATTTACCAAAATACTAATATCTAGTAAACGGTATGAAATGTCATGATTCTTTTTGCTGATGATAGTGAATAAATGCATCTATTGCATAATACATTGGTTGCCTTCATATTCTGACAAATATTTTTAATAATTATTTTACTTTGAGTACACTTTTTTTTACTCATCCTGTATACTGCTGATTTATGTCTCATTGTTATAAGTGACCATAAACTCACACTATCTTCACTATTTTCACACAAATGAGGAAACATTTAATTCCACTCTCTGTTATTAGATGTTTAGGTGTTCAATATAATTACATTCTTTAACTGTGATTATGTACATTAGGCACAAAGCATGCATCAGTTACACAGTAGAATAAAATGCTCCGTTGCAACTCTATGATGCTCTCCATTCCACCGTGAAATTGATGCACACAAACCTGGGATCTAAAGTGAAACAATTCCAAATATATTATGATAATGGCAAGTATAAAAAGCCCCTTTTCAATTTACTCTCACTTTCAATTTACCATCAATGCAGAAAACCAAAGAACGTACCGGACATGAAGCCTTCCCTGATGTGCGTGCCAGGCATGGTGTTGACAACTCTTCTGATTTTGGTAAGTAATAATATTTGATTATGATTAAGCATGCTCAGGCGTGAAGTATGCTTATACATGCATTATTAGTCTGGCACAAGCAATTCACCTGGTTATGGGCCCAGCAGGATTTACCCAAAACATGTACCCATATGGACCGACCTTGTAAAAAAAACCCAACCAATAACATTATCAAATCCTTTTAACTAGGGGCATATGGCAACCCCCTTCAGGACTCCATCCCCGCCCCTGAATTATTTTACCCCAATTTAGTGGTTCATTGCCAGACACCCTCTCAGTAGTGTGATTTGGGTCTCCAATTGAATTTCGTGGTGAGATGGAAAGAGACAGGCCTGTGATCAGGTGAGGGGGAATAGCCGACTTATTTAGTGAATACAAATGGTTATTAATTTTCTAATATCATTGTAGGCATCACAGGGGCAAGTCTTGTGGTGGGGAGAAGGGGGTAACTGCCCACCCTGTCTCTCACTGGTTACCCCACTCCTCACTGTTCAGGAATATATTCACCAAACTTGACTGTTTGCACTCGCCTCTTCAACATTTCGTATATTTGGAGAGGTGCTCTCTGAATTCTGAACAAATTTGTCTGGTATTTCATATGACTTAAACCTGTAAAGGAGTATTTACATGAAGACAGATTGTCGCATTTTGACTAATTGTGTATAGTGTATCGTTTTATGTCTATTATGAGTTTGGTTAATTGATTACTATTGTTTGATAATATAGTTTTCATTGTTGCTTTATCCAGGTGTGACAGATAAATTGGTCCGATGGCGACTTGCACTGAAATATCAGTGGGATAGACTTGTGTGTGATCTCGTCCCTGATGGGATTACACCAAGTCTACATTATATCCCTGAATGGATCTGCCAAGTCCTTGAAGATCAATCAAATAAACGCCAAATGAGGAACAGAGAGCTGCTCAAGCACCTACTGCTTCGGGATGATGATATATGGCCCGAAGACTTCCTGCAGGGGCTGAGGGACTCGCATCAACATCCCTTGGCTAATGAACTGCAGGAAGAATACCGGCGGATGCTTGAGAAGGAAAAAACACGCCAAGCTAGATTCCAGCTGAGTGGACTGAATCGTAGAGCATCTATTAAATTGGACCATGAAAAGGTATGTTTCATAAACACATACGCAAATTGGCACAATTCTTTTTACCACATGGTTCACAACCTCAAGGCAGACTAGTTGACAGATTACTGCCTGGATGTTCTGGACCCATATAGTCCATTTTGTGAGAGCCGACCTCACACTTCACCCCACTTCACTCTTTACCATGCCTCACCACCACTCCACCTCATACTTCACACACCTCGCATACCCACCTCACCTCACACTTTACCCCACCTCACCCTTCACCCCACCTCACACTTCAACTCACCTTGCACTTCATCCCACCTCACACCCCACCCCACCCCACCCCACCCCACCCCACCCCACATCCCACTTCACCCACCTCACACTTCATCCCACCCCACACTTCATCCCACCCACCTCACACCCCAACCCACACCCCAACCCACCTCACACCACCTCAAACTTCAACCCACCTCACACCCCACACCACCTCACACTTCACCCCACATCACACACCACACCACCTCACACTTCACCCCACCTCATACCCACCAACACAACCTCACACTTTACCCCACCTATCACTTTACCCCATTTCCTACTTTACCCACCTAACACTTTACCCCGTCTCACTTTTTACCCCACCTCACGCACCACCCTACCTTACACCTCACCCCACCTCACACTTCAACTCACCTTGCACTTCATCTCACCTCCCACCCCACCCCACCCCACCCCACCCCACACCCCACTTCACCCACCTCACACTTCATCCCACCCACCTCACACCCCAACCCACCCCACACACCCCAACCCACCTCACACCACCTCAAACTTCAACCCACCTCACACCACCTCACACTTCACCCCACATCACACACCACACCACCTCACACTTCACCCCACCTCATACCCACCAACACAACCTCACACTTTACCCCACCTCACCCCACCTATCACTTTACCCCATTTCCTACTTTACCCACCTCACACTTTACCCCGTCTCACTTTTTACCCCACCTCACGCACCACCCCACCTCACACTTTACACCACCTCACGATTTACCCCACCCCACCTCACACTTCACCCACCTCACACTTCACCCTACCTTACACTTCACCCCACCTCACACTTTACCCCGCCTCACAGCCCCGCCCCACCTCAACCTTCATCCACCTCACACTTCACTCTACCTTACACTTCACCCCACCTCGCACTTTACACCACCTCACACTTTACACCACCTCATACTTCACACCCACCTCACAGTTCCACGCCACTTCACACTCCCAACCCATCTCACACTTCACACCACCTCACAATTCCCCCCGCCTCACACACACCCACCATACTTCACACACACCCCTCCTCACACTTTACCAACCCCACCCTTCATCCCACCTCACCCCACACCACCTCACACTTTACCCCATTTCACACTTTACCCACCTCTTACTTTACCCCGTCTCACTTTTAACCCCACCTCACACCTCACCCTACCTTACACTTCACCCACCTCACAGTTCATCTTACCTCACACTTTACCCACCTCACACTTTACCCCACCTCACACTTTACCCCACTGCACACTTTACCCCCACCGCACAGCACCCCACTTCAAACTTCAACCCACTTCACACTTCACCCTACCTCACACTTAACACTACCTCACACTTTTCACCACCTCACACTTCATCCCACCTCACAGTCCCAACCCACCTCACACACCCACCCCACCTAACACTTTACACACCTCACCCTTTACCCCACCTCATACCCAACACCTTCTCACACTTCATCCCACCTCACAGTTTACCCCACCTCAAGGCTTTATCCCACCTCACAGTTCAACCCCACCTCACACCCCACCACAACTCACACTTCCCCCTTACCTCACACTTTACACCACCTCACGCTTCGACCTACCTCACACTTTATCCAACCTCACGCTTCACCCTACCTCACACTTTACCCCACCACACACTTCACCCCACCTCACACTTGACACCACCTCACACTTGACACCACCTCACACTTGATACCACCTCACACTTTACACCACCTCACACTTTACCCCCCTCACACTTTAGCCGACTTCACAGCCCCACCCACCTCACACATCACCACACCTTACACCTCACCCCACCTCACACTTCACCCCACCTCACACATCATCCTACCTTACACTTCACCCCACCTTGCACTTCACCCCACCTCACACTTTACACCACCTCACAATTTACCACACCTCACACTTTAGCCCACCTGACAGCCCCACCCCATCACACACTTCACCCACCTTACACTTCCCCACCTTACACTTCACCAACCTTACATTTCACCCCACCTCACATTTTACACCACCTCACGATTTACCCCACCCCACAGCCCAACCCCACCTTACACTTTACACTTCACCCTACCTTACACTTCACGCCACCTCACACTTTACACCACCTAACACTTCACCCACCTCAGAGTCCCATCCCACCTCACACACCCAACCCACCACACACCCAACACCACCTCACCCTTCACCCCACCTCACACTTCACCCCACCTCACACTTCACCCCACACCCCACACTACCTCACACTTTACCCCCATTTCACACTTTACCCACCTCACACTTTACCCCGTCTCACGTTTTACCCCACCTCACACATCACCCTACCTTACACTTTACGCCACCTCACGCTTCATCCTACCTCAAACTTTACCCACCTCACACTTTGCCACACCTCACACTTTGCCACACCTCACACTTTACCCAACTGCACACTTTACCCCACCGCACAGCACCCCACATCACACTTCACCCCACCTCACACTTCACCCTAACTCACACTTTACACCACCTCACACTTTTCACCACCTCACAATTCATACCACCTCACAGTCCCATCCTACCTAACATACCCACCGCACCTAACACTTTACCCCCTCACACCTTAGCCCACCTCACAGCCCCACCCACCTCACAGCCCCACCCACCTCACACTTCACTCGACCTCACACATCACCCCACCTTACACTTCACCTCACCTTACTCTTCACTCCACCTCACACTTTACCCCACCCCACACTTTATCCCACGTCACACTTCACCCTACCTCACACTTCACCCTACCTTACACTTCACCCCAACTCGAGCCCCACCACACCTCATACGTCTCCTACCTCGCACTACCTTACACTTTACCCCAACTCACACTTGTACACCACCTCACACTTTACACCAACTCACACTTTACACCACCTCACACTTTATCCCACCTCACCTCGATCACACACCCACACCACCCCACAATTTACCCACCTCACCCTTCACCCCACCTCACACTTTACTCGACCTCACACTTTACACCACCTCGCACTTTACACCATCTCACACTTCATCCCACCTCACAGTTCCACCCCACCCCACCCCTCCTCCCACCTCACACTTTAGCCCTACCTCACCTCACACTTGACCTCACCTCACACTTGCCCCACCTCACACTTCACCCCACCGCACACTTTACCTCACCGCACAGCACCCCACATCACAGTTCACAGTTCACCCTACCTGACACTCATGCTTCACCACACCTGAATGTTTTACTAAATACCTAAGTAAAATGGATTTATCTTCTATTTATTTGCAGGGAGCTGCAGCTGCCGCGGCTACTGGAACTGGTTGATGGTGACCAGGTTATCATGACTACCCATAAGTACTACTGACGGTGATGGTGCCCTATGTGTGAAAAATTGAAGAGATACGCATGCAGTGAGTTATCCCTATGAAAGACACTCCGCTGTGGGGTAATGTGGGGTGTAGAATGAAATTGTGCTTGTTCAGCACTAAAGAAAGCGCTACTCTATATGTATATCCTGTACTTCCTATGAAAGACACTCCGCTGAGGTACATGCCTTTATGTACTAAAGTGTACCTTAAGTGGAGCGCTATTCCATGTCATGGGATGATGGATTTCATGTATTCAATTACTTTGAATTATTTGACTGTGATTCTTATAGCATTCCTTTTATAGCATTCCTACCACATGCTATCTTTAACCACGACTGTTTTAAGCAAGGCTATAGTATCACATGACACCATTATTGTGATTTTACTGATTTTTTAAGATCAATCAATACACAAGATGTATTGAGTATAGGGCTCATGCCCCCGCTAAGCGGGTACACATGCACGCCCAAGCACCTCTGAAATGGACCCTAAATGGCGTAATACATACAAACCCTACCCTAAACGGCGTTACCAAAAATCAGCAACTTTTTTGATATACCGGTGATATACATTTAAAGTAGGGAAATATTGAAGATTTCTTTCAACATTTTGCATGTTTATTGAAAAGTTACACATACAACAATTAGTACCCCTGAACGTCGATACCTCGATGCTGTATGGATACCCTAAAGTGCGATGCCCCCTAAAAAGTAGGCTACCCATTTTTCAGAAAGACGTCGACGTTGTGTGGTGAAATCTGGACCCTTTTCGGCGTTTTTTTGGACGCGGATGCGTACCCGCTTGGTATGTTCACTAACCTCCACGGGATGCCCTTTCTCTCAACAGATCTATGCGCGGGGATAGCGCGATCATAGCGCGATCCTTTTTGACGGGGGAGATGAGCGACCCCGTCATTTGAAACGACGTTTCTAAGTCGTAACCTTTTCACAAACCCCTAAAATTCGCGGCATTTGCTAATATTAATAACTTGCATTAATCATCTTCTGAAGCGATTTTGTTGTAAAATGTAATTGATATTGTTATAATATGAAGGTAAGAGGACACAGTAAGTTATTTCAGCTATTTGGATGCCATTTAGTAATATACTAAGCTATTTGGATGCTATTTTGTATTATATTATATGATTTAGTAATATACTGAGTCACTGAGTCCACGGCCTCTTTGTTCCGTGTTGCCTTGGTCTCGCAATTAGCCCAATGACATCCCCCAGTCATCAATATTACCGTACGGACGCTAAAGCTGTACAAATATCGGAGCCTGCAAGATAGCGACATAAGAGGGCGGCTGAGAGTTACAGTCTAGGTGAACCCTTCAATATGATTAGCCCAATGATATGGCAACAACCCCTCGACCTTTGCCATACTTGAAATTAATGACTAGATTGTCATCGCGCACGGGAAGCTACAGCCATTCTTGCCGGGGGCACTCATATGCCGTATCTACGTAGGCTTATATGTTAGCGCAGCAAATATTTGAAGGTCTATAAGAATAGTCTTAGAAATTCGGAACTTAACTGGTATTTTTTATTGATTGGCAAAAAATAATACAATATACGAAACCAGTCCCAACTGAATGGCAAAAAATAGGTTAAAGGCTGTTTTTCTCAAGAGAAAAATAGGTCTCAAGAACTGGGTTTTTTTCCTCCTCAATCCAGTCATTCATTGTTGTCAAGGCCTACTGCTTTCCAATAAATGTTTGTACACAGTACACGTCCAGAGAGTGGCGTGCTTTGCTCCGGGCAAACGGGAACAAAGACTGGGACTAAAACCTTCCATGCTATTGACCCTATTCTAGATTTAAGGGCATCATCAGTGTAATGAGAAATGGGACCTTTCATTTGATATCAAAAACACTTTTGAATCCCTTAGAGTTAAATTGTTAGGAAACATAGTAGCAACGCTGTTTGTTAATGTCTGTTCTTGAACTTTCAACAGTCTTTTATCTCCCCCGTCCAGTTTTTTTTAAATACCTTGTTTCTATTGTTAAAAGGATCGCAAAAGGATCGGTGATTAACATCCCGCTGATCCGCCTCTCTATACTTATCTCGCGTTAACAATAGAACTATTGTAGTACTGCCGACGGCTCAATTAGAGCGTGTTTCTACTGGGGAAGAAACCACGCTTAATTTTGCCCAGTAGAAACAGGCAGAACCCGGCAATAATCGGTATTTTTGGTAATCCCAAAAACGGTGCCGTGAACCGTATTACGCTGGGTTATACACATTGTTAAGCAATCTTTTTCAAGTGCGGTGGCATTGCTATACACTTAGCGCTCTTTGATATGTCTAGAGTCTAGACGACCAGATACATGTTGAGGCCTTTGGTATTGTTTAGCTATTGATCGGCGGTGAACATACACATTTTACGACCGTGGAAGGATCGGATTTAAAAAGCGCGATCTTTCGATGAAAGAACGCGCTTAGATCGGTTGAGAGAAAGGGCATGAGTTCTAAGTTGTTTTATAGAGATATTGTATTCATACATTCATAGATAATCTGTATTCTGTTATGTGTTAAAATGTTTGTAATTCCGTATAATTGTTACAAGCACCATTTTGAAATTCGTTAAAAAATACCACCAAGATGTTGTAGTGGTAATATTTGTTTTTGCATAGACCATAATGATTTACCTTGGGGAAATGAATTAGAAAGTTGCATTGCTTTATATAATTACATTGGAGTGGTATTTTGCATTATGATAAATTTTAAAAATGGTGTCTTTCACATTTTGTTGGGAAGGTGTTCTTAAGATGTTAAAAATATTTTTTTGTTAAAATCATGAAAAGACCCACGGCACTCAGTAACGATTTTTGTGACAATATAACTGATATATAACAATAGAAACCAAACTCCATTTGCTGTACATCGCTCCTGTTTGTGATGATATTATCTAATAATTACGATTGTGCTGTTCACGGTTCACAAATAAGAGATAGTACAGAGTGATATAAACTTATTCCGGAGTAGATTTGTTGGAATTGGGATGACATGTTAAGATTATATTTTATTCCCTGTTTTGCAATTTGTTCAGATCATTTCTAATCACGGAATGGCAATGGTCTAAAGAAAAAGGATCAAGAAAGAGTTTGTCCACAAATTGATAAGATCTTCACAAATAATTGTAATAATGTAAATGAGGCCATCAATGAGAATTAGTTAATTGTAATTTTTATTTCAAAAAATGATATGTATTTTTAAAATGTATACAAAAAATATTTTTCTTTTCTTCTTTATTTAAAATATTATCTACATTATCAGAAATGTTCTTAAATGTTTTCAAAAATGCGCAAAAAAGTCAATTATAAAACTTTGAGGTTAAAATTTGGTGCCAAAATCTGTTTTTCCTCCCTTTTTATGTCTAACTTTTCAACACTAAGATACCCATTTGTTGCCTATAACTTTGAATGCCATTGTGATGGGCTCGTATATTGGTACCAATAGCAAGAAGAATGTCCATAAAGTGAACAATTTTTGACATAAAATAGACCATAGCAATGGTTTACATCATATTTCCCTATGTTGAATTTAACACGTGTGGTTGGAATTGACCAAGGAATTATTATGATAAGTTAAATGACCGTAATTATATCTGGTGGATATTTAAGAGCATATGCAATGATGTAGGTATCGTAATTAGGTCTAAATGGTGAAAATTGAATAGATTGAAGAGCATATTTTATAACGATTTTATTCAATGATGTAGGTACCAGGTCTAGGTGTTGAATATTGAGTAAATTGAATAGTATATTTCATAAAGATTTTATATGATATAGGTACCATATAACCAGGTCTAGTTGTTAAATATTAAATAGATTGAATAGCATATTTGATAAAGATTGTATTCAATGATATAGGTACAGTTTAAGT